>CM055065.1:3953322-4521076 GCA_029204045.2 Tillandsia leiboldiana
TCTCTCTCTCTCTCTATATATATATATAATCTCATAAAATTGAAAATTATGAAAATAATTCTATATTTTTCACGTGTACGATAAATAATTTTTCGTGTTTAGACATGATAAATTATTTACCGTATTTCAAAAAAAATTAGAATTTAAATGAATCATTTATCGTGTTTAATTTTTTTAAAAAAAATTTAATGAACATGAAGAGAAGGAGAAGACAAAGCAAAAATAAAAATTCATGTTTAAAATAATTTTTGAAAATTTGATAAAAGAAGAGAAGAAAAAGAGAACGAGGTAAAACGAAATATTTTAAAAAATTTAATGGACGAAAATAAAAGAAGAAAAGAAAGAAATAAAATAAAAAAAAAAATTCGTATTTGAAATAATTTTAAAAATTTGATGAACGATAATAAAATAATAAAAAGAGGAAAGAAATTAGAGACACGATAAATTTATATTTTAGATAAATTCGTATTTAAAATACTGCTTGTGTTATAAATTCGTAAGTACTGCTAGTGTGAGTCACACTTATATTTTTGTAAATATAAATTTTAAAAATTTATATGTAAAAAAAAATTATTAAAAAATTATTTTTTTTAAAAAAAAAAATCTCATTTTCTGTGCTTAGGATACCACGGCAGTCTTTGGTATGCAAATAATATATTTTTATATTTTTTTAAAAATATTTATATATATATTTTTTAAAACCCAAACAAAAAAATGTGCTATTTATCAAAATAAATATAATTTTGAAAACAAAAAAATGTGTGCAATTTCATAGTTTCTGTCTTATAATTTATAAAAACAGTCACAATTAATATGGTAGTTAAATGATAAATTAATATTTAATAGTTTTGGAAACAAAATTTGTTATTTAACCATTTCATACCAAAAATAAACTGACTTAAGACATCAAGTTTCAATACATAAATAAATAATTAAGAAGGTCAAATTTAAAACCTAACTCCCGATAATGGAGACCTATTAATTACTGCAGATCCCCAGTGCCCACCCAGATTGAGTTTTATAAGAAAAAGAAAAATAATATATATTTAATCTGTCAAAATCAATCAATCAAATATTATTTATAAAGTTATCCTGCTGAGAGTGTTTAAAGTCTATGTAGTATTATTAAATAATTATTATTTTTAAAAAATTTAAATTATTAAAATAAAATATTTATATATTTTTATATTCAACACTTTATTATACATCTAAATCTAATATATTTTTATAAATTTAGCACTCAGATATAAAATCTGATATATGATATTATATAAAATTATATGAACAATAGTTATATTTTAAAATTTTAAACTAATAAAAAATTATATTTTTATATTTAATATATTAATTTTTAAAAAATTAATTATATTAGAAATCTGATGTGCTTCGAATTCATAATTTTCTATTTTGATACCCTATTAAAATTATTTAAAATAATTATTATATTATAAAACTTTAAACCAATAACAACGGTCGGTGGTGTTAGAGTGAAATAATACTATATTCCTCTAAATTTGATTAAGACTAATTACAAATTTGATTAAGGATGTAGTGAGAATCTTACAAATTTGATTAAGGATGTAGTGAGAATCTGATTAGAGACACGTATAATACAATATTATTAAAAATTATAAAATTATCAAATTTATATTGTCATTTGATACAGATCTATAGTTTATTTTATTTTTAATTTATTGCCAATTTATAGCACGTAGCTTAAGTAATAATAATGGGAATTAAATTATATAATATGGGATCCCTCTCTAATTACAACAATTTTCCTTTTTACTCTTGCATCCCTGTCACTCTCATAATTTACAATTCCGTGCTGATGTGTTTTCGCTTTTTAAAAAGAAAAAATAAGATATTTTCTACTCCACGCTTGTCCTCTTCTTCGTCTTCTCTCCTCCTGATGTTAACAATCCACATTCCGGATACATACAAAAAGCCGAAGCCCTTCAGAGTGCTCAGAGGTTGTAGCTACAGCCGTAGAAGAAGCTAGAGAGAGAGAGAAGTGGCGATGGGAGAGACGAACCCACCTCCGGCGACCGCGCCGCCGCCGCCGCCGCCGCCGACGGCGATTCATATGGCGGGTCAATCGCAGGTAGGCGCCGGAGCCATTCACCCGCCGCGGGAACAGCTCAATCACGCCGATTTTTGCGTCCACTCAAACCCTAGTTGGGGTAAGAGCTCATCAATTCCTTGTGCTGTTTCGTGAACCACCCATTTATAAGATTCGTGTGGTTTTTGATGTGTTCTGCTCGTTTGCTTAATCGGGGTTCCCCCTTTGGTGTCTTTTTGATTTAGGTTTAATTTGTTGGGTATTTTCCGATTACTGTGTTTGTGGTTTTAAAGCTTCGCTTTTTTTGTCATTTGTAAAGTTAATTGACCAGTTGAGTGTTACTAAATTATTATATTTCCCTCAGGTAATGATTTTCTTCGGTAGTTTAATTTGCTACCGAAGTTTACTTTTTTTAGAAAAAAAAAAAACAAATATTAAAATTTTGGGTGCTCCTCCTAAAAAAGGGGGATTAGTGGCGAGAATATTGGGAAGTAGATACTTGGATTGGGTTTTATTTGTGGGCTTGAGATCTAGAGCTTTAAATGCCTTTTTTTTTTTGCAGTACACTCTAAAAAACTGATTGGAGTCCTCTTCCAACCTGTTACAAATTTTTAAAAATAGTAGTTATTAAGTAAATTGCCCAATTTTTAGACTTCTTTTTGGTAATAGATATTTGAGCAAGTACCAGGTTTCCTCTTAGTTATGCATCATAATTTTTCATGCTCAAAATCCTACCCAGATGCTACACTGCAGAGGACTTAACATTTTATCTGGTATTCATGAAGTGCAAATTTGTGCTCGGCGGAGTTCTCGGCTATTTACTTTTTCTTTCTCTTTCTTTAGTTGACTTTACAAAAGTACAAATTCCAATACAAATTCAATGATAAAAAATTCACAAGCATATTTGGACTTGTGCTTTTAAAAGTATATAACCTCTACTCTCTCTCTCTCTCTCTCTCTCTCTATATATATATATATATATATATATATATGAGCAATGCTACATGTACACTCCAAAAGGGGTGCACATCCTACACCCACCCATCTAAGGGTGGCGGGGTCACTTCATAATTTGTGAAGTGACCCCTCACCACACCCCACCCATTAGATGGGTGGGGTGTATGATGTACAAGTAGCATTTTCATATATATATATATATATATATATATATATATATATGACACATGAACTCGCAATCTCGATCTCTTCGTGACTACTATGATCACAGTTTACATGACAGGAATTATACACCTTTTCCACTTTCCTATTTCATGCCTCTCAGAATTCTCTTATCTATATGAATGTTAGCGGAATGGATAACCTTCGTTTACGAATTCTTGGTTTTCATTTTCAGTGGAAGTAGCTGCACTTGCATTCCTACATTATCTCGTGACGCTGGGATCTATCGTTATGCTCTCTACTCTTATTGTTCCTCTAATGGGTGGAAACAATGTAATTGCCTTGACAATATGTATCCATTATATGCATTATCGTATTGGATATTTTTCGTTTGTAGATTCATCATTCGCCTCCCATGTTTGCACGGAATGATTTTTAATAGGGGGATAAGGCACGTGTAATTCAGACCTTTTTGTTTATGAGCGGGGTGAATACGCTTCTTCAAACCTTAATCGGAACACGGCTTCCTACAGTGATGAGTGCTTCCTTTGCGTTCATCGTCCCAGTGATGTCAATAATCAGAGACTTCTCCTCACGTGGATATGTTGATGAACACCAGGTAAACCGACAACAATTTGGTCTAGTTTGGAATTACTCTTACTGCCATCATTTTTTATATTTTTGTCTCTCTACCTTGCTAATATTGACTAAAGTCCTTGAAATTTGACATGTATTTTCATTTCTTCCTTGGATGTTCAGTTGTAACAATTTAACCCCTCAAGTTTGGCCCGAATTTTACTGTAAACCACAGACTTTCAATTTAGTCCTCAATGTTCGAAGTTGATTTTAATTTCATTCCTGGAGTTTGAGGTTGCATTGATTACATTCTCGGAGTTTTTTATTTTATCAAAGAAATGGTTAATGATGGTGCTGAAGTGGTACGTGGCGCTTTTTCATTAAGTATACTAAAGGAAAGACTTAATTGTTGTGCAGAATAAACTTCAGGGCTAAATTATTATAATTGAAACTATTAGGAGGAAACTGAAATCAGGTCATAGTTCAGGGGCAAAATTTGTAATCAGCTCAAGAATAAACATATCCCTTTGAGTCGAATATTATCGTGCTTGTGGTCCGCAAACTTAATCAGCAACTTGCGGCTTTTACTGATCCTCCCTCAGGGTGTTTGCAGAGGTTTCTCCACACCATAAGAGCCATTCAAGGAGCCCTAATTGTGTCTTCATTTCTTAATATTTTAATTGGATACTCCACTGTATGGAATAGGTTTTCGAGGTACGGGATCATAATCATGTCTATTGTTTAAATTTATGTTAGCATCAATAGTTATATAAATTTGTTGCTTCGTACAATTGCTAACAAATTACCTGATGTTTCTACAGATATTTCACCCCAGTAGTTATTGTCCCTGTTGTGTGTTTGGTGGGACTCGGGCTTTTTGAGTGGGGCTTTCCTCAGGTATAGGAATTTTTTATTTCAATAGTGTTATTACAGAGATCAATTAGCTTTAAGGTTTAGAACACTTTTATATATTCACTTGTTATCTGTTCAGGTTGGAAAATGTGTGGAGATCGGGTTGCCTATGCTAATTCTAACAGTTTTCGTCCAACAAGTAATGAGTTCAAAGCATTACATTGTGTACTTACACCAGGGAACCTCAACCTTTTAGGCTAAGTTTTAGTTTGGTCCCCATCGTGTATATTATTATAGTTCAGTCACTAACTTCTGCGTTTTGACAGAACAGAAACATTCACATAATCATCGTCCAACTGCCTAAGCAATTTTTGGACTTCTAATTTAACAATTATATGGGCAATCCTGTATGAAAACCCAAGGAATTAAATGAAAAATGAAATAAAATCACAACAATATGCAAAGTTCAGGTGCCCCGTTGTAACAATTTAAAGATCAGGGACCAAACTGAAACCTCCGGAAAAGGTTGGGCAGCATTCATGCAACTTAAACAGCAGACTAACTGCTTAATGTTCTTCCTACAGTACACGAAGGGCATCCATGAGAAAGCATCCGTCTTGTTTGAAAGATACTCGTTGCTTTTATTGATTGGAATAGTTTGGGCTTTTGCTGCTATTCTTACTGCTTCTGGTGCATATAACAATGTCCCTGAAAAGACTAAGCAGCATTGCCGTGTTGACAGCTCCTACCTTATGTCATCTGCCCCTTGGTATGATTCAAATTAGAATTTGTTGGGTCCTATTTTTCATGGATATCAATTTACAGTTGGTTTTTCACTTAGCTAATATTATCGCTGACATGTGATTTTAGGATAAAAATCCCATACCCTTTCCAGTGGGGCTCTCCGATCTTCAGTGCAGGCCACTCGTTTGGAATGATGGCTGCCGTACTTGTTTCAGCTGTTGAGGTGAGTTTTGAAGCCCAGTAGGCAATAGTGCCAATTCGTTCAACTGGTTGGATATTGTCATTTTTGGGGGCTCTAATGCTCTTAAAATTTCTTCAAGTCGACTGGAGCACATTTTGCAGCAGCTCGTCTAGCAGGGGCTACTCCTCCTCCGGTCCATGTACTTAGTCGAAGCGTAGGATTACAGGTTTGTTTTGCGAAGAAGAGATATCGGCATATAGATCCCCACAAAATTTTCTATTTATTATTTTTATCCCTGCACCATCTGAATTTTCCTGCATTCCCCTTGCCTTAACGCATATAAGATTTTACTTTCAAATGCGTCCTCTTTAACAAACTTTTTCTAACACAAGCATCTATACGCTGTGAATTGGATGACTCCCCAAATAAGTGGTTTTTTTTTCTTTTAGAAAATTCGGTTTTGCTAAGTATATATGTGAATGTTTGAGTACAGGGCCTAGGGATTCTTCTTGAAGGTATTTTTGGGGCTGCAGCTGGGTCAGCTGCATCAGTGTAAGTAAATCTTTCTTTCCTGTCCATTTCTCTTGTGCTATTATTGTTTTCTCACGGCTTAGATCGTGGTCTACTGCATTTTAATTCCCAATTTTTTTGAGATTGAGCCAAGTGTTTGAAATTGCGATACAGTGCAAATGTTGGGCTGATTGGATTGACACGAGTTGGAAGCCGGAGAGTCATTCAGATATCAACTGCTTTTATGATATTCTTCTCCATTATTGGTATATCTCTCAGAAGCCTTTTTGGTTTAGCGGATACCTTTCTTCATATTCAATATCCTCAACATCTAATAAGATCTTCATTAACAGGGAAATTTGGGGCCTTTTTCGCATCTATCCCACTTCCGATTTTCGCCGCAATATATTGTGTCCTTTTTGGGATTGTTGGTGAGTTGAGGCTAAAATTGTTCTTTCTCATCATTAAATTAGTGGCCTTAACATTTGATTGTTAACTTGTGATCTTTATAAGTGCCTCTCTTTTTTTTCAATTAATCACCGCTTTTACCTGTCGTAGTTGCTGTCGGTATCTCCTTCATTCAGTTCACAAACAACAACTCCATGAGGAATCTCTACATAATAGGCCTTTCTCTTTTCCTCGGGGTGTCTATTCCTCAATATTTCAACGAATATACTGCTTCAGCAGAGCATGGACCAGCCAAATCTAATGCAGGATGGGTAAGCCATAGTTCACCAGTTTATATGAATTTTCCAAAGAAAAAAACGGGTGCTTCTCTTTCGTCATGTGCACTAGATAGATGTATCAAAGCATGATAAAGTCTTCTTCTCTGTCTAGGGGCATCATTGAAGTAAATGAGCTAAATTATTCATGCCATTAAAAATTTCTCAAACCAACTTTTTGAAATTCGAGTTATGATTATCCATAAAACAGTTTCACTTGAGAATGAACTATTCTGCACTGCTAGGTTTGGGCGGTTACGGAGATAACCATTGGATTACTCACATTATCCACCTAATTGCTATCAAAACTCAACTAAAAATCGAGTGAACATGGACAAAAATCAAATGAACAGCTGTTTTAGTTGGACCAAGTTCTAGTAACCCGGGAATAGCTGGAATAGCATTACCCCTCACCTCATCTGCTATTATACCCATTATTGTTACCAGTATCCTTCTTTGTTCAAAGATGAACTGGTAACTGGAGGAAGCAACAGTAAACTTCTTCTGACTTTACTGCTTGGTTCTTACTTCTCTCCTTTCTCCTTTTATTTGCAGTTTAATGATATATTAAACACGATATTCTCATCTGCGCCGACAGTGGCCCTGATAGTTGCGACGCTACTTGATAACACACTTGATGCGAAGAAAACAGGCTCCGATAGAGGTCTCTCGTGGTGGATTCCGTTCCAATACCACGGGGGTGACCCCAGAAACGAGGAGTTCTACAGTTACCCCATCAGAATGCACAGATGGATGTTCTTCCATAGGTTTCCCTGAGAAGTTCTCTTCCTGTGTTAAAAAGAGTGTTGTAATTTATCTCCTATGCTTGTTATGTATTGGCTTGAGAAGTTTCTGTTTACGCACAGCTCTTGGTAGAAACATGTTGAAACCCCCTCAACTATAGGTGATTTTGATTCGGACCCTTTTAGAACTTTACTCTTCTTTTTATGAAACTCCCTGAACTCTTGTTTGTTTTGATTTGAACAATCAGACTTTTCAGGAGTCCCATTAAATTTGATGCCTCTTGGAGCTCCAAAGCAGTTCGCTGGTACCAAATCACTATCAAATTTAATGAAATCCCTGAATTATCTTCAGAAGCAACTCACATTTAAACAAACAGAAGTTCAGAACAGGCGAAAAGAACAGATAAAATTTCAAGTGTTTATTTCCAAGTGTCCTATATTTGAGGGGTGGCGGGGCTCAACACATTTTGCCAATGTATATAGTGTATTATTCTTGTTTATTAAAAAAACTCTAGCTGGTGTGTTTTTTTTTTTTTTTTTTTTTTTTTTTTTTTTTTTTTTTTTTTTTTTTTTTTTTTTTTAAGAATTTTTTAAGGTTCGTGTTATGGATGGGTCATGGGCCATCTTAGTTTGTTTTACTGTACACAGGAGCCTTCTTTTGGTCCATAAACTGCTATAAATATAAAATATATAAATAATGCTCTCTAACTTCTTTTTTTTTTATTTAATTAAGTGAAATTTTAAATAATTTAAGTTTTTAGGCTGCGTTTGGTTCGGGTATAAGCAAAAATTAGTTATTTCGGGGATAGATATAAGTTCAGGTACAAGCAAGAATTATAGTAATTTTGTGTTTGGTTGAGTATAAGCAAGAATTAAAATTTATAAAATAAAATAAAATAATTTAAAATTTTATAAATTTAAATATCTTATAATTTAAAAAATTTTAATAAAAAAATAATAATAATAAGCAACAGATGGAATAGCTGTTCCACCTATGGGGTAGAACAGCTGTTCTATCATTATACCAGAATAACCTGGTATGGGGGGGAACAGCTGTTCCTCCCACACTTAAATACTGTTTGGGTATAAAGAGGGTAGCTGTTCCTCCCACATTTAAATACTGTTTGGATATAAAGGGGATAACCCGTTATCCTTTCTTATACCAATGAGGCCTTAGAGAATAACAATTTAGATGCAGATAATTATTTTTTAAAAAATATAAATTTAATTATTTAAAAAATAAAATAATAAAATTAAAATTAAAAATAAATAAATAAATTTTTTAAAAAAAAAAAAAAAATGGTCTAACGCTTAGGTCATCTCTATAAAAATCTAGGTCGCATAAAAGAGACACAATAATAAGAAATTAGCTACAACACAAAAGATGAGGACAAAAAATGGCTGGAGAAAAGGAACACGAGTTCTTAATAAAATAAAATACCCCATCAATGTCCAAGGATTTGACAAATTTCATTTCACTACCAGTTTGGCATCTCTAGCCATAGCCGCCTTGATGACCTCCTCCTCTTAGATATATATTATTCATAAACAATGCCAAAAATTAATGCCAAGCATTGTTTCCCTTTCACAAGAAAAACAAATAATAGTTAAAAATAAAATAAAATAAAATAAAATAAAATGTTAGACCATCACGTGTTATATATGTAGCATAATATAATATATAATAATTATTAAATAAATAAATAGATAGATATTTTATTTTATTAAAGATCTGTATGAGAAATTAAATTTGAATAACTTTGCCCAGAATTGAGAGAATACCTACCTACCAGGTGTGCGAGACATACACCGGCGATAGCGAAAGAACAAAACGATCGACGCAACGAAGTGGGAATCAATAGAGATCTGTCCTTTCGATAAATAGAAGAAAAGGATACATGTTTATCATAGTTGTGGTACCAATGTACACAACTAAACCATTCTTTTTCTGGACGGCCTAATATTTATGGACTTTGTCTGAAAATTTAAATTTATTTTTTTTCTATATGTAATGTTTAGTTTTACATCGAAAATTCATCATATGTAAAAGAAGTTTATATACTCCTTCACTTGGATATGCGTTGGTTAGAAGAAAGTGCGAGCAAAAATTTTTTTAAACACGCGCGCGTTGAATCTTGTCCCCTGGTGAGTTAATGGGCTTCCTCGTTGGGCTCTATATATGAAGGAGAAGAGGAGTTGGTTAAAAGATAACCTACAGCAAACTCTCCTTTATTTTAGATTTACATTTTGCTGTTCCTCATTTTGATTCGAATTTTATTCTTGTTGGATCTCCGAAAGCCATTGAGTTCGCTACGCATCATTCCGAATTCGTGCCGACGGTATGGACCGTGGTCGTTGTATCGTTAGGGGTGATTGTCAAAACTTCGCACGTGGAGAGGCGATCTCACTTTTAGAACAGTGCTAACGCGCGCCTCGACATTCACAGATCTCATCTTATTTTTGTAATTTTATTACTAACAGTACAATAGAAATTTTTATAATAGAATTTATGTTTAAAATTATTTAAATATTATTTGACTAAAAAAATTATATTGAAAAAAAAAATTCTTACAGTTTACACATAAATGATGCAGATAAAAAAATGAGAAAAATATGTAGGTACGTTTATATACACGTGCTTGTACCAAAATTTTAAAATAATTCTGGAGGACCGTGCATCATGTCATAAGCTTTCCACAATAGATCGAAACTAACCCGATTAATTGAATTCTCGAGTACTAGATATTTATTTATTTATTTATTTATTTTTTTCATGGATCTGATTAATTATTTATTTGCTTTGTCAAGCTGAATTTAATATACAATCAATATAATTAAATTTTTAATATTTATATTTAATATTTTCTCTCGTATTTAGAATAAATTAAATCTAAATTGAAAATAATTATTTATTTTCTAAAATTTTAAATGGTAAAAAAAAATAAAAATAAAAATAAAACTAACTACACATATGTAGGTATAAAAGGAGTCCAAGACTATCGATAGCACCAAGTAATTGGTGCTATCAAGTTTTCTGCCTTTGGATGAAAAGATATGCAGTTGGAATTATAGTGATCTTCTAAAATTTTTACTATTCAACCAATCATCTAGTAAACTTTAAGAGACCACTATCATCTTAACCACATATTTTTTTAATCTAAAGACTAAAAACTTGGTAGCACCAATATCTTGGTGCTATCGATAATATTCTAGCATAATATAGTAATATGTATATTATATATCAATTAATTAATAAACAATACCACACATGGTAGTGACCTCAAATCAGTAGGCCATGTGTGAATGCATTGTTACATTGTCATCAACTTCGAACCTTGACTCGAAGGGGAGTGGAGGAGTGGTGGGGTTGCTATTTTTGACCCAGATGAAAGGGAAAGGAGGGAGGAAAATTTGGTGCATGAATGTTGGCATCTTTGGACGAGCACATACAGGACAGCAACAACACAGTGAGAGAGATAGAGAGAGAGAGGGAGAGAGAGCATCTTAATATTAGAAGACTTTGATGTGATGCCTCACCCCTAGTCAATTAAGAGCAATGCTACATGTACACCCCGAAGGGGTGTACATCATACATCTACACCATTTTAATGGTGGCGATATTTTTTACGGGTCACATCAAGTGACCCATCATCACACCCCCACCCTTAGATGGGTGGGGGTGTGAGATGTACACCCCTTACGGGTGTACACATAACATTTTCCGTCAATTAATGGGTGGTATTTAGCAGTGGTATTCCTTATCTTTTTGAACATGTAGTTTGTGGGGCTTCTTCTAGAGCTTCCGTTGGTTCGTCTATGAGAGAGAATTAGTTGTATCAGGAATAAATATAAAGTTAGGTATAAGTTAGGTATAATATGAATTTGTGTTTGGCTGAGAATTAGATTAGTACAAGGTATAAGAAATTTAGTGTTTGGTAGTGATTAAAAAATAAGAGAAATAGAGAGTTGATTTTTGTGTTAAAAAATTAAAATATTCTTTTCCTTTTAGTTTTTTGTTTTCAAAATTAAAATTTCAAAATTTATTTAAATGTTAATATTTATTAATTTTAATTTTTATAAAAATTTTAAGTGGGAGCAAAAAAAAAAAAGTTAATTTTAAAATTTTAAATAGAGTGAAAATTTTAATTTTAAATTTATATAAATTTTTAAAAAATTATAAAAAAAATTATATAAATTTTAAAATTTTAAAATTAATATTTTTTTAAAAAAAAAATAAAAATTTTAGATTTATTAAAATATAAAATTAAAAAAATTAAAATTTATAAAATTTAAATTTAAAAATAAATATTTTTTAAAATTTAAAAATTTTAATTAAAAAAAAAAAAAACAAAGCAAATGCCTCTTCTCAAGACAGAGCGCCCAGAATTGGATAGTTCAATGGGGGAGGAATAAGATATCCCTCCTTATCGAGTTGTACCGACAACCGGTACAATCCGGTAAGAGGGGATATCCTATTCCTCCAATTCTAAACGTGTTTGGGCACAAAGGAAGGATATCTCTTTTTATACGCAAACTAAGGGAGCCTAGAGAACTGAGATTGATTATTAAGATATTAATATCGCATCCTCAGCTATATATGAGGGCCACAAATTACTTGATGTAGATGTTGCTACAGTTGCGCAATTTGAGTGTTGCAACAAATATCTCACAAGATCTAGGTAACATTTTAATTGGAATATATTAATATTTATTCTATCTCAGATTAATTTGTTCAGAGATATATGACACGCATAGTAACATTTGTTAGCAAACTTTATATATGAAGTTGATTACTACTATTTTCTGTTCTCTCTCTCTCAGGTTACAGTGCCCACCGACCCAATCCCTTTATTATCATCAACCATCAAATTGCAGCCGCCCTAGTGCCAGTGTACTGTATTTAGTGGGACATATTGACTGGTGGATTGAGGAGTGTACTATGCACCTCAACAATATGGCATGTTTACAATGTTGCTGTTTTTGAGCACCAACTATAAATCAATGCCCACATGATCTTTTTACCATATTCAATCACTGCACCAACTATAAATCAATGTTATAAATCAATGCCCACATGATCTTTTTAGCATATTCAATCACTATATATATATATATATATATATATATATATATATATATATATATATATATATATATATATATATATATATATAGGACAATGCTACTTGTACATCTTATATGAGGTGTACATCACACACTCCATCCTATTTAAGGGTGGGGACTAATTTATCGGTCATTTCGAAGTGACCGATAAAATTAAGCTCATCCTTAAATGAGTGAGGTGTAAAATATACACCCCACTTAAGAATGTACAAAAAATATTTCTCATATATATATATATATATAAGCATCTAGTTGTGCTTCATTATTGTAGGTTTTGTTGGTTAGAGATAGTGATGTCTCTTCATAATCTTTCTGATTATGACAATTTAAAATCTAGTAATACAATGTCAATACCTTAAAATTAAATCTGTAAATAATAACCAAATTTAGTAAATCTCTATATTATTAATAAATTTTGATAGGTTCGTAACATCATTTATTATTTTTTACTGAACCACATATAAAGACGCATTTATTGTTCACATAACTTAAATTTTACATGCCAAATAAAAATTCGTATATAATACTATAATTTAAGTTGTGATTGGAGTTTCTAGCTACGCAATTAAGGCGGAGATATGTAGTATGGTGTCAGAGAACTGTTCCAATGTTTTTTTCATTTTGAAAGTTTATGAATTAAGATTTTATACCAATTATATTATAATAAATGATACAAATTTCTTACCTATTATTTCACATGTTGTGTAGTTTCTTCGGCCGTTTATTTTGAGGTTAGAACAAGGAATAAAAAATATATTCCTTTATTCTATTAAATGCATCTGGAATCAACCGGTATAGTTTGTTTCAGTATAACTAGAATAAGCTAGAATTACTGTTCCCACTCTTCCCAACCATCCTCTTACTTTTTTTTTTAAAAAAAATATTCTCTCACGTCTACCGAAACATCCTCTTTCGCTTCATTATTACATAATAAAGTTGAGGGCAAAAAAGTAATTTATTCCAACTAATACTCTTTATTCATATTATTCCTTATTATCATATCAAACACAAAATTTCTTATTCCTGAAATCATTCCAAACACTTTTTTGCACTAGTTCCGTACTTTATACTTATTTCTGAATTAGCTAGTTCTGTCTTAACCCGTTACCAGACGGGCAAACATATAAAATGATCTGGGACAATGAGTTATCCCTAATCTAGATAGGTAGAAGATTTTCTTGGTGACAATGAGTTATCACCTCCTTGCGTAGGATATTAGGATTAAAGGATGAAAAGGATATTCCTGAAGTAAGGTAGAAAATGATTTGGGAATTGGAAGTAACAACAGTGGCTAACAGCTGGCCTTGTAAGCTAAGTTGTGGATAAATTTCATGGACCAGGTCTTGTAAACCGAGCCAATTAATCAAGATTAAATATATTTGCCTGATTTTTATTTTTTTTATTATATGATGAGAAAATACTATTAGATATATCAATTACTGTGTTGGGTGTGAACCGAAGTTGGAACCCCCAAAGTATTTTGTTGTCGAACTTGACTTTGACTTGTTGGATGTAGCTGAATCAAGCGATTTGAGAAGCTGGTCGATTCAATCTGATTTTTTTCAATCAAATATTCGAGTTCGCGAAGGAAGGAGGCTCAGCCAAGCTATTCTTATAGGCTGCGTTTGGTTCGAGAATAAGAAAAATTTAGTTATACCGAAAATAGGTATAAATTATGGTATTAGCAGGAACTAGTGTAAATTTCTGTTTGGTTGAGTTTAAGAGTTATACCGGGTATAAAAAAAATTATGTTTGGTAAATTAAAGAGAAATAAAAAGAATAAAGAGGATTAATATTTTAATTTATGATTAAAATTTTACTAATATAATTTTAAATATTTATTTTAAAATATTTATTAAATAAATTATTAAAATTTATATTTTACTTATATATATATAAAATTATTAAAAAAACTTATCATATAATTTATTAAAATTATATGTTAAATTTATTAAAAAATAAAGTTAAAAATTTTAAAAGCTATAAAATTTAAAATTTAAAATTTAAAAATTTATAAATATTAAAAATTTAAATTTAAATTGTCTTAAATAATTAGTTAATTATCTAAATACTTAAATAATTAGTTAATAAAATAATTAAATTAATTAAAATATTTGATTAATTAAAGAGTTAAAACAATAATTAAAATTATATTAATTTAATTAAATTTATTTTTAAATGGGAACAAGTCTTGTTTCAGGAAAAAGCTGGAATAGTAATTCCAGTCTTATATCAGTTTATTCCAAAAAGACAAGAACAACTGTTTCCATCCCTACTTAATTGCGTTTTGGTATAACTAGTGGGAATAAGCCCTTATCTCCCTTAGTTCTCGTTACCAAACGAAGCCAAAAAGATTACACTAGAAAAACTGTAAAGAAAATTATAAATCTAGTTTAGAAAATAGTAGACGCTAGAATTGAAAGGAAAAGAAATAATAATGATAGTTGGTTTAGAGGTTGCAAGATCATTTTTCAAAAAAAAAAAAATCACCTAGAACTTCTCTTGAGACTATTCATCATTTCGGATAATGGTGTCTCACTCGGCCATATCTTATTATGAGATTCCCCACTATTTTCGGTAATGGCGCATTTTTCGATCGTGTCTAATGGAGTGTGTTCGAATTAGAATTGTGTTGGCCGTGAACTCCATGTCCCATAATTTCAGCCATTTTCTTCCTATCGTCTGTTTTGTTTCATACATTACTCTTTGGGTCCACTTAGTTTCAAGTATTACCTCCGATTGATTCAAAAATCAATTGATCATATTAATCGATATCTGTGCCACACGTCATTTTCTGATTCGCTTAAGTCGGCTAATCATTTTGATCGATTTTTTTGCCACGTGACGTTCTCTTCGGCTCCAATACTTGAACATTCTAGATTAACCACTACAAATTAAATAAATAAAAAATAAAAAATTCCTGAATTATAAGACAGCAAGCAAACCTATGTCCTTTTGAAAATAAAAAAATAATAATAATAATAAAAAGAAAGAGGATCAAGGATCGGTTCATAGATCTCCATCAACTGTAGTGTAAATCATACTTTAACCCTCTTTTAGCACGTGCATAACTAATGCGTGACATAATCTCATACATGCCCCCTTGTTTTTTTTATTCCCGTCGACACTGATGGTTCCGATCATGAGTATTGTTCAGTTAATTTAGGTGATATCGAATTTCCTATTTTGTGGAGCCAGGACATATAAATGCCAATAAATTTGATGAGAAATGCGTTATCGGATTATTATTATTATTATTGGGTGCGTATAACTAGACTAGATACAACCGAATCCGAATGTGAACCCGACCCATTAAGACGCCATAACTACTCGCTCCTCCCCAACTTAGGCAACACTGGCCCCGCGGCGCAGCATTACATTCCTCGCCTGTTTTTTTTCTTCCCGCTGTTATTTTCTTTCTTCTCTCTCTCTCTTCCGATGCTACGCGATTGGGGGGGCGCTCTCTCCCTCGATTCCACGGCGTTTGTAGAATAAGGCGAATAAAGTGAGAATAAAACGAAGAATAAGAGAGGAATTTATCCCCGACCATCTTATTAGACACTCCTTGGCCCGATTCCGACCATCGTATGGATACGCTATTCCCGGGGGAGATCGCCACGGAGCTGTTGAAGGAGCTCGCCAGGGTCGTGCGCCGCGCCTACCGCTGCCGCGGCGCAGCGGAGCAGCTGAAGCGCGGCGTGGAAGCGCTTCTGCCGATCGTGCAGGAGATCCGCTTCGCCGGGGTGGAGTTGCCCCAGCCGCGGCAGCGCCAGCTGTCGGAGCTCGCCGAGCGCCTCGGCCGTGGCCTCGAGCTCGCCCGCGCGGCGGCGGAGGCGCCGCGGTGGAACGTGTACCGGTCGGTGAAGCTGGCGCGGGAGATGGAGAAGGTGGAGCGCTGGATCGCGCGGTGGCTCGAGCGCCAGATGCCCGCGCACGTGCTCGCCGACGTGCACCACCTCCGCGTCGACGCCGAGGTGCGGATGGAGCGGATCGAGCGCCGCATCGACCACGTGGAGGCCGCGGCGGCTGCGGCGGGGCCGGCTGTGGGGGTGAGGGTTGCGTCGGCTGCGGCGAAGGGGGCGGCGAAGGGGGAGATGATGATGATGATGCAGGGTCTGGAGATGGGGGTGGTGGTGGGAGGAGGTGGGGAGGTGGTAGGGGCACCGATGATCGGGGCCGGGGCCAGGGTTGGTAAGGAGCGGGTGAAGGAGGTGCTGTTGGGTGGTGCGGGGTGGGGTGTGGTGGGGATTTGTGGGATCGGGGGCAGTGGGAAGACGACGCTCGCCTGGGAGATTTGCAGGGATCCACAAATTCGACGTACGTACGGGGGTGTTCACTATTCCCTTCCTCTTTCCCTTTTTATATATATATAATAAAATAATCATATATATATATATATATATCTAATTATTATTATATATGTTGTTCAATTTTTCCTTGTTTGTTTGATCTTGAGCTGTGCTTTTCTTAATGCGTTCTTCTTCTTCTTTTTACATCATGTAACTAAAAGGTAGAAATTTTTATATCATGATGGGGGTGTTCATTTGTGTGATAATTTACTAAATCCTTTTTACTCGTGATAAATGAAAAACTTGATCTGTGCTATAAATATAACTGATCTTGCCAACAGTTCCTATCTTGCAGATAATTTTTATTAACTGCTTTCGTGATCTGTAGTTCATAAATTTATGAACTCTTATTCCTAACTAGATTTTTGACTGAAATTTTCAACTAGCGTGTAACTGCGTAAGCAAACCAGTTTTAGTCTTCTTCTGATGTTATTTATGGCTCTTTTCTTTTCAGATTACTTCAACAATCGGGTCTTCTTCGAGACGGTTTCGCAATCTCCGAACCTGGAGAGCTTGAAACTGAAGCTGTGGGAACAGATCAGCGGAAACATCGTTGTTGGTGCTTATAATCAGATCCCTGAGTGGCAGTTCAAGTTGGGACCGGTAGAGAGAGGGCCGATCCTTGTAGTATTAGATGATGTGTGGTCTCTGTCTGAGCTCGAAGAGCTCATCTTCAAATTACCTGGGTGCAAAACCCTAGTCATCTCCAGGTTCAAATTCCCCACCGTGATCCGCTATACTTACGAAATGGAAATGCTTGGAGAAGATGAGGCTTTGTCCCTTTTCTGTAATGCGGCGTTTGAGGAACAATCTATTCCTCCCACAGCTGATAAGAAATTGGTGAAGCAGGTACCAACCGCTATCTTTTTTTCTAAGAAAAAAACATCTTTTTTTGGTAAGATCATTCCTATATATCCAGTATGAGCTTTAATATCCAATTATGAGGTGGATCTGCTGGAATGATGGAAGTAATAATTCGCTCATCTCCATTGAACTCCAGTTTTGTTTTTTTGTTTTTTTGCTTCCACTTTTGCCTGTTCGTTTAGTTCGCTTTTTCAACTTATATAAAGACCTCTCTATATAAATTTACCGGGGCAGGGCGGAGATTGTATGGCAAGAACACGAGACGCTTGTGGAATCGCCATATGATCCTCTACTCTACGAGGAGTTTTTCATATAATCCATCCAATATATTTATGCACTTTCATCTTCTAGAATGAGTTGATTCGTTAAAACAAAATTGCTTTCGGTATACTGAGTATTTCTTTTTTTTTCCTGAACTGCAGGTCGTTGCAGAATGTAAAGGGCTTCCTCTTGCTCTAAAAGTGATTGGCGCCTCTTTACGGGGCGAGCCCCCAAAAATCTGGGCCAGTGCTAAAAATAGGTTATCTCGGGGACAGACCATATCCGACACCCATGAGAACAAACTACTAGATCGAATGGCCACAACCATCGAGCGCCTATCGGGGAAAGTAAGGGAGTGTTTCCTTGACCTTGGCTCCTTCCCAGAAGATAAAAAGATCCCCCTCGATGTTTTGATTAATATTTGGATGGAGATACATGATATTGATGAAGACGATGCTTTTCCGATATTACTCGAGTTGTCAAATAAGAACCTTCTTACTCTTGTGAAAGATGCACAGTATGTTTGAAAGATCTCTTTTCAAATTGGATTGAATTTTGAATGTTATGAATGACTTGTTTATATATTAGATGAACTGACCTAAGGGTTGGTTGCTGTGTTTACCATTCCAGGAACAGAGGCGGAGATATATATAGCAGCTACAGTGAGCTCTCTGTTACTCAGCATGATGTGTTAAGGGACCTGGCTCTTCACATTAACAATCGTGAGGCTTTGAATGTTCGGAAGAGACTGATTATGGCGAGGAGAGAAGAAGCAATTCCGCGGGATTGGGAAAGGAACAAGGATCAACAGTTTGAGGCTCAGATTGTTTCAATTCATACAGGTAATACAGCAAAATTAAGCTCCACATTTCTATGCTGTTCTCTTTCTTTTTCTCTTTTCTTCTTTTGAGCATGCAATATCTTCTTTAGAAGAAAACCCGATTCAATGTGATTTTTTGGCCGACGACAGGTGACATGAAAGAATCTGATTGGTTCCAAATGCACTTTCCGAAGGCCGAAGTACTAATTTTGAGCTTTACCTCGAGCATGTACTTTTTGCCCCCATTCATCAACACCATGCCGAACCTCAAGGCTCTGGTCCTGATCAACTACGGTACCTCGAGCACTGAACTCGGCAATCTATGGGCCTTCACAACCCTAAACAACCTAAGAAGCCTCTGGTTTGAGAAAATTAGGCTCCCGCCTCTACCGAGAACCACCATCCCTCTTCAGAACTTAAGAAAGATCTCTCTTGTGTTGTGTGAAACAAACAGCGGGATTAACGAATCAAAAGTGGACCTCTCCGTGACGTTCCCAAAACTCTCAGATCTCACCATCGATCACTGCATTGACCTAAAGGAGCTACCTTTGAGCATTTGTGAAGTGCACTCGCTCAATAGCATAAGCATTTCCAACTGCCATGATTTGTATGAGCTACCAAGTGAATTGGGTAAGCTCGAATCCCTCCAAATACTTCGGCTCTATGCATGCCCATCTCTGAAGAGGCTTCCGCAGTCTATTTGTCGGCTCAGAAGCTTGAAGTATCTCGATATATCTCAATGCATTAATCTGGGAGATTTACCAGAAGAGCTCGGTCACTTGACGAGCTTGGAGAAGATCGACATGAGAGAGTGCTCGCAGCTGAGGAATCTCCCTAGGTCGTCCTCCTCGCTCAAGTCTCTCGGCCATGTCGTGTGTGATGAGGAGATGGCTCTGTTCTGGCAGGAAGCAGAGCGGAACATTCCGGATCTCCGGGTTCAAGTAGCAGAAGTATGCTACAATCTAGACTGGCTTGTAGAGTAGTGGCCTCAATCTGATTCACTTCCCGTAGATTACTTGACCATGTACAACTATGTGTAATTATTTTACTGTAGTTTGGTTGTATAGTACAGCACTTTTGTAGAACTTGTTGGCATAGAATCTGGAGAGACTAATTTCTATGAAATTATCCCGAGATGGTAAGGCATCACTTAGGTGTCTTCTTGTTTATCTGAATATATGCTGTATCAAGCCATTTGGTTTGGATGAAGTATGAAAACTGGAGTTATTGCACTTGGAGAAGTAATCCTGTGGGGGCAAACTAGCAGAAGAGACCAATTAATTACATGGCTTCATCATTGACAGTTTATGAGTCCATTAAGAACAATGAACTTACAGTAAAAGCAACAGAGACTAACAGACCACTAGGCTACATATATGGGGAGTACATGATTACTGTAATAATATCTTCACAAAGTTTGCATAGAAATTTGAGTGGACAATTGTTAAATATCTTCATAGATAACAAACAACAAAGAGGTCGTAAACAAAGAAACAAACATACAGACACGACATTCTCCAAACCTGCAAGCACGCACGACATTCTCCATCGAATCCTCCCAAATCAGCTTTAAAATAGAAGCCACAGGTAACCACTTGCGGCTTCTCCACATAGTTTTACATGGCGTATACGACTTCTCCGCTGCTGTCGACATCGAGTTCAGGGTCGGAGTCGAGATCTTCCATGTCATCATCGTCAATATCGAGACTGTCTGTCAAGTACTGGTTTATGCCGCGAGTGCCGGCAGCTGGTACGGTGGCTTCCGCCAGGATCTGCATGATCTCGTCGATGCTCTGCATGGGCTGGTCAGGCTCCTCGTACTGGCCGCTCATTGCATTATCGTCCATCAGATCGGCTGGGAGGTTCTTCAAGAACCACTCGTGGTTTTTTATCTCGGGGATTGTTATCCTCTGAAAAATATTCCATGATGAGATTCATTATCCAGAAAATTATAGAGTGAAAAATTACCCAAGATAATAACTTAGTCAATATTTTTTGGTGTAAAAGAATACACACCTCCAACTCTACTTAAAATGGAACAGATGGTAATGGTATGGAGGGAGGGGCAAACTAAGGCACTAGAGTTCTAACATTGTGATATCTTATTCTGCTATTGCATAGATATTACTAAGCACGCCAACAATATAACTTCGATAATCTGGTAATTCCTGGGCAAAGGCAAAATTGGCAGGATTACTCGTTTAGATTACAACTAGTGATAAATTTATAAAAATGAATAGGACAAAACATTTAAGCAAGTGCTAAGCATAAAATAACATCTCCTAAGTTTAACTAAGGTAGAACATTGACGGCACACAAGTTCTATATTACGACCAGTTTTTTTTTTACCTCAGATGCTATGAAATAATTCCTTCCAGATAGTAATAAAATGCATTTGGCTTAAAACAAAATTAAGTAAATCTAATTTTGCTCAAAATGGAACTGCTGTAATTGGCAGAGAGTCACAAAAATAGGATACCAGACTTCAACATCATGATGAAGATTTGAGTATTGCAGGAATAAGGTACAAGTCAGGAAGTGAAGCACCCCAGTCAATGTAGCATAGAAAATTTGACCTTAATGTAAAGTACTCACCGTAGCAGGGTTGGCAACGAAAATCCTTTGGATTAGGCGCTGGCACTCGGGGGATATGTGAACATAGTCTGGAATTGAATATTGAACTGCTAACGTACGCTGCAAAAACGTGATCCAGTCAGCTCATAAAATATATACCATGTGCAGAAACATTTAAGACTATACCTGAATTGTCTTCCGGAAGTTTTTAGGCTCATCTGGATCTTCAAATGGATATGCACCCACTAACATCACATAAAGTGTAACTCCACAGGACCATACATCAGCAATCTGCATTAGTTGCAAGAAATTGTGATCTGAACTATCATAACAGTAACATTTCAAGATATGCACTTCATAATCTATAATCTATAAAATACATAATTTGAGGGTTGGGTCACATCAAGAAAATTGTTTGGGAAAGAGCCACGTTGCCCATTAAGGCATGAGCCAATGGGAGCTTGCCACATGCCCTATAAAAATTTTGGACGTGCCCGTTGCACCGTAAACCGACTCTAAAATATATATATAACAAAAAAATCGGTAGTACAATAAATTATTTAAATATATTATATTATATTATATTTTATAGTATTAATTATCAAATATTCCATCAATTATCTAATTTTATGTGCGGCGTATGGAGTATAGGTATGCACCAAGTGCAAGCAAAAATTTCTCCTCTCTCTTAAAATTATGAATGTATCCTATTAAATATTTTTTACACCAAGTGTATATTTGTATATACACCACATGCCTAAAACCTTTAATAGAATTTTAAAATTAATTTATCAAATATATTTAAATTATTAGACTTTGTAAATTATATATATTTAATTAAAATTTAATATTAGAACATTAGTCATCTAATATAAGTTGCGTTTATAGAATATTAATATACACTAGATGTATATAATAGTTTTTCTTTCTCCCATCAATTTTAATAAGGCAAAGATACCCTCATCTATTTTTCAATTTGAAACAAGTTCTTCCTCTTTAACTTTTTAGTTAAAAAAATTTATTTATAAAATAACTATCAAAATTAAAAAATTGATTGAATTTTTAAATAAAATTATTAATGTAATTTAACTTTACAATTGCTGAAAGTTAAGAAAATATTAATAAAAAAGTTGTTTTTTATAATGTACATAAGAATACTTCATAGCTTTTTTTTGTATTTCTTTAATTATAAATTTTTGAATCTTAAATTTTAATAACTATATATTTTAATTATCCCACATATTATCTACTCGCAACGTAGCCCGGGTCCTATACTAGTCGATATTTAATTCATCATAAGCCAAACAAATGTCATATTATTCTTGTTGATTCTATTCGAGTTCTTCGCTATGTATCCAAATACTCTCCAATTTAAAGGGCAAAGTAGTAAAGCTTCCGCTCAACTACTATGATAGTTATGATGCCAAATTTTGGCAAATCAAGTAGAAAACATATCAGAACATGTATAAAACTTTGTCAAGCATAAGAGCCAGTGGTTATGGACACTGTTGTAGAATACTAGTCATACTGTTAGACCTGACAACAATATCAATTGGGTAGGTTTTGACAGTTGAATGAGCTTTGAAGCTGGCCTTTCTTTAAGCTGGAGTTTATCTTTCCCGCAATTTCAAAATTGTTCTCTCTAATTTATGAAAAACCATTGGAAGATATAAAATGCATAAATCTAGACTTTTTTGCTACAATTTTCGCATGAAACCAAAATCTTCAGTCATCAAGAATAATGAACAGGCCACCAGTCAGTTCTCTGTTGATGCATAAGATAGTCTACTCCACTGAAATACCTAATAGCATGTAATGAGAGGCAAAACTAATGTGGAAAGGCAACACTGAAATCCCTTCAAATAAGTATAAATTAACCGCTACCTGAATTACTTTTATGTTTCCTAGTACTTTCAACATAAGCAAATATTCTAAATTCAGAAAAACCTACGAGACTAATAAAGCAAAGTAAGTCAATCTCATACGTATAGAACGACCCTTCACCATTAACAAATGTGGTTATCCTTGTTGGTGAATGCAAAAGTTTTTTGCCTTTCACCATAACCAATAAGATAATCACGAAGAGAATTTTTTTAAAAAAAAGTATTACTAGTTGTATCTATCTATATCAGATAAGTACACGTCAGCAAATCCATGATGTGGCCGAAAAAAAAAAATCTAATGAAGGAGGAGGAGAAAGGGCTCTCTAAAGAAAATCTAATGATCGGTGATAGCAAACAAGTGAATTTGCTAAGCCTAAAGCCTTACTAACAACAACAGCACAAGAGTATTGTGCAACAACATCTCTAAATTGCAGCTGCTAGCTTTATTGATAAAATATTTGCTTGTTTTAAAATAAATAATTTTTTTACAATTGAAGTCTCATATGAAGCACTTAAGATATATGCGAATAAATGCATAAAGTTCCCAATTGGGACATACCTTGCCGTCATATTCCTTCTTCAGTAGAACTTCAGGTGCAATGTATGCAGGAGTTCCAACAGTTGACTTTGGTTGTGAATGAAGAACAGATGACTGTAAAATAAAGTGAGATTGGAATTCTGATAAGAAAAAGCATCAGAGGATGACAAAAAAAAAAGGTACAATTACTGACTAAAATTATAAGCCAACAAAATAACAACAACCATTGAATTATGTGGGTTATTTTCTGCCAGTAGCAGCAAGGTGTCACTATAGGCATATGCAAGGGCATAATTTAGTAGATCCCATTTTAAATTGCCTAGAAATTACAAATAGAGCTACATTATTATCAATATTTATGCATTCTCACTGGCTTAATATACCTTGGAATAGCCAAAATCACATATCTTCAGACGAGGAGCAGCACTTCCATCCAACAACGTGTTCTCCAGCTTCAAATCACGGTGACATACTTGCTTGATAATAAGGCACCACACCGAGCAAAATAAGATCATCTAGTCAAACAAGAGTATTTGTAAAAAAAAAAAAAAACAAACGAGTCGGGGAAAGATCATTATAAATACCATCGAGTGACAATAGCTGACTCCTGATATAAGTTGCTGGAAGAAGAAGCGAGCCTACAAGGTGAACAGAAGATTAGTCAATTTACAGACATAACAAAGGGATAAGAACAGAATTAAGTATTATGCAAGAGGAAACCTCATCCTCGCTGAAGCGGCCGGCGTTACATATGCGCTCAAAGAGCTCACCGCCAGAAGCATATTCCATGACAATAGCAAGATGTGTGGGAGTTAGAATAACCTAAATTAGGGAGATCAATGAATAAGCATAGCTCTTCCTGATAACATGCAAATAATACCTTTCGATCCCATCGTACCTCTTTGAACCTAATTATATTCGGATGCCTTAAAGACCTGTGGTTAATTATTTCCCGCTGCACGTTTTCATCAATCTGTACAGACAATAACAGAGTGAGTAACCTGAAAGCATGTAATGGAGTAGGTTCAATTGCAACCCTGAATATGTAAAGGGATTCCTGCCTCGGTGAAAATAGCAGGATAAGCATGAAGAACAGACCAAAAGATTTCTTAATGATAGAATAAGCATGCCGCATGAATTTCTGAACATTAGGTTTGAACAAAATAAGTTTGAGATAGTTCAATCCTCAAAATTTCATTAGGCATATGAAATCTTTTATACAACCTAATAATTTGTTCAACATCACATCATTCATCAATCAACATAATATCGCGATAACGATAACGAGATTGGAGAAAGCAAAGAAATATCAAAAGCTAAAAGAAAGAGAAGAGAGAGAGATACTCCTGCCGACCTTCTCGCCTCTCTCGATGTACTTGACGGCGACGAGCTCCTTGGTTTGCTTATCCCTCATCAGCCTCGCAATCCCGAAGTTCCCCGATCCGATATCCTTCACCAGCTCGTACCGGTCGCTATCGTGCATTATCGGCATGTCCATCCCCGGCCCCACCGTCACCGCCGCTCGATCCATCGCCATCCCCGTCTCCTCTCCTCTCCTCTCCTTCTCTCTCTTCTCCGCTGCTTCTCTCACATCAAAAGGATCCTCTCCTCCGCCGCTACCACGCCCTACCGGAGAAATCGAGGCGCGGGCGCCCGCAACGTGGCGCAGCGACGACCCCTCGATGCGATCCGACCGTTGGCGGGATCACGAAGAAGCGGTGGGAAGGGTAGGGTTTGGTGGAGGAAAGAGACGCGTCCCCACGGCGATCGCAGCGAGAGACCTCGTGAGCCCCCTTCTTCGTCCCCTTCTCCCCACTCCGCTTCGATCTCGACCTCAGATCCCTCCGATTCCCCACCCCTTTTTATCTCCTTTTCCCCGATCGATTTAGGGTTAGGGTTTCCTATCGGGGAGTTAGAGGCGATGGCGAGAGCTCCCTCGTGACCTCCTCCTCCTCCTTTTTACTTTCTTTCTCTCCCGGGAGGCAAAAGGAGACGCGACGCAGATATTATCCACTTCATTGCCGACGAATTAAATAAATATCTGGTAAAAGTGCGCATCGAAATTACTGAAATACCCCTTCAGTGGAGAAATGATTGGTGGACTCGCAATAGCGGCTGTACGATACTAAATGGACGAAAAAAGAGAGTTGACTGGCGATATGAGTTAAGGATCCGACGGTAACGATTTCGTTGTCGGCTTCTGACCAAAAATTTTAGATCATCGGTGTTACGGTATTATCATGCAAATCCAAGATATTACATTAAATATGACACCTCAAAGATAAATTAAACTAATCATCAATCATTACTAATTATATAATACAAAATGCTGAGTCATCATGTCGCGTCGAACATGATCTATGTTTTGAGGCCCAACTCTGTGTGTGAAAAAGATTTTATCCACCATCTTTTTGAGAAAGAAATGGAACGGGTGAGGCTCGATTCACTCATAAATGTTACACGTGGCAACGATCTCGGGCCCGGGTTTGTTCCTCAAAAAACAAATCCTATTCTAAACAGGCTCAGTCCGGCCCAATCGCCCAGGTGGGCCACGTAGGCCCAGGTGCCATACATACTATACTAAATACTAAATATACAGTAATTCACGGGAAGATGCTCGTATCCTAGTATGAAAGATTTATATGTAAGGCCGCGTTTATTTCGGAAATAAATTATTTTTATTATTCTGTCAAGTCGCAATATTTTATTTCTGTCAAATTTTATTATTCTAGTATACTACCCACTTTGTTTATTTTGAAATAAATTTAGCTGAAAATATGAAGCAACTAAGCTTCAAACTCGGAAGTCGGCCACTTGCATTAGAGACTTGCATTAGAGACCATTAATAAATTGAATTAAAGCTATATTATACTAACATAATTTATTATATATTATAATAATTTATTTATTATAAAATTATTATTATAATAAATTATAATAGGGGCAATTTCTTACATACCCCTCAAAATTTTCCTGTTTTCAGATTTACCCCTCTTAGAAGGCTAATATTAAAACTACCCTTCTTACGTTCCAACTTCTTTCCAAAATACCCCTGAAGTTAAACTCTGTTAGTGTACCGTTTGGAACTGCCGTTATCTGTGTGTAATTACTATTTTACCCTTTCAAATATACCCTAAACCCTAAAACCTTAAACCCCTAAACCCTAAAACCCTAAACCCTAAACCCTAAAACCCTAAAAAATCCTAAACCCTAAACCCTAAAATCCTAAACCCTAAACCCTGAACCCTAAAAAACCCTAAACCCTAAACCCTAAAATCCTAAACTCTAAACCCTAAAACCCTAAAAAATCCTAAACCCTAAACCCTAAACCCTAATCCCGGGCAAAATAGGTATATCTGATAGTTTTCAACTCCGATTATTATTTAACTCTAGTTTAACCCTAGTTAACTTAACAAAGGGAAACGGTAGGGGTATTTTTAATAACGGTAGAACGTATGAAGGGTATATTGGAAAGAAAAAAATAAGAGGGGTAAATCAGATATTTCTTTATATTTCAGGGGTACACAGGCAATTATCCCATTATAATAAATTTATATTTAAATATTATAATAAATTATTATTATTATTATTTTATTTTATTTTATTTTATTTTATATCAAATTTAACCATCAGTTTTTTTTTTCACTATTCACTACTATATCATAAAATTAACCAAATATATTTTCAATTTTTTCCAAGAATAGTAACATTAATAGTAACATTACAAATCAAATATAATTTTACTTTTATTTCTAACTGTTTTCAAAATAATAAACTATCTTATATATAAAAAAAAAATTATCTCAATTTCCATTATCTCTGATGCAAACAGCCCCTTAGATTCAACACTTATTTTTTTTTCTTTTAGTGAATAAGATTTTTTTTTTATAAAAAGCTAAGGCTCTATTTTGAATTATGAGGAGATCATGTTATGTTACGTTTATGAAAAAAATATGATAAAAAAGTTATGTTTGTTTTTATACATAATATCATATTTCAAACTAAAAACGGGTGCATTAGTGTATGAAAAAAAATAGATAAAAAATTTATGTTTATTTTATGCATAAAATATCGTATTTTGCATATAGTTGCTAATTGTTGTATATTTTTTTACAGTTACAACTAAAATCAGGTATGTACTTTTTACCTCGATAAGCCGAAATGGAACGAGCTTAGATAGTTATTTAATATAACTATATATTATATATATATATATATATATATATATATATATATATATATATATATATATATATATATATATATATATATATATATATATATATATATATTTTTATATTTATCTAAACTTTTTAAATATATTTGATAAAAAAATATACTTAAAATATTTGTGTATGATATTATATTTGTAAAATACTAATAACTAATAATTATACAACTATATTTACTTAAAAAGAAAATATATGAAATGCTATAAAAATATTTAATAAAAAGGGAAAAAAGTTATCGGTTAGAGAACAAAAAATTAAAGCTTGTCTTGTTACGTTATTTATTTTACGTTAAAAAAAATGGAAATTACAATTTATTTTTCGCTAAAAAAAATGAATTTGTTTAGTTATGACTTATGAGTAGCATGAACTTATTTTTTAAATTAACTTATTTTTAAAATTTAATTTTTTTCCGATTTATTTTTAGTTTGTTGTATGAAATACATATAATTTTTTATTTAAGATTCCGGTTGTCAAGTACTATCCGTTTATTTTTTTATTCTGTTTAGAATTTCGTTAGTAAATATTTATGATATTATATTTATAAAATACTATATAATTATATTCACTTAAAAAGAGAAAAAATGAAATGCTATAAAAATATTTTGAGAAAAAAAAAAAAAAACTTATGCTATTTAGTTTACGATAAAAAAAAATATAAATTAAAAAAAATAAAAAAAATATATGAGACTAGGGGTGGCAATCCAGCTCGCTGTTCGCGAGTCAGCTTGTGTTCGGTTTGAAATAAGCTCGAGATCGAATCGCTAACATAAATTAAAAGAAAATAAAAAATATATATATGAGACTAGGGGTGGCAATTCAGCTCGCTGTTCGCGAGTAGCTCGTATTCAGTTTGAAATGAGCTCGAGATCGAATCGCTCGTTTAGTAAACGAGCCGAATACGAGCTAAATTTTTTAGCTCGTTAAATAAACGAGCCGAACACGAGCTGGGATCAGCTCATTCGAGTTCGGCTCAATAACAGCTCGAATATATATATATATATATATATATATATATATATATATTACTACTTAGATTTTAGACTATCAATTTTTTGTGAATTTTAATTATTAGATTAAAATTTTAATTTTTTTAATTTTTTAAAATTTTATTTCTATGAAAATCAAACTTGTTGTTTGTGAGCCAGCTTGTGTCCGGCTCGTTAATAAACAAGTCGAATTTTACAACTCAATATTTAAACGAACTGATCCTAACTCGTTCGTGTTCGACTTGTTGACACCCTTATTCGAAGATGTCTCGTGAAAATAGTCAACATTTTTTAGCTGGCACCCCTAACGAATACAAGAACGTGTACTTCAAAACGAATAATAAAATGGATACAAATGGAAAACAAAGTAATACAATTTTTAAGTATGTTTGATTCAGATTACTCATCGGAATTAGTATGATTGAATTGTATTTTTAATATCTTTTAAAAAATATTATCAAAAAATAATTAAAATATAAAATATAAAAATAATTTAAATTTGAGTTTACAATTCAAAACATAAAATTAAATTTATAATTTAAATTCAAACTAGAAGTTAAATATTAAAAATTTATATCAAACTATTTAAATGATAAGTCAAAATTTTAAATATAAAATTTTAAAAAAAATTAAAATTTAAAATTGAATGGATAATTCAAGTTATAAAACTAATTTTTGATTTGATTTGATTTAAATTCCAACTGACAATTAAATTTAAATTTAAATTTATAGATCAAATTCAAAATACTTGATTGAATTTCTATTTTAATTTAATTTCCAAATCAAAATCTAGATTTTCAAATTTTATTTCTAAATTTATATTTTAATTAAAACTTAAAATTTAAAAAAATTAATTTAATTTTAAATATAAAATATAAAGTATAATTGAGATATTTTTATAAAATATATATATTTTTTCATCTGAATTCACCTTTCAATTTAGGATAATTGGCCGGATTAAAAAAGTAATAATAATAATAATAATAAAATTTCTATCGTATATTTTTTTTTTCTTTTTAATATAAATTTAATAATAAAAAATTTATTAATATAGTTGGGCTTATTGAAAGTATATAAGCTCCTACTTATATTCAATATTTATCTAAAACCTGTAAATATAGTTGATTGAAAAAATTTATTAAAATATGTTATGATGCTAAATTTAAATTTTAAAATTAGTTTATATTTATATAGTTTATATTAATTATTATCTCTTTGTTCAAGTACATCCTTGCCTTTTCCTTTTCGTAACTATAAATGGGAGAACCACCCTGCTACTATTTCCTTCGAATGAGAGAGAGAGAGAGAGAGAGAGAGAGCTAAAACATGAGTTCATCAATGGGTGCATCAATGGGTGCAATGAGTTTGGAAGATGGAGTATTGGTGAAGATCTCTATTGAGCCTGCTTTCTCAAATAAGCCCTAAGTGGCAGGCGAGAACGAAGAGGAGGTTAAGGAGATAGTGAAATGGATTGTTGATGTAGATTCCGAGATTAAAAAGATGAAGAACTTCCCTCTCGATCTCGATAAGTATACTTTCTTTTTTTTTTGTGAGTTTTATTTCTGTTTTTTTGTATTAATATATTTATTTTCAATTGATTTTAGTCATGTGTATTATTATTTTTTTTTTTTTGTATAGAAGGAAAGATTTATCAAGAGGTTTTGTCAATGCGTTTTTAGAGAATAAGAATTATTTACGATTTCCTTTCTGAATTTTTAAAATATTTCTTAAAAATTGCAGGTTTTTTAAATGAAAACATAATGTTGGCTTTATGCAGTGATAAATTTGATGAAGGACAAAATCAAAGAATATCAACATCAGTGGCTTCAGACAGCAAAATTTGCGCACAAAAAATTTTCACGTTGTAAAAAATATTTACACAAATACGACAATCACTTTAATGAGTTTGATACGAGTAAAACTATACCGATAATTATTTTTTCGAATTTATTATAGTTGAAGAACATTTGAATCTTGATTGATGCATGGCAGGGTAGTGAAGAGAAGACTCACTCACTATTTAAAGATGTATCTGCAGTCGATCGAAACTTGCAAAAGGAGAAGGAGATCATGGCGATGCGATCACATCGATCTCTCTCTCTATCCTCTTCTTTTCATGCAGATGATTTTTGTTCAATACTCAAATCACAACAGCAGCAAAGAAAGACGAGACGCAGCTGGTCCAAGGATTTGCATGAGAAATTTAAAGTTTTGTTAAGATGACACCGGTGATTAATAGTAACATACTCTTCGATCGCGTACGTAGTTCATATATATTTCTGACTCTCTACTACTTGTTGACACAGCAGCTACTCCGAAGCGGATAAAAGAAGTGATCGATGAAGGTGAATGGGCTCACAAATGATGAAGTGAAAAGCCATCTACAGGTTAGTTAGTTATTGTTGACTATATATAGCAGCAGTCACAGATTACCAGAGCACAAGTGCTCCATCCTAATCTTCGCTCCTAATCTCTTATAAAAATCTGGGGTGAATAGTACGTAGATGTGTAATCTTAAACCTTTTAAAGCAACACTGCTGTTTTACAAATTATTTTTATTGATTCTTTATCATAGCTTTCTCTCTTATGATCAAAACTTTCTACTTAATTGGCATCTTTCTCTGCACAACTCATTGACATGATCCATTTTGTATCTTTATCGATTACACTTATTGAAGTTCTCACTTTTTCCATCAGAAGTACCGATTATATATATACTCAAAAGAACGCTAAAGCTTCACACATTGTGGATCAATCACTTGTTCCATACGGAGAGGAGTTCCTCAAGAACATTATGCAACCTGGAACAAGGAACGAGAAAGTTGATGATGATGATGAACTCTTGAAGAGTTAGTGGACTCGAGGGGAGAAATTGGAATTCAAACACGTACATTTTTTTTTAGATAATTTAGAAATTTTTGTACAGTATTGGAATTCAAACACATACATTTTTTAAAAATAATTTAGAAATTTTTGTGCAGTGTACTTTTTGAATATATTTTTCTAAGATTTGTCGTAACATTTAGTGAACAGTGAATAGAATAGAAAGACCATTTTACTAAGTCTTATTTTCTTGATCGCTGAATTCATAAATCTCATACCTAACATATAAATAACTCACCAACAATATTTTTCTTTTGTGAATTAAATGCATTTGGATAGCGATTTGTATATTTAGTTAGATTTGTAGTTGAATTAGTATTAATGTTAATATATTAACCGTACCTTGCGCAAGTGATAAAAAAATTGGTGATTGATAATTGAGGTCCCGAAGCCTAATTGCTTTATATTTTTAGTAGGTAGCATGTTATCTTTCTCTCAAAAAAAATAAATTTATTAAAATTTAAATATTAATTATAATTAGAATATAAATTTATTTAGATTAGTATTTGAATAACTTTTGATATAAACTATAAATATAGCATAAATAATATTATTGGGTGATGGTGGTAGAGTTTAGCCATATCTATATAATATGGTGGTGGTGGGGCTAGGAGACTACAGTTTAGCCACACCCATATGGTATGACAAAGATGCCTATAATTTTGAATGAATGCATGGTGCGTTCAAAATCCTATAATTTTGAATGAGTGCACGGTTGCGTTCAAAAATGATATGGAAAGCTCGGGTTGAAACTAGTTGGTGTAATTTTTATTTTTTTGATAATGAATCTTATTTTACTGGTGATTGTGTCGGTTTCAGTTTACGTTGATTCTAGAGGTTTATGATAAAAATCTGATTTGATATTTTTGTTGCAAAATATCAACAAGCGGGTTGCAAGAGTACCAAATAGGAGGTTTATGCAAAGAATTTCATATTTTAAATTTTAATTTATTTCTGATTCTCTTAAAATGCACATTAAAAAGGATCTAATTGATTCCATAATTCTGTATCAACCAAATACATTACGAAAATTTTTCTCCAAAAAACTGCATTAAAAAGATTATGTACTGATTGATGTCATAATCTTCGGATCTTCTGACCACACAGCGTGCAGGGAGCCAAAAAATATTATCCAAAAAAAAAAAAAAAAAAACCCCTTCATATCAAGTTTAATGACTTAATTAATTGTCAGATAATTATTATTATTACATGAGATATAGTAAAATAATGTTAGAATCCAACTGTTCTCTATAATCTTAACTAAACATAATGGAAATAACTGGAAGAATTAAAATTCTTTTTTCTTTTTGAAAGAATAGAATTGAAATTATCCTTGGAATATTTAAAAATTTTAAATATCTTTATCATACGAAATTAGTTAATGATTAATTATTATTTGAATTAAATCTATATGTCTCACTAAAATATTACATACGGCCCATTTGATAGAAGCCCATTGGGCCTCCGCACTACTCCATGTGCTTTGTGCACCACATCATACATAGACCGGGCTTTTTAAATTCCAATACGTTGGATGGACCGAGACGATATTTCCGGTTGTGCACCGAGTCCTCGCATCAATTCAAATTCGATCCGGCGAATCGCGAGATCAGGGGCGTCCGCATAAATCCTGCGCCGCGGGGTTAAGGTGGCCGCCGCTGTCCGCATAGTTCCTTTCCCGCTTTTACTACACTGCTCGAATTTTCTCGACGATTCGCCGACTCCTTCGGTTAGGGTTTCCCTTAGTAAGAGTTTTTTTTTTAATATATATATAATTTGATTTTGTTCTTGTTTTGGACACTTGATTCGATCTACAAATTTGCTGTTCTTCTCCGGATTTTTGTAATTTGATTTTTTTTTTTAGGGCTTAGGGTTTTATCTTACTCACCAAGCTCCGCTACACTTGAACATATTGGGGATTTTTTTTACATATATAACCAAATTTGCTTAAAATATATTACTTAGTTTGCTATTGATTTTTTGTTGTTGTTGTTGTTGTTGTTGTTGATAGGAGTTGATAAGAATGAGGGAAATTGTGACAATCCAAGTTGGCGATTACGCAAACTATATAGGTTCTCATTTTTGGAATTTTCAGGTGAGATTTGGTAATTTCTGGGTAATCATGTTTATCAATTTCTCTTACATAAATAAATGTTTAGTTAAGCAGTAAGATTAAATGAAGGAGCTCGTAATTTCGCACAAGAAATTTTTACAAGCATTTCTATAATAACTCTTCCTTTCATAAATGCGTTGCGGATTGTGTTAAGAATGCATTAGGCTATATTATTTATTAAATCAGGCATATGATAGCTTATATGTATGTGCATTTAAGTATCGGAGATCGTCATCCTCGTGATTACATTGTTTATTGACTCGGCGGCTTTGTCCGTGTAGGATGAGTTGCTTGGATTGGCCGAAGATCCCGGTGCTGATCCAGTTTTCAAGAATGGATCATCGGATATGGACGTTTTCTATCGGGCCGGTGAAACACACCAGGTGAATTTGAGTATAGAAAATCATTCCTCTAAGAATCTGAGAGATGAATGATTTTGCTGATCTTTATTTTGGGGTCATTAATTGTTTTCTTACGTATCCAGTCCAAATGATCCAATACAGTTTAGTCATTTTTCAATTTTTTTGATATTGGATTTACTTAAGCTACTGGTATTGTGCAGGGTATCTTTACATACTGCCCTCGTATGATATCTATTGGCTCTCAAGGTAATAATATAATTCAGCTGGTTGTTGATTTCTCAAGTTTCATATTCATTTTTGTATATCGTCTAAGTGTTATAGTTGGTGAAGATATTCTGATAAAGATGAGGCAAGCTACCATAAGATATAGATATGTTCTTAGTCTTCATTATCTTCTTGTATGCATTTAGTTTAGCACTTTAATTTAAAACTGCTAAGTAATTAGTTATTATAGATTACTGTGAAAAGTACTATTACCCATTTTGTATATTTTTACCATTTTTTTGCTTTTATGTGTATTATGTATAGACATGTTTATTCTTGATGCAGTCTATATTCTATAACTGCATATAATAATAAACAAAAAGAATAAATATAATTTTATTTTGGTTTGAGGAAAAAAATACAGTATAGCATAATTCTGACGATTCTTTTGTACTTTAGTATTATTTTTTTGGAAATATACCTGAATGACTTCTTTCTTCTGTCATTTGTCCAAATAAGTTTTTTTTTTTTTTTTTTTCACCCCCTCTTACTTCACTATGACTCGCATAGCAATGTCTTTTGCAGGATCACTTGGTTCTCTTAGTACGTCTGGTACTTTGTATGGCGACATTCCTTCAGCTGATCCGATGGCCATTGCTACATGGTAAGCTAGTGTCCCTAATTCTTGTTTTGCTTGTTGATTAGATAATGGTATCCTTCCTGAGAAATTTTTTTGTGCTTGATGTTCTTGTCTGCTCCGTTGTGTCTGTTTTCCCTTTCTGTTGCTCTCAGTGACAGAGAAACAGGTTCTACTAGGGGTCTAGACGATGAAATTTATGTTACAAATTCATGGCCTGATGCACTGGTTTACCATGTACTATGTAATGAGAACTAGTTATGTTCAATGACAGAAAGGCCAGTATACAGGAAGTTCAAACATGGGAAGGCACTATAACGTAACAAATAAAAAAAGTCCTTGGTAATAATTTAGTGATTGATTTTGTTAAAGAATTTCGAGGTTCTTTTTGAGGGGGGGCGGGTGGGGAAATAACTTGTGATAAATAAGTACTAACGTACAGAAAAATTCTGAATAATCAGAGTTTGGAATAAATAAACATATATCATATGAAGATGCTAGAATCAAACAAAACGGAGCTTGTGTCTTTTCCCTTTTTTAAGCTTCTAGCAGGAAAATGTTTCTAACTTAACATTATAATCTATTTTGTAGTTTACTGATTGCTTTGCTATAATTTTGGTCTCTCTTTTCCAAATGAAAACCGTACAGTATGGAAATTTGCTATAATTGTGTTAAAATTGTTTCTTTTTATTGAAGTTTATAAACTATTCAGGTTATGTTTGTAATGGCGATCTGAATCATATCTTCAAAAATGAAAATATTGCTTTCTTTGGGATATATATTTCTCATGTATACTCTGCTGACCTTGAAAAGACCGATGCTGTGAGTTACGTTTAGGACCGGGAATGCTGCAAGATCAGTTGCAGAACCCTATAAGAAAAATTTGTTTCTCCAAAGTTTATATGAAGAAGAGCATGATGATTCGGGTATTCCAGCAAGTGATAGTAGAGAAGGGGCCTCTTCACAAAGAAGAAATAGAGATAAGGATAGTGTTGAGTGCCTAGAAAATGGTGTTCAGTCTTGGACTGATTATTCCAAAGTTCAGTATCATCCTAAGACCTTATATGAACTGAAAGGATCATGGACAGATGTTAATAAGTTTGACAACTATGGAATTGGAAGGGATGTTATCGCAGAAGGGTCTCATGCAGAAGAGATGAATGAGAGGCTGCGGTTTTTCATTGAAGAATGCGACCATATTCAGGTTGTTTCTTCTCCTGTGCAAACTCAACTATTGTGACATGCCATGTATAATCTTCCCTTATATCAAGCTACTACTGGCTAAGTTCCACTTTTGATGTTAAAATTTATCTGATCTTTTGTGTTGTTTGTCTGTACGGTAATTGGTGGGCTTTGGTCATGCTTTTCAGAAATTGCTTAATATAATTGCAATATCCTTATAACCCATCTACTATGTTTAGGGCCAAAGTACTTGGTTGGTCCGTGTCATACCTGGCATCAGAGTTTTGTAATTTCTATACTAGCATTCGACTTTTCTGTTAACATACAAACTGTACTTCTTTATTCGAGCTCTGCTTTTGCTGGAATTGTCTAAATTCATTATGCATTACACAACAGCTCTGTAGGCCACATATTTTCTGCCAGATAATTTTCTGGTTATAATTGTGGTAATATTCTGCATGTTCTGAATTTTCTGCTACATTTCCAGGGTATCCAGTTCATTGTTGATGATTCAGGAGGCTTTTCCAGTGTCGCTGTTGAATATCTAGAGAACATTGCTGATGAGTATGCCAATACACCTGTGTTGCTTTATAATGTGAGAGATCCAGTTTCCCATGCATATGCTATAAACCAAAAGGGTTCAATTACTAGAGCTCTTCATGATGCTGTCTCGTTTTCAAAGCTATCCTCCTTTTCGAAGTTGATGGTACCAGTTGGATTACCTTCTTTGAGAAGTATGCATGCTTTTGCCTATGTAGATAGAATGCTTCATATGCTGCCCCCATGTTCATTTTGACCATGATGGCATGATCTGTTGGAAATTGCATGCAATCACAATTCTCCTTTCCTGTGTTGTTTTATTTTAGTTGGAACTAGATAACTCATCTAGCAAAGGACTCATCTTGTAAATTTCTTCCCTGTGAGATGTAGTCTTAAAATGGATTAATATGCTCAATGCGATTGGTTGAAAATGAATTACTGCAACAGATGGGCAAATTTGAAGTTAATGCACTGTAGCTTGACCCCAGCTATTGTAACGTCACATTAGAAACTTCCTATAGAGCTTTTTAAATCATTTGGGACTAAAATGGAAAGGAACGGTGTTCATGAATTCGGAAATACAGTGCGCACTGGCTATAGCTTAGGCAAGCCCCGGTCACATGTTGCTCTTGTCATAGATTGCGTTAACATGTCATCCATTCTTGCATGTTGGTTATACATGTTTGATTTTAGTTTTTTGCACTTTCGATGGGCTTCACTGTTTCTCTCGGAACTTAATCTTTGGTATTTACACAATCTTCTTTTAAGAAGTTTGATAGACTGAAAAGTTTCGGAATTTGCCTGCAGCCCCTTAATTTTAGTGTTTAGTGCTGACTTTTAAACTGACTACCTAATGCATCAAATGTACTTGCTTTCGGTTGATTTAAAGTTCATGCATACCATGCATCAGAAGCACCATATTCTGGATACGTCTTTGTACTTGTGACTTTTATATTTGATAATTGATAATGATACTATCTTTTTGAAAATACAGTCAAAGATGCATTGTTTGGCATGCAAAAACTGCAGCTCTAATCTAAAATTGTCTCTGATTTGAAATGAAAGGCAACCTGTCACCTTTACTCCGTGTGAAAGACGAAAAGCTTTTCTACTCTAGTGCAATCTACGCGGCTGCAATACACTCAATAAGTGTTCCATTTCGATTGGAGCCACTTGGGCCAAGTACAAACTCAGCAGATGCTTCTGGTGCTCTTGATATTGGTGAAATTGTCCATTTATTAGCTGGTCAAGCTAGGCAAAACCCTGTGACTATTTTGGATTTAGCGATGCCTGCTCCGTCTTTTACAGGTTTAATTAACAAGCACTTGCTTTTTTTCTACTGCTAAAATATGTTCAGTGCTGATAATTTTGAAATTCAGAAGAAAACAACCGGGGAGCTATATCCAAGTACTTGAACCCTTTGACCCCTGAAATTGGAGAGGATGATGAAGACCCGTACGCAGTCGAATCTGTAATGGTTCATGGAGCCCTTCATTCAGGTACTTTTATTTTTTCTCCCAATGTTTAGGTAATTTTCCCAAATCTTGTGATTCTTGTTTCTTAATTATTTCTGTTTGTAATGTCTCTTTAGATAGAATAAACATCTCCTCCATGATGCATTTGTTATTATTATTATTATTATTATTATTATTTTGGTGGTTACTACATTTTCTGTTGTTGTGGTTGTAGGTTGTAATCGGGCTTCTATTTCGCAAGTGAAGAACTCCGTATGCGCTGAATATGAAGGCCGATCTATAAAACCCAAATTCTCACATCTTTCAACGTCCCTCTGCCCACTCCCTATCCCTCTACCGTTTCCGTCCATCTTTACGAGCCGTGTAGGCCGACATGGTGAGCTTTTGGGGTGTGAGTTTGAAGGGGGAGAGCCGAAGGGATCACTTGACGTCGAGTCTGTACCGATAGCCACTCGGCTTCGATCAAGTAAGGCAATCATGCCTTTCATAGAAACACGGTTGACGAATCTCCACAAATATGGATTGGCAAGAGGTTCACGAGGTGCCGAGGCGCTTCGAGATTGGGGATTTGGGAGAGAGGAAGTAGAAGACATGGGAGAGAATGTGTCCAGAATGTTGTTGGCGTTAGATCCTCATTCGCAGGAGGCATCATCTGACTCAGATTAGCGCTCACTGTTCTTTTCGGAGGCGTCGGTATCGTGCAGGTGTCTACGACGCGATCATTGTTGCAAAATAGCGTCTTTTTCAAGTCAGGGACATGTTCTGAACATCTCATACAAGTTTGGTATGCTGTTGCTTTCACAGGTATATTTATTTATGGTCTGGGAATGCATACGGCGTCATATTAGACCCCGTTATAAAATGATGATGCAAATAAACGAGGAGTGTTTTTTTTTTTTTTCTTCTTCTATACCTTGCTATATTCTGCGCCATATTGATCCAAATATAAGCATCTGAGTCCAATTTGAGCAACATTGTAGCGAGACTGCAATGGCGAAGAGAGTTTGGTTCAAAACTGAAAATCAAAATTGGAAAGAGATTTGGAATAGCGAATCCTTTTTTTGCTATTAAGAAAGAGGAGGAAAAAGGAAATGGCCGCAGGGTGATGGGAAAGCTATTGATCCTTTGTCCATATTGAACTACATGGCGGTAATATAGCGCTGTCGCCATAATGGCATTTTGGCATGTTGGACTCATACGGTAAGGTCCCTGTAATTGATTTATCATTAATGCAAGGGAATGAAATGAACGCTCATCAAAGCCAATGTTACTGTACAATCATCATCACTATTTTACCTGCCAACGTTACTGTACAATCATCATCACCATTTAATCTGCATACACATTTTTGGTATTGTTTATCGACAGAATAGATGGAAATGTAATCATGGAGTGGACAAAATAAAAGCGGGGTGACCAAAACTGTCCTTCACATATGCTGCTCATCTTTCCTGCAACTAGGACGGGCAATCTCAGCTCGCACTTGTGGGTACCACCAAATTTATAAATTGTTATAAATACCACAAGTATGGATACAAAGTATCTTCATTTGTATCTTTGGTCCTTTCCACAACTCGTATAAAAAAAATATCCATATATTGAGACCATATATTGAGACATATCCGCATAAGTCACGAATACAATGATTCGATCTATCCTCAACGCATTCAAGAATTAATTTGCATGCAAAGTATAATGCGTAAAAGTAGTGCACATGAAAGGGCATTAGATAACTGGGGTGATTTACATATACTACCTGAAAAATGCTGCTCCTGTTGCGCACTATTGTTATGGAAACAGAATAACAGATGGAGAAGGATCTAGTTAAATAATATGATTGTAAAAGCCATATGAATCAACTTCCCAACTATAATGAACGAGCGGTTCCCTTTGTACAAGACATGAATAGAAAAGGATATTGACTGCTAGTGCATCACCTGAAATTGGACTAGATGCTTCTCTTGATCACCGAGAAATCTCCTAACAAAGGAGTTTTTTCAGAGAAGCTGCTACTGGAGACCCAAATTTGACAAGCCGAGATTGCTTCTTTCACTTAGCACCACAATCAGCAAGCATGGGTCAGTACAAATTAAGAAAATTCTCTATAAGAAAGGGAACGGAGTATACTAACAGAAACAACTAATCCTGTCTATCTGAACTCATAATACAGAATATCTGCGCGGTCAAGCCTTCTGTACACCTGGAATTAATCCACATAAGAGCTTCTGCCAGTAACTTAAGTAGCCTCAACTTCTTACCCTCTGCTTAAGTTTATCATATTCCAAGAGAAGGAACTTCCTTTTCATGATTAGCTACACATACATATTTTTCACAATCTGATCAGTGTGGCATATATTTGCATTTCTCACTTTCTTATCTTTTCATTTTTTGACTCGAAATTTTGCAGCCCATTGCCCTTGAAAGGGCTTAATTCTGATCATTGCTTCCATTTCTTCAAAGAAATAGCACCTCTTTGGAGCATGACAAAATCAAAGGCGCGAGCGACTTCTATCCAGTAAAAAGGATTACTCAAAATCCTCAATTATCCAACCATGTAACTCTGGCTGTCTACGGTCGTTTCTTTGGTTGGTTCCTAAATCCATCTTTGAGTCATACAGTTCAAGTTGCTTTTTAACCCAAGGAGGGTCATGCCGATTAAGCCACAGGACTTCACCAGTTCCCTTATGTTTAAAATCTGGGTGCCTAGTATTCAGCTTCGATTGTCTGTTGTCCCACCATTCGTATGGGTTAGCAAAAAAGATATGCCACAAGTGAATGCGTTCTCTGTGCTTCTCCGCAGAATCAAATGCACCTAAAACTCCATTGGGACAAAAAATAGGACGAGTCTTAGACTATTAGAAAAACACTTCATTAGCGAGGTTCTCTTTAGGAAATTCAACTGAAGTAGAAAATTGTATGTCTAAACATATTGCTTAACAGCTTATAAGCAGAGTTACAGATTAAAAGGACGACAAACTTACCGAAAGTGGGCCCTGTTAGTTCTTTGTCCACCAACACCTCATGCTTTTTTGAGGTTTGTTTTTGATCATTGCGCCTTACATAATTCAGATCCATGACAAAAACCTGTAAAAAAAGCATTAGAAAAGATTGTCATAATGGGCAAAAGTAGACATAAGTTAGGACCAAGATTGTTATAAAGGAACAAAAGATACTCATATACTGAGAAATAAAGTAGATAACCGCTCGCATTTCCATTCATGGGCCCTACTGTAAACCATTTTTTTAGTTAAGCAATGGCAGATACAAGGAGAGAAATAGAAAGAACACAAAGAGGTTAAGGCATGATATACCAATTAATAATAATGCACCAATAATCAACACATGAAAAGAAGATATGCACTCTCCAAACAATAAAAGGAGGAGATTGTTAGCGCTGATAATAGAGACAGCTAATCAAGCAACCATCTTAAGTCGATATTTCAACCTTATGATAGAGCGAGAATTAACATAACTCATAAAAAAAAAAAAAGGGGGGGGGGGGTCAAAATTTGATTAAACTACTAAATATTGAACTAAAACAAACTAAATATTGAACTAAAACAAATTTCCAAATAAAATGCAGGCAACCAGGAAAATAACATGGTATGCTTCAAAAAATGAGTGATGACCTTGTAGAAAATTTCATGGCTGCCACTAGCATTGACCTTTGCGTAGGAACCTAAAGGACCAGAAACATAAATAAAATCATTTGGTTGTAAATGCCTCAGAGAAGTTTCTGCCAGCTTGTCGCGCATTGCCAGTAATATCCTGCTCCATTTTACCCACAGTAAGCAACAAAAAAGACATGCATTCTAAAATGAACCAAAATAAGCTGTAAATAGACACTGGAAGTAGATTTCCAGAAATGTGGAAGCAGCCCAGCAGCCAACAGAAATATCAGAAAACTGTAGCAATTAGATCAGACACAGAATTTTGCCATTGTTTAGAAGATTTAGAATTCACATACACATGTACCCACCACCGATAGCTAGTAAACCATTACAGGTCACATAAACAAGTAGGGGACCTCAAGATCAAGATATATGATTATCTACCCACACTAATCGTAAAAAAAATGACGACTCAAAGTGCATTTCATACGGAATTTGAAAAGATAAGTAAGCAATTGCGCAGCATCATGGCCCCGAAGGTTCAGTGCCCGATTCAGGGACATTACAATAGACAACAAAACATCGGCCCGAAGATTATTGTGTGAAAATCATTTACCCCAAATGATGCCTAGAGATTTCTGGGTACTTCGTGCATTATGATGCCTCATGTTAAAATAATAATTACAAGAGTACATGTGGGAGCAGTTAAATTGGCCAGTTGCAGCATCTTAACAAGGGCAATGGATAATATACTCCGCATCCATTCCATTTAGTGACAGTTCTAAGTCTTTCAAATTATATTCTCTCTATACTAGTGACAATTGATACAGTATCGCAACAAGGTAACACAACTACAAACACATCATATCAAACCACTCCAAATCGATCAAAATTTAAAGGAGATGAATTGAATCTCACTGGAAAGAAGCAGAAGAAGAAGAAGAAGAAGAAGAAGAAGAAGATGCTCCGTGAGCCCTCCGCCTGTTCACCTCGAGAAAGGTATAGGCCCACCAGGGATTCTTGGGGTCGCGCCCCACGCAGAGCCTCACGGGGGCGACCACCGTGCCGATGAAGCTGCACGAATTCCGATGAATCCCCGGCACCCTCACCGTCGGCGGCGCCCGGAGCATCGATCGTCGGTACGCCACGCTCTCCGGTCCTCCGCAGCCGGCGCCGCCGAGGGTTCGGTGGACCGCCGGAGAGGGAGGCGAAGGGGAGGGGTGAAGGAAGCGGCGGAGAGAGGAGAGAGAAGAGTAGAAATGTGGCGGCGATGCCATGGTCGGGTTTTGGGGATTAGGGTTCCGGCGATCGCCGATTTTGGAGAGGGAACCTATTTTAGGGCATTTGTCGAATGGTGGCGGTAATATTCTTTTCGAAGCCTTTGCTTATATAGCAAATGCCTTAAAAAGATATAATTTTTTAAAAAATAAAATGGCAAAAGAAAGCGCCAAAGAAATTGAAACAATGAAATTGCTATTTATTTTTGAAATATACACATTCTAAAAAATATATATATTTTATATCTCATTGAATTTATTCATTCGTCCGTTTCTATTTTTAAATAAGTATAATATATATTATATATTCCAAATGGATACTATTATTTTTTTTATTTTTAGCTGAGTTTATTTTTAAAATAGTAATGACATAAATAATATATTATTTTTTTTTCAATAAAATAATATATTTTTTAAAAAAAAAATAGTAACGATATAAATAATTAATTTTCTTTCAAATTTTCTTTATTATTATAAATAATCAACGCGCTTTCTAAGGCGTAAAAATTATTTTTTAACAAAGAGACACTATAATGTTTAAAGATAGGTTGTTTGATAATTTGAATTATATTACATAAAAAGTGGAAAATAATTGCATGTTAGGTTGTTCGATATTTTGAATGAAAAAATGCTTGATGGATAATATTTATTCATGATCTATTTTAGAATGAGATAAATTTTATCCATCACTTCGAAATAATGAGTAAAAAATTTTTTATTTTTTAATGAATAAAAAATAAAATATACACCAAAAAAATAAATATACAAGATAGTATTGCCCTTTTAAATTATATTACATAAAAGGTGAAAATAATTGCATGTTAGTCCCCTATAACTAACAAAATTACTGTCAGTCATGCGACAACATGCTCAGACACCACTACCTAGTATTGGATTTAAATGGAGGGTTGGGTGAAGCCCTGAAAAGTAATTTCCTGCACTCGGTGCATTTATATATACATGAAAAATGCTTCTTGTACAGTGCAATTGCACATTTATCTCAACTTGGGTCTAATTTAGAAATGTGTTTATTTCGTATTGCTAACAAAATTATGGCCAATCATGCAACAGCATGCTCAAGCACCACTGCCCGTATTGGGTTTAGTTATAGAATTAGTCTCAGATTGGAAAAACAGACGTTCTACTTCTCAGTAGATTATCAACTATAGAATTATTTTAACTCTAACATGTTTAGTTCTCTTAAGCTCTTAAATTTAGTCACCATTCAAAATGTTATAATCGGATTAAGAGTTTTAGTCATATTATAATTTTTATATATTGCTATTTCAAATTATGGGATGTTGCATTCTCCTCTCTTTTAAGCTTTGACATTCTCGTCGGATTCAAACACACTCACAAGTAACATATAATACGAGATTCATCTCGTCCCCTTTTAAGCCATGATATTCTCGTCAGGCTCAAGCACACTCACAAGTATCAGGCGATATTAGACTTTTCTTACTAGCCTTAGCCAAGGGAGTTGTGCTCTTTCCATTGTATAATTCTTGCTCAGCCTAAACTTATATTATATTTTCGACTGTTGATTGGCTCTGATACCAACTATGACAACTCACTTTCAGGGAGTCACTCATCAGAAAACCAGTCTAACTCTAGTGCGTTTAACCATCTTAACCTATTGAGTCTAACCACCGTCCAACGTACTATAGCAAAAATAAAAATTTTAATTTTATTATATTTTATATATTGACTATTTCAAATTCTGAAGTGTTATAATGGCAAATCAGGTCTACCCCTCTTGTTGTTATAAAGTGTTTCTTGCATCGATACATTCATAGATTCATGCACTTATACACCATTCAATTTGGACTTGAAATGTGTTATTCAAACACATTTTGTGACACCCCCGGAATTTGGATTAGTCATATATATAAATGATATAATAGGACTAAATCTCGTAACCTGGCTATAGTATTTTGGATGGTAGCAAGATCCAAAAAGTTATGAGAGTTAAGCGTGCTAGAGTTAGAGTAGTTCTAGAATGAATGACCTCCTGAAAAGTGGGGCGTATATTTGGTGTGCATTTGTAAATAAGTAATGCTACTCATATATTTCAAAGTGAGCGTATGATACACATCTCATTCATCTTAAAAATAGAATGTCCTTTATTGATTATTTCGAAATGATCAGTAAAATTCATCTCATCTCTGAATGGATAAAGTGTAAAATATACACTCATTTTGAAATGTATAAAAAGTATTTTACTTTATAAATTCCTTTATTATTAACTATATAACTCGTTTCAATTTGAACATTGTTTGAAAATGTATTACTCAAATACATTTCTAATACTTCAGTTCTATTAGGTGAATGCGAGCGTGCGAGTTAGAGAGCTTACAAATTTTAAAATGATTTGAAAAAAAATGTTTAATACATATGATTTTAAGATATTTCAAATTTCGCCTTTAAAGCAAGTATACGGGTGGACCGGGTGCAGGGCATAGATTTGTGCCAGCTTGTTCCAATCCGACGGCCAAAAAATTCGAGACCCGATCTGGACGGTTGGAGAAACCACACGCCCTCATAACTACACCGCATTGTTTATTTATCCCTTTTATTAAATATTATTTTTTTACAGCTATTTCTCATGTATAAATGACGTAGAAGAAATGGAGAGGAGAGAGAGGAAAAAAAAAAAAGGAAAAAAAAAAAAAACCAAACTCTCACCATACTCTCTCTCTCTCTCTCTCTCGAAGGTCTCTCTCGCTTTATGTATCTCTCTCGTCAATCCATGTTCCTGTTCATTCTTAAATATAATATTATATTATGAAAAAGTAATTAATAAAAAAGATATCATATATATTTTTTTTTCTTCTTCATTGCATAATTTATTTTCTACTCGCTGTTGGGATCTGAAACCCGCTGATCTCCTCGCAAAGAGGCGGAAATCCATCCGATCAAAGCGGGCTCCGATCTCTCTCACAGCGGACGAGGTGTTCACATACGCATATACACTAACACCCCTCCCCCCCCCTCTCTCTCTCTCTTTCTCTTTTCTCTCTTCTTCTTCTTCTTCTTCTTCTTCTTCTTCATTTTTTATTTTTAAGATTTAAAATTATTAAAATAACTTTGCAGGAGTGAAAAAAATAGAGGGAAAAAAGAAGGGAGAGAGAGAGAGAGAGGAAAAAAAAGTGAAAGAGATCTCGGCTCTCGATCCAATGGGGAAGAAGAAGAGACGGAGTGATTAGCGGGATCAGATCGCGGTCGCGGCGTTTTGATCATCATCATCGAAGAAGAAGAAGAAGAAGAAGAAAACGACGACGAAGAAGAGGGGGAGGAGACAAGGAGGAGATCGCTTGCACTATTGGAAGGTACGTAATGAGATCTTACAGGTTTCGGAACGGGATCCCCAAAAGCTGACGGGGAAGACCTGAGAAAGGAAACCTAACCCTAACCCTAACTCTAGACGACCGAAAAAGCAGCACCGAGAAAGGCAAACCCTAACCCTAGCTCTAGCCCCTACAATAAAACTCCTGCGGACGATCTGCCTAGGTTCGCCTCTAGGTTCTCTCTTTCGCATGTAAGTAAGCTGTTCTTATATGTTTTTTTCTTTTTTTTTTCTTCTCCTTCTTCAGATTCTTCAGATTGGATGTCGTCGTCGTCGAACTCACCATGCGCGGCTTGCAAGTTTTTACGGCGAAAGTGCACGCAAGGGTGCGTTTTCGCGCCGTACTTTCCGCCGGACCAGCCGAACAAGTTTGCGTGCGTCCACCGGGTGTTCGGGGCGAGCAACGTGGCGAAGCTGCTGAACGACATCAGCCCGGCGCAGCGCGAGGATGCAGTGAACTCGCTGGCGTACGAGGCCGACGCCCGGCTGAAGGACCCGGTATACGGCTGCGTCGCGTACATCTCCCTCCTAGAACTTCGCCTCCGCCAGCTCCGCATGGACCTCCACAACGCCAAGAAGGAGCTCGCCACCTACATCGGCCCCGCCGCCTTCGGCCCCTTCCTCCCCTCCGCTCCCACGCCCTCCCAATTCCACCACCCCCAATTCCAAGGCGGCGCCCCCTTTGCGGCGCAGGCGATGATGGGGCTCGGCCTCACCACCGGCGCCGCCGCTCCGCAGTTAATGATTCGGGATCAGTCGCAGTCGCAGATGGTGGTGGAGGCTCAGCCGATGGTGGTGGTGGCAGCGTCGGATGCGGCACGAGAACAGGAGATGTTCAGAAGCTACGACCAGCAGCAGCAGCAACAAGAGCTTATAAGGCTGAGCAGCAGCGTGTACGACGGGCGCGTAATGTATAACAATGTCGGGCAACTTGGTGGCGGACCGACGGTTGCGATTGCCGGGGCGACGGGGTCGGCAGGTGGGTTGTCGCTCCTCCCGCCGCAGGGCTACGACAGTGCTTTTACGACGACAAACCAACAACAGCAGCCGCAGCAGCTGATGCTTGAGCATCAGAGAGCTGGGAGCGATGAGGGGAGGAGCGGCATCGGGCCGTCGTCCTAACGGCCGGAGAAGAGATACATACTACCCTATGCTCTTGACTGCGCTTCTCTTTGCGAAGAACTCGAAAAGTTAACATCTTATTACCATCAAAATCTCCCTTCTTCGACTCCCAGTCATGGAAAGGAGAAATCCTTCTCTAAGTGGTATATATGTTAATTTTCTCTCCGTCGAAATTTCTACCACTATCTTTTGGTTGTCACAGAGTTTATTACTGATGCTTTGAAAGTGTGCTCCGTTGCAGGGTTTGATCTTCTCTCCTTCCCTTTATCTCAGGCGAAATAAAGAGAGAAAGAGAGAGAAATAATAGAAAGGATCCAAAATGGTGGGGAAAGTGAGAAAAGGAGAGAGAGGGGGGCAAATGGTGAAGATGGTGCAGCTGCAGCAGTAGTAGCAGTCATAAGCAGCTGCAGCAGTAGGACATGCATAAGAAATAAAACCAAAGAAGTGTCTCTCTCCCTCCCCCCCCCCTCCCTCTCTCTCTCTCTCTCTCTAACTTGCAATCTACTAGAAAAATCTCAAAAGCTTTTTGCTGCAACCCTTTTTCCAAGCATTATTCTACTTGGCTTTTCTCTGGTAATTTCTGCAAAGCTGTGGTTTTTCCCTTTACATTTGGCTCTATCCCTTTTTTGTGTCTATACTCTACAATCTACATATATCCTCTATCTTAGGTATAGTACTTTTCTTTATTTCTATTGTTATTTTTATTATTTTATTCCTGTTAGCTGTTGGTTTTTGGGGTAATGTTGTGGCAGCTGAACTGCCTGCTTCCGGAAGTAAGTACTTTGTCAATAGAGAAATTAAGCTTATGTGTAATAAATCTTTCTTTTTTCTTTGGATTCTCAAATCTCAACAGGGATGCTTCTGCATTACTTTATATATATATATATATATATTTCTTTATTATTTTTGGTTTCAGTAAATTTTTAATGTAAAGATTCCCATTGTATTTTCTGTGCTAGCTAGTTCACTCTAGACTTAGGCTGATCAGCTGATATATATATATAGCAGCAGTTTTTTGCATTATATGGAATTGAAGATAAATTTTTATCTATGATCCTTCATGTGATATTGTTGAGAGACTAGTTTTAGCGTTTTGAGGTTAATATTTATTATTATTATTATGTTGTTGTTGTGTTTTTAAACATAGGAAGGAAGCTAAATCTATCACCTGTTATCATATCTATTAAACTAACTTTTTAATAACATATTAAAATTAAAATATATATATATATATATATATATATATATATATATATATCTGTGTATAATTTTTTTTTTTTTTTTTTTTTTTTTGAAAAAAAGAAGAAGAAGAAGATATATATTATGGTGCAGCTAGCTAGCGCTGCAGCTTGAGGGAGGGGTGTGGGTGTGGGGGTGGTAGGGAGAGACTTAGAAGCATGTCCAATCGTCCATCATCATGTAGTGATGTTGACTAGATTTGATAGATGAGGATTCCTAAGAGGTGCAAGCAATGCTTTGCTAAGCAATCACATGGATCTCCTCACCCGAAGCATCACCCAAGTCAAAACTGCCATAGTCCTCTCCCTTTCACCAGACATGCCTTAACAGTGATGAGTCTCAGAAATACATGATCTCCCACGCGGTGTCAGATACCAGTGTGTGGCTGCTTGTGCAAAAGCAACTCAATTGCAAAAACCAAACCTCTCTCTCTCTCCCCCTCTCCTGATCTCTCCCGATCTCTCCTGATCTCTCTCTCTCTCTCTCTCTTCTGTGGTTATGTTTATGTGTGTCCGTAACAATTAGGAGGTTCTTAATCTTAGTTTTGGTTCTTGGATTGTTAAAATCTTCTGACCATATATATAGTTTTACTAAATAAAGGTTAATTAATTACTAACTTATTGTAATTTTTGATATATATATATATATATATATATATATGTGTAGTTATTCTCATGGGTTATTGGCTAAGATATACACATAAAATAATAAGATTAAATGCCCATAATAAGGTCTTCTCTACTTCTTCGTGTCCTATTTACTCTTCTTTTCTTTTTTTTTTAATAATAAGATATATATTATTAATTAGTTTTTTTTTTTTTTGGGAGCCTATGGCATTGTGACAAGGCTTTGCTTTCACCCTACAAGTTTTTAATCCTTGCAAGCAATACCGAGGTTTCGGTGCACGTGCAAGGCCCAAAAAAAAATGACAGGGACATTTATATGGAACTAAGAATCAAGATGCAAGAAGAATATATAAGACTTAGAACCTACTTGATTCAATGGGTTTTTTTTTTTTTCCTTCTTTTTGTAATCTAGCTAGCTTTTAGCTTATTTTGTAGGTGTTATGATTAGTCCTCTTGTTGGGACAGTGGAAGGTTTGACTATATATAGCAAATAACAAGCTATGGGAATGCCAGCTTAGTAATTAAATATAGTTTTTATTAATGTATAGTTTTTATTATATTATATGGGAGGGGTGGGTCAGTACCAGAGACATATGCTTCAATGTCAAGAAATGGTTATTTGGAAGGTCTTTTCAGATACAAGGAGGTAGTTTGGCTAATAGAGGTGCATGAAGAAGAACAAAAAAGATGATCTATTGTTTGGATACAAGATGCCAACTATAGAAGCTCTTATTTTAGTTGGTTACTGCTTTATTTTCAACATCTCCTACAGTACTGTGGTTGGTACAAGGAATAATCATAGAAATTTCTAGATTAAAAAATGAGAAAAGAAATATATAAATTGTGTTTGAGAGCTAGCTAGGGTTTTTAGATGATGCCCCTTCAAATTGTTACTTAACTTCAGTAATTAACAATGAGTTGCTTTCTTAATTATGTCCCATAGCTGCTTCAGGTATATATATATATATATATAATGGGATATCATCTAGAGGAAAGATACAATTTCACTCAATTTATTGGTTAATTGCTACTTGACTTATTAAGAAATGAGATTAAGATGTGTTCACACTCAATCTTTTCATGTAATTAGAAAATACATGCTTTAATTAATTATATCTCTCACATTAATTATATTTTGTATTATCTAATCTCGTTCCCTGTGTTTTCACTGAATAAACATGCCTGCACCATGCTTCATGCTAATCCCTATATTCCTATTTTAGTGTTGATTGCTTTTTATATGAGGTAGTGATCACGCCTAAGTAATAACTTAATTGTATGCACGCAATATTAATTTATTGTTGGTTGAAAATGTCGTATGCTAGTATATATATTAACAATATATGAAATTAGAGATTTTTTTTTTTTTAAAAAAAAATGAACATGAATTAGAAAACATTACAAAAGTTTAAAAAATTATATATAACACTATATCATTTACAACAATAATATATTGTCTAGCTTTAAGTATTAATATTTATTAATCTTTAGGACAAATGATATAAAAAATGAACTTAATTATTTGAATATGAGGCAGATTTTAAAAATAGGTATTTAAAAGAGTTAATTTCCAATATTATAATGGAAATGAACTCATAATATAGTTTTTAGTGGGGATTGTTGTACCAAAGAATGCATGGTTAGTATTAATTTACCTGTGTCAAAATATATAAATTTGATCATCCATTAATTAATTTTTTTTTTTTAAATTATGCAAAAAAAATATATATATATTAACAAATAATGTTGAACAAAACATCTTTTGGGGGATTTATCGTCAAATTTTATGAATCATAAGAAATTATGTTTGTCCTTAATTAATCTTTTTTTTTTTGTGGTGATAATATTGTATATATTGACATTTTAGATTGCTTAGGTATATAGTATTGTATTCAATTAGTATTTTGTGTCATAATAAATTATAAAATTTTATGTTGAAAGAAGAAATTTTGCTCAAATAAAAAAAAAAAAGAGAAAAAATATTATTTTTTTTGTATTAGAGGATGACATATTAAATTTTACAACATTAGCTTATACTGTGAAAAACATTACCTGCATATAAAAATAAAAAATGAAGTCACACAGGGAAACATTCCTTGTGAAACATTCATGTCATTTCGCTTTCACTCAGTGTCCTAATTTAACTTCTTAACTTTAAATGCAACCAACAACCATGATAATTAAACTGCCTGTCTACAAATTAAATTGTGAGTTCTATTATGAGATGTAGTACTATCTCCTCTTCTTCACACACACACACACACACACACACACACACACACACACACACAAAATAAAAAGAGAAAGCTAAGAATCATCTCAACCAGGCATTTGTTGGATTCCACAGTTACAATTAGTAATGCTCTATTAACATTAATTGTGTACATTGGCAACTCATATATTCGTGAAAGAAGCAAAAGTTAGGTATTTAACGAACACTATTCAGAGATTTTGATGTGATATATAGGTTAAACACGTTGTAGAGAGTGAAAAATAGGGTCATTAAATTATTTGATTTTTTTTTTTGCTTCAAGGAGAAGGTATTTGATAGATTTTACTGAGAAATTTGATATCTTGCGTTCTAATTATTTTATCCAAAGAGAGCTTCTACAGAAATTTTAAATATGTGATGAATTAAAATTAAACATATATAGCTGATCAATAAGGTGTGGTTCAATAATTAATGCAGCACTGTAGTCCCCCATCACTTTGAGAACATGTACCATCACAATGTGATCTTTGATGGTTCAATTCATTAACCAGTTCCTCGTATGGCAATGAATATATGCATCACGGTCGAATTATTAAGAGGTTTTAAAATTTAATTCATCGCCTTTAAGCTTTCTTAAAATGGTTGTATTTCCACTAACATATAATTAAACAGTTGTTTAAGCCTGATTCCAACAGAAATTAGAAGTGGACGATCGCGAAGCGGAACAAAAATCAAAATTTATAGGCTTTTAATTAAAATGGATTAAAATTTAGTGAACTAATTGAAGGGGACCGACCGTGGGGTTATCAAGTACATCTCAATCCACACAGCATACGAGGACAGCGGAAACAAAATCTTTCGTAAATAAAAATAGACGAGAACGATCGTAGAAAATAAGCACGAGAATAACTAAGCAAATAAAACGAATAAGAGAATATAAAATGGATTAAAATTCAGTGAAACTAATTGAAGGGGGGACCGGCCGTGGGGTTATCGAGCATACCTCAATTCACACAGCACACGAGCGCAGCGGAAATAAAATTTTTCGTAAATAAAAATAGACGAGAACGATCGTAGAAAATAAGCATGAGAATAACTAAGCAAATAAAACGAATAAGAGAATATAAAGACATAAGATTTACGTGGTTCGGCCAACAATGTGTCGACCTACGTTCACGGATAAGACCACCTCAATACGTTATTCGATTTATCTACGACATAAAAGTACGAGGAGTAAAATTGGATTACAAGAAACTCTCCCACGAAGGCTCTCCACGTTTTTTCTCTCAATTAAAATTTTTTCAATGAAATTCTAAAAAATAAAAAATGAATCACAAGAGTTAATATAAATTTGAAACCTAATTCTAATAAAAAATGACATCCACCGTCCATCCGAGTTTCCAATTCACTTATAGTCGTCGTCGACATCCTCTTAAAAATTCTCTTTAAAATATTTCTAAATCATTCCTAATTTTTAGGAACAAAATTAGAATCAAATTATGATCAAATCCAACGTATTCAACCCATTGCGGAGTTGAGTACCGTGATATCGACTCGAAACATGATTTTACATAATCCAACACTAATTAAGTATGACATAATTTAGCCAGAGAATTATAACTATCATAATTGTGGTTGGGTATAACTTAGGAGGATGCATGGAAATGATTTGCAACAGATCATGTCGCGTACCTCAGCTGAACTAGTTTGGCGTTTTCCTCTATCCTTTAATTACTTCCTGGACTTAGCTGCTCAAATTGGAAGCGACTTAATTGTTTGGCAAGGGAATAAGTTTGTAGCTTTTGCTTAATTGTGAGCGCAGCTTCAATATATAGAAAGCTCTCCAACGAGTTCCAGTTGAGATAATTTGGTGATTCGTATGATTCATGCATCCTATATCGAATCTTAAGAATTTGTTTTAATCTAAAAGTTTTTCATCCCAATCGTAATGCCGTATATTGAATGGTGAACTTAAAAGAGGTCCAATAACATTGAATGAGATGCTCCTCATTCAAGTTTTCTTTCTTTCTTTCTTTCTTTTCTTGTGATATAAAACCAAAATCAAGAAAAGTTCAATTGAAGCTAGCTTTTATATATTTTGGATATATTAGAAAAAAAAATAATAATAATAAGATAGGCAGTAATGTTACATTCAGAGATTGTTTGATATATGTAGTTGCAATTGCAGTATAGTCATAACTACGTACAAATTCAAATCTAGTATTTTTTTATTTTTTTTTATGCGTTTGAATTCATTTGCTGTAGTTGGAATTATATGAAAAGATTCTATTACAGCAGTTAGAGCGAGTAATTTTAAACAAAAGATAAACTTATTTCCTCAATCTACTTCATCCAACCAAGCGATATAATACGTAGTTGTAATTGTTGCATGTTTGAATGCATACATCTTCAAACACACTAAACTAGTTCATCAATTAAATTTCATCAAATTCAATTATTTTATTTTGCTCTTAATATTATTTTGTTAAAAACATACAAAATTTACAGGAATTATGAACCATTTTAAATCATTTATACCCAATTTTTTAAAATTTGATTTTACTACTCAACTTTTTCTATTTGTTTGATTTGAGAGAGCCAACGACACTTCAACTTTAAAATTTAAACTAATTACTTACTTTAACAAATTTAATTATAGTTATAAAAAATATACGAAATATAATAAATAAATATGTAAAAATAAACGACGCATTCAAATTTTAAGTAAGTATGCTGTTGAGTAGCTCAAATCAAATAAGGTAAGAAATTGAATAGTAAGATTAAAATTTTAAAATGTTTGATAGCTAAATCAGAATGATTCCTTGTTCCTTTGTCTCTCTCTCTCTCTCTCTCTTGGTGACAATCTCCTCATTCTTTTATGCCTGGGCACAAGAGCCAAATATTGTTCCCTGTCCCTCTCAAGTTTGTTCTTTCGATTATTTAGAAACAAAGCTAAAGTACTCAGATAAAAATGACAAAATGGAGAAAGAAAAAGAAGTGTACTCCAATGGGAAAATAAAGAAAATGGAAAAAATTAGTGCTTATAGAAACAAACAATGAATAGGTTTTTATTATTAATTAATTTATTATATATGCTGATGGTGATGGGAGAATTAAAAAAACAAAAAAGGAAAAGAATGTGCCAGAATCTAAGCCTTTTAACTTGACCAAAATAATGGGCGGATCTTGAATCAGGCCCACGTTACTGGGCCAAATTTGGATTGGTGTAATTGGAATTTGGAGAAATTTGGCCATGTACTAGGCCCAAAGCCTACAACGAGAAATTTGGCCCAAAGTAAAAGCCCTCTACATTGCAAAGTGCAAAACCCCCCAAAAAGAAACCCCACAAAAGTGTGAGGAGAAATTGCGAAGCAAGGGCAAATGGTGCGGTGGTGGCGCGGCATCGGCGGGGATCTCCGAACGGCGGCGGCGGCGGCGCCGTGGCGGCGCGCGTCGTCGGCCGGGTACCACCGCACGATCCAGGCGGTGCCGAGGGAGCGCACGGGAAGCCGCGCGGCGGCGAGGGAGAGGGCGGAGGGGCTGATCCCTGCCGTCGTTCTCGGAGGCTCCGGCGACGGTGGCGGCGCCGCCTCTGCCGCGGCGGCGGCGGCGATGAACGTGACGACGGAGGCGAAGCAGATCCGGGAGCTCCTGAAGCAGAACTCGGCCTTCTTCTGCTCCACCCCCATTCGCCTCCAGGTCCGCGCCGGCGCCCGATCCGCCGTAGTTCTCCAATCCGGAACCGTGCTCCCCATGAAGGTGCGATCTATTTAACAATTTTGTTTTTTTTTTGGATTTGTGATTTATTGGTTTGTTACTTGATGGAGTTCGTTATGGTATCTAATGAAATGTTCTCTCATCAACAATAATATTACAGTAAGATTATATAAGATAGTAAAATTGAAACTTTTGAATAGAATTACATACTTGAATCACGCCCTTCCAACCTGAGTTATTAGGTGATAACGCCTCATTGTATTACGTAGGAAATATAGAGCACAATTTAGAGAATTTCTGAAATGGTACAAATTGGTGAAATCAATGGACACATACACTTCAGGAATACATAATTTTCATAAGTATTTTAAGGTCGGGTAGTAAAAATCGAAACTTTTAATGTTCACACACCTATGGAAAATGCTTTATACTTCTTGTAAGGTCTATACAGCTTTTCTTTCTCTTTGTGGTTCTTCTTTGTCGGATCGTTGGCGCTAACCATTAATCCCAAAAGAAGCTCGAGCTGTTAGAAATACGCAACCAATTCACTTAAAGCGTACAGACACAGCGCCCACGGGTCTCGACCGGACTCAACCCACCTGGACGTTGGGTCTATTGTTGGGCCTCTTGCCGTTAGGTCTATTGTGGACCGCAGCCCTGCTCAACTTATTGGGCTCACCCAACTCAACTTATTAGTTCTCTGGGTCTATTGTCACGGGCAGGAGTTGGACCTATTTTTAATCCATAAATAAATAGCCAATATTCTTGTGAGTTTTTAGTTTGAATGGTTGGTGTGTGAGGATGGGGCTTTGCTGCGTGCAGGTGCGTAGGGATAGGGAGAGCGGGAAAATAATGAACTTGGTAATGGCATGGGCTGAGAAGGGGATGAATCTGAAGGTGAATGTGCCGGTGGTCTTCAAAGGGGAGGATGTCTGTCCAGGGCTAAAGAAAGGTGAGCTGGTTTTAAATTTCTTGCATTCTCAAACTCTTTTTCTTTTGGTTATTATGCAGGTCATAGTTTCATGTTCTTCACGTCGATCGCATTGTGCTGCTATTAAGGATTTCGAATTGTGATTATGTCTATTGTAGCTCAGTAATTGTTGAAGGATTAGTAAAATGGATGTGACCCTTTTTTTGTTTTCCCCATAGTTATTTTATGATTAGTGAAATTAAAAATAAACAGTATAGGATAGTGTGGCGCTGGTTTCGAATCGAATAAATTTTAGGAGGCTTCTTAGAAGTTGCCAATTCAGAGCTATATGTTGAATGAGTGCTAAAATATGTCTTAAAATGAAAATGGGAGATATCATGATAAATGATCAATAAGAAGTGTAACAATGTCATTATGAGCCAAAGTGCTTGCTTATTTTGAATATCTTCGTCATTGCCTTTTTGTTGTTCTCTCTTCCTTCTACTTGTTAATTCTTCATGGTATTACTGTCAATACATAGATTGCTATCTTTTCGCTTAGAAGTTCCATTGATTGCCTTGGTTTTATAAGATGCTATCTGTACACTCTAGAATGTTCAGATGATATTTTCTGTTTTGGCCTGCGTCCATAGGAATGATATGTTTTGCTGGACAAAATCTTTTTAAGGAGCTTCTTATAGAAGATTATTTAAGGAGGGATTAGATGTTCTCATCCAACTCCTTTGAATTGGCCATCAAACCAACGAGTCCTTTTAAAGTTGATTTTATGACCCTAGATTGCAAGTACAAGTTCGATGAGTGACATCCAACCCCTTCATACAATCGACTAAGGGAGAGGTGAGGGAGGGAGATTATGATGCTTGGTTTAACACTTCACGAACTACCGATTTGTGAAATATATTTGCTTAAACTTCTTACTTACAATTATTATACTCATTACAGTTGTTGCTAAACAGCACTTCCAACGTCTCTCGACTGATAGTGGTCGACATATCTGTGGTCTAATTTATCTCGTAATATTGAAAAAAAAAAACAGGGGGCTATTTGCACAAGCTAAGAACCAGAGTAAAGTACCTGTGCCCTGCAGAAAACATTCCACAGAAGTTTGAGGTGGATCTGACAAATCGTGACATCGGGGATAGAGTTTTTATGCATGAGATCGGCGTTGACCAATCACTGAAGTTATTGAGTAAAGATGAGGCCACACCAATCTGCGAGATCTTAGCAACGAAGCCCGTTGAAGCACAGCCTGAGCAAATAAAGGAAGCCGCAGAAGCAGTAGGCGTTACAGAAGCATAGTTTTGTTTATTTGTCCTTAATGTTTTGTTCTCTACTCCAAAAAGTGCTTCTCAAGCTGGAAAAATCTTCAATCTGTACTCATGTATGTGTGATTTGCCGGTTCGAGGCTCCTTGTTGGTGTTTAGCTGCTACTCTTACTCTTCCCTGTGCTACCACACCTGGTTATTCACTTAACAATGAAACCTTGTTTACATTTGATAGAAACTCTTGTAGCTTATACTATTATTATGCTATCGTAAAAAATGATCTTTCAATTGGTTTTGATGGGATCTTTACTTATTTTTCAAGCATTCATAACACTAACTTGGTTGCGGGATTATAATCAAGCATTTAAGCAGGATCCTTATTACATGATTATATGTTTGTTTATACTGTTTTGGAATAAAAAATTATATAGGACTGGTCTCTCTAAATAAAGCAGTTTTGAGTCATTGAGAGGGAGATCATGCATGCAGATTCGGGTCTGGTAATTTCCCATGTACCAACACGAAGGGCAGATATTTCAATCTCAAATTGTTGTAGTTTGCGAATTGCGACGGGTCACGATTGATGGGCCAACCCGGAATTTATGTGGATACACGGGGCCAAACGGGTCGGAAATTGGGCCTATCCGGTATTGTGGGGACATTTGGGCCGAATCCTGATTTTTGGAATATTGGGCCGTTCAGATTTTTGTTGGAACAGCTGGGTCATCCGGCGCTATAAATAGCGAAGGCGCACTCGATCGAGGAGTGCGAAAGAAGCCTCTCCATTTCATTTTGGCGCTCTCCCTCCCCTTATTGGTGAGGAAGAAGAAGATGGGAGCGAGCTCGGATGGGGATCGACCATGGCAATCCTATCACACCGTCTACACCAACGCTAAAGCAGGTATCGTATCACACCCTAAACCCTCTCGATCGTCTTCATTTCGCCTCCACCGAACTCCGATCTCTCATTAATCCGTATTGTCTAGTAAATCGAATTCATCTCTTTCGATTTTTGCCGTAATCGAGGTTTCCATTCTTTTATTCTTTCTTCATAGATTGATTATGCAATGACTCTTCTTTCTTTTAGATCGCAATATTAGGGTTTCTCTGTTCTTGGAGTTTTTTTTAACTGGTCGATATCGTGTAGGCGATTGTGATATGAGGCTGAATCTTGATCTTTTTTTGTGATCCTTTGTGCTTGCTTAGTTTGGCTGCCAATCCAATTTATCATCAAATCTTGAACAGATCTAAGATTCTTGTTATTGTCTGTTTTAGTACTTGTTTCTTACTTTTGTGTTACTAAATACATTCAGATTATGATAATTTGTTGTTGATAATGTCTTGTTTTAATACTTATGGTTCCTAACGTTCTTTTCGGCCCTTGGATGTGTTAGTGATACATATTTAGTTCATTCCTTAATTATGATGATCAATGATTATTAGGAATGGAGGGGGTTGACAAAGAAAAAGTGCAGAAAATAATCTACGGGATGAGCAAGGGCTCGAAATATTTTGAAAATGAGCAAAGGAAGGAAGCATTTACGAAACAGAAAATAGAGAATCTGCGTACACAACGTGCGAAACTCGCAGATAAGGACATTTCTCATTTTCAACTGGTGCGTATATGAAAGATTTTTTCCCTCCCTGAAAGTTCATTATAAATTTAATTTGCTTTTGCTAATTTAGGCATATCATCCATCATTTCTACTAGATATACCTTGGTGATTCGCACTTCTGCTATTACTGTTTGTCAGTTCTAATTGTTGATCAAATATAAATATCTAGAATATGCGCAATTTCTTAAATCACTGATTTTCCATTTCTTGGGGCTCTAATGCTTGTAATTAACGGGTATCCTACTGCCCCTCAGGTTGCTGATAGAAAGATTGTAGAGCTGGAAGCTTCACGTGATCTTTCAAAGATATGGCTGCATGCTGACATGGATGCTTTTTATGCTGCTGTTGAGACAGTAGAAAACCCATCACTAAAAGGAAAGCCGTTGGCAGTTGGTAGCATGTCTATGATATGTACTGCAAACTATGAGGTAAATTACGCTTTGTGCATCGAATTTGAAAATGCTTTAGGTCTTGGAACCAAGAATGCCATGGCCATCCGAGAACACCCCGTTGATGGCTCGCATTTAAAGATTTTAGTTATTCTTGAGTTGGTCTAATCTGATCATGTGCTTGATTTGGCATCACATCACCTTAATCAAGCATAGTGCATTGAGTACTTAACGCCATTGCTATGCCTAACCACATTTTCTTATAGATTTTTATCTTTGTTTTGTTTGACGCAGGCACGGAAATATGGGGTTCGTGCAGCAATGCCTGGTTTTATTGCATGTAAATTATGTACAGACTTGGTTTTGGTCCCTACAAATTTTCAAAAGTATACTTATTTCAGTGAATTGACTAGAAAAGGTTTGACATTCTTTTTTTGATGAAGTACCTGGTAGATAGGTCATATGACATACCTGATATTCACCTTTCTTTGGCTTTTGTGTGTTTTCAGTTTTCCAGAAGTATGACCCTCAGTTCATTGCCACTAGTCTTGATGAAGCATACCTCAACATAACAGAAGCTTGTGCTGAAAGAGACATTTGCAGCGAGGAAGTAAGTTCTAACTTGTTCATCTGCCAGACTGATGCCTTAACATAGTGGATTCAAATTTAGTGGCTCTATACTGTCAGGTTTTTGGTATGTTTGTTTCCCGTAATCACAATCTCCATAAACTTTTGCTAATAAAACTGCGCTGTTTTTGCTTTTTATGAAGGTTGCTGCTGAACTTAGAAATGCTATATATGAGGAAACTGGTCTTACATGTAGTGTCGGGGTTGCTCCAAACCGTATGCTTGCCAAGGTTGTCTCATCTATCTCGTTTCATATATCCTGTTTATCTTTATAATATAGTTAAACTGTGAAAGAAGTTTTATGCTGATCGTAAAACGACCTTGAATCTCCACTTGTCATTATAATCTGTTAATCTGATGTCTAGGAATCTATATGAAAATAGATTGAGACTGAAAAGATCAATTTTGGAGCAATCATTTTTCTTTTTTGGGGGGTCAAATTTGGTGACATGATCTTTTTTTGCTGGATAGGTGCTTGATTTTTCCATCTATTATCAGATTGGTACTTGCTAAAAATTTCTCTTGAAGACTCTGTTACTTATGAAAGGACAGAAGTGACAATTTCTACTGCTAAACTGGTCATGGAAATTTCTACTGTCAAACTGGAGATGTCTCTACTTAAAACAGAAACAAGCATTGTGGTCTATTCTAAATTATTATTATTATTATTATTTTAGTAGGTACTGTAGCGACTACTTAAACTATGCTTCTGCACTTGTTAACATGGTTGATTTCAAGAGTTATACTTTTCCATATAGTTTGGTAGGTTTTCTAAGCTATTATTTTTTTTTTCTCTTTTTCTTTTTAAGGTTTGCTCAGATATCAACAAGCCTAATGGGCATTTCATTTTACCAAATAACCGAGAAGCTGTGATGACCTTCATATCATCATTACCAATAAGAAAGGTACTCTTATCTTCTTTAATAAACTCTAAGCTTTATATGACATTTTGTAGTCTTTCTAATTAATGGTGAATGTAAATGATTAATTCACATGTGCAAGCACCTGATTATTCTGGTTACCAGTGTATAATGTTCTTCTTCTTAACCTTATTCTAATGTGTTGGGCAAAGGTGTGGAAGATTCTTTATCTTGCTGTAGGTTGGAAAGTTTAGGCCTTGTTCTGTTACACTTCTGTGTTTTTAAAATTTTAAACTCAAATTTTGTTGAACGGAGTGCACCGGTGGGTGGAGTTCTCTATTCTTACTATTGTGGGTTAGCTTGGAAGACCTATCTTACTTGGAGAATAACAAAGTAGCAAGAAAAAAAGTTACTGTTAAGTTCTTGCTTTTTGTTGCTAAACAGATCCCATTAATCTGTAGAAAAGAATTTACAAACTATTTGTTGTTTGCTGGCGTACTTTTTGTGACATAAAATTTGAGGTTACAAAAATAATAAAACGAAAGCGTAACGAACCGAGGTCTTAAGATTATTGATTTTGTGACTAGATGGCATTATTTTGATGTTTTAATAGTTCATGTACTGGAGTAGTTCTGTATATTTGATTGTACTGAGAGGTTCCTCGAAAACACATGAAATCTAATATGTTGCTTAAAGATCTTTCGATGCAGATAGGCGGTATTGGGAAGGTGACAGAACATATCTTAAAGGATGCGCTTGGAATCACTACTTGCCAAGAGATGCTGCAAAAGGGTGCTTTCTTATGTGCACTGTTCTCTGATAGTTCAGCTGGTTCGTATGCTAGTAACCTCTACATTTACTCATGTAGATCATTGTCCAAAGTGGTGAATTAGTTTGCCTGGAAATAACGCTTTTATGACCTTTTTTTTTTTATGTCATTATATAAACTATGCCCACACAAATAGAATAACAAAAAGGGGAAAAAAACCGGAAATATGGATTGATGCCATCTTTCAAGCTTGTCAAATAGATAGTGCTTTAACGGACCTTACTGGTGTTGTATTGTATATTTATGAGGAACTATGCCTCTAAAATCAGGGGATGCAGCCTAAAAATATAATATAAACATCAGTAATTTCAGGTAAGTGGTCCGCTTAAGAATATGCTAACTGGTAGGTAGTGCTAATATATCTAAGCAAATCAAAATTCAGTAGTTGCATACTTGCTTCTTAACCACTGAAATTAATGTTTGGAACTGTGGGTTACTTTATAAGCAGATCTTTTACATCTAAATGTGGCAAGTGGTAGTACTTGTAGTATATATTTGATTCCTCGTTCAAGTTATCATGACCATTGATAAGGCCGTATTTCCTGATGTTAAGAGATGCATTTACAATTTTTAATGTCTCTTATGTAATTTAGGCTTGCTTTAATGTAAAAGGGTTTTGCATCTATCACCTTTCTGCAAGTTATTAAGTTGAGCTTCTTTAACATTCATAACTATGTAACATTTTTCCTTTTTCTATTCCAGACTTCTTTCTATCCGTGGGACTTGGCTTAGGGGGAACAGATACTCCTGAACATAGGTTGCGCAAGAGTATCAGTTGTGAGAGAACTTTCACTGCAACTACAGATTCGACATTTCTTTTCCAGAAATTAGGTATAGATATTTAACCTTTTCTTGGATGTACCTCACCTGATTGCCTATGCATTGGTATCTAAACTTTCAATCGAAGATCCAAAACAACTACGATTGATATAAATTGCTTTGTATGTAGTTTTAGTTGAAAGGGTTGGTGTTTTGCACTGTTTTCTCGAAAGCATGATTCTTGCCTTCTTGGAGGAACTATTATGCCAAGAGATTGTCTCCACAATGTCAGAATTTTATATTATTTTTGTCATAAGTTGATAATTAGTTTCCCTCTTCTGTAAAATATTATGTTTTACATTTGAAATGAGATTGCTAGATGCCCTTTGCAAATGACAAGTCAAATGAAGCCGGTGTGTCTAAATTCAAGCCAAACCATGGTTTGTAGCATACACGTTTTATTTGGTAGTTCTAATGGGAGTTCAACTTATGTGCTGTTTGTTTTATTTTTTTGTCCTTTTAGTTCCTGTTTGTGTTTCATTGGCATAATGGAGTACCCGACCTTAATAGAAGATAGTTGACATCTTCGGAAAATTGATTGTGTTTTCATGTGTCCTACTTATGTTTTGTTCTTTTAGTAGATAGTTGACAAGAAAAGTAGATTGTACTTAATAATGGGTTTCATTCTGTTCCTTAGCTTATTTCTGATACACTATTGGATTTCCTTTCATGGCAAATGTATATGAAATGTGGTTGATATAACTGAGTATTTCAGATAAAATCTGTCCATTTCATAATGTGGCAGTGGAAGTTATGTTCAAGGATTTAAGTGTCGTGGCACGGGGTTGTGCCGAAAGCTTGCTGGCATAGTATGGCATAGTGCGTGCCGATCACAAAAAATACATGTGTACCAACACATAATGAAATAAAATATATTTTTTCTTTAGCAAAAAAATATTCTAATTGCTTATTATGTATCATTATCAAATCTTTTGAACTTTATTGAGAAAATTACTTACTAATTTAAAGTAAATAGGATTTTGAGTTGTGCTATTGGCATAGGGGCTGTCTTGTGCCGAAATCTTGTTGGCACAATATGGCACGGTGGATATAGCCAATGGGCGCTTAAATCTATTGCCTTTTGCTATCTCCTTTGAGGATATACTAAATTAGTTGCCTTTTTAGTGGTCTTCTTAGTGTTGATTGGTTGATGTGGTTTGACTGTTCTGGAGCATGATTTGTGAGTATTCTAATTGATTATCATACCCCTTTCCACTTTTCTTTTGCAGCGGATATTGCAGAATCATTATCAAGTGACATGCAGAAGGAATCTTTGTGGGGGCGAACGTTGACGCTAAAATTGAAGACTGCATCTTTTGAGGTCTTTTGTCTTTGTTCCTGTTGTTGATTTCTTCATTTAATTTGTTGTTTATCTTAAACTTCCGCATTTTTATTTTTATTTTCATTATTTTTGGTGGGAAAATCTGCAATTCTTATTTAATTTTCACAATCTAACCTACCTGCGTAGAGTTTAGTGTCACGGTACCATTTGCATCCTCTCTTAATATATGCTGCATCTGCATAGTAAGTGGAGCTATTTTTATTACAGCTAATGGTAAAATGAGCAAATTCCAGGTTCGGACAAGAGCAATGTCTTTGCCGAAGTATGCTAACTCGAAGGAGGATATCTTAATGTATGGTTCCAGGTTGCTAAAGGCCGAGCTTCCTCTTTCTCTGAGATTGATGGGTATGGAGAATTGTTTAAGAGTTTTCTTTATGGATGCTACTCTGATAACTCATTCTTGTGCCCTTTAATAGTTTAAATTTGGCTATATGTTTGAACATATTGATCTTCAGTATTTTGATGTGTATGTAGACAAGTCAAGCACTTATTAACCAATGTCGTCTTTGTTGGGACGGGTGCTGTTAGTTGGAAGATGATGTAGGAAGTTCTTAGAATAGGTTGATTTAAGCTCATAATCTAGAAATAACATTTTGTTCGGTTTTACTCACAAAAGAAAAAAGTCTTTAAATGCTATCTAGTTATAAGTTGCTTAATTGTCTATCTAATCAAAATTTAGAAATGATATCTTGTTGCCTAATTAGCTATCAACTTCTTGTTTCAATGTCAAAAGAAAAAAAAGTAACTAATCATCATACCACCATCATATGTTCTTTTTATAAAGAAATCACTTGTAAGGTAGTGGTCGTGGGAAATTTTTATGGTTATTGTTTCTAACTTCTGTAATTGTTGCGATCATTTGGATATTGTTTCTAACTTCTGTAACTGTCACCATGATTTAAACTCTTGGGGCCTTATTGATCTAAGAGTTAGATGCAAAGACTGCACTTAAAAGTTTAGATTATTACTTCTCAACGTTTTTCTCATCTAGATATTTCATTGTGTGTGTGTGTGTGTGTGTTGAAATTGCTTATCATGCTCTTTTATCTACACTGCTCTTCAGAAGGAAATAGACCACAACTATTTTGTTCATCGTGCGAAATTTCTTGTTTATTCTTGCTTTCTCTTTAGCATTCAATATTACATATCTTGCTATCAAATTCTGTGGTTACTTTGTAAAAATAAAGTGTGTTCATATCTGTGATGCCCTTGTGCAATCATTCTTCCTTCTGTTCTTGATTTTAATTTAAACTGTTGACTATTTATAATATTATATCTTTAAGGCATCCGTTTGTTTTTTCTTTTGTTGCATTTTGTTATCCGTTTATCACTGTAAAAGTTTGCTGTTGCCTGACCGGTCAAAACTTATGAGAGGAGATTATCTCAACTGGTGGACTTTTAAGATGTACACTGCGGAGTCTTTTACTTGATTATGCTCCATTTTGAAATTTATGTCTTTAAGATGTACACTGTAACATTCAACTTCATTTAACAGGATTGCGGGTGTCGCAATTCCGTGATGACAAACATAGTTCGCTTGACCCCACCCAGAAGACACTCACTAAATATTTCCTCTCAGGAGATATTACTTCTGGTGATAATAACAGACCAGGTACCAGGATGATTGATAAGCATATGGTTGATGATGTTGAAGGTGATCTTTTGGCACATCATGAAAGTTCCTTAAATGACAGCAAATTAGTTCTTCTGGATGAAAAGGATAACTTAATGGAGTGTCGTGAGCAAGCCATCTTAAACAATTGCACCTCATTGAGTAGTGAGGATGGTTTAAAAGAGAAAGATGATGTTTGCCTCTTAAAGGTGCATACCTGAACCCCAAACCTTTTCCCTCCTATTCTTTTTTGGGTTCAATAGTTTCGTTGCCTCTTGGGAATCCTTTTCGGATACTTGTTGCATGGATAAGTAACCAAACTGTGGGTTTAGGGAGTTTCTCTTAAACCTAAGTTAGCAAACACAACTAAATGGAAATTTGATTATTGCTGTGCTATAACTATTTGTAGGTATGCAAGTTCTTATGTAGCAATTTTATATATTAGTTAGACTAAGGAATATCATCATTCACTATATAAGTTGGACTTCATTGCAATTTTTTTGAATATTAGTGGTATTACTTATCACCTATTAAAGGCTAACATTTTCCTTCTATATAGCCTGAGAGCGATGAGAAAACTGATGAGCTCAACGACTTTGAAAATAATGAGACAATTGGTTTGTCCCATCAAAATGGCAAGCCTTCATGGATAGATGGCTACATTTGTTCTCGTTGTGGAATCGAACTACCTTCAAGTTTCGAGGAGGAGAGGCAAGAACATACTGACTACCACCTAGCAGAGATGCTTCAGGAGGAAGAAGCCATGCAAAATAAAAGAAACCTTGTGAAGGGAAGGTAGTACTACTCTTCCTTACTGCTTCAACTTTAATGATGTGTAATATCTCAGGAATCTGGAAAATTTGGGATCTTATCATGTTTATCCCAATTTTATCTTATGGAGAAAATTAAATATCCGCTTCTCTGCAAAATTATCTTTTCACACATATATTCTGTATCTTGCAGTATCTGGAAGATCTTGCACGATATATGTGTAGAATCTCCTATATAAGAGATATATACAAGCTTTCGCGTCACTCGAGTAAATCAATTAGAAACACATAGACCTTCAGACTAATCTAGCTTATAGCCATCGTATGTGTAGATATTTCTTTGCACATTATGTAAAATACAATTAGAAAGCATTATATTTTCCTCCTTTTGTTCAAATTACTGGTTCAGGAGACAATATAAGTAGCTTTTGTCTACACTCAACAGTATGACTTGCGGTTTAAAAATGCATTACTGCCTGGGCTTCTTATCAGGTCACCGCAGAAGCTGTGCGATGCTTCACCAAGTGCTAGGAAGAAGCAGAAGGCTTCTTCTGGTAAGGGTAAACACATACCTATTGATGCTTTCTTCATAAAGGGTAAGAGCCTGTAACTTTACCATTCTTTTTAGGGATGTATATATGTTAATGTGCCATTGTGTTATTTTCTTATCTATGTCGTATGTTGTGTTTGGTTCAATAGTGTGGAGAGATTATTGTACTTTCCCATGTTACTCAGGAATCTTTGTCCCGAGACTTTGTAGCAGAGAGACAGAATTTCTTTTACCTTTTCTTTTTTGCTTTCACTCTTTCTTTTTTTTCTTGTGTGTATATTAAACATGCAATAATTTCTCGTCTCTCCATCAGTTGCTGTAATATGTTAACTGCAGTAATTTTTGTTATTTTGTAGAGGAGCAATGCTAATAGCATACCTAATTTGGGATGTAAGGTATATATTCCATTCATCTAAGTACGGAGATTTTTTCACTCGCCACTTTGAAGTGACGAAGAAAATTTATTTCATTCTAGAATAGATGCGGTGTACGATGGATGTATATCGGACACTCCAACCAAAAGGAGTATACAAGTATTTTTTTTTGGTGGAGAAGTGTAAATTGCTTATGAGACATCCAACTTTCAAGTTGAGCATTCAATACTGCAGACTTTTGATAGTATTTTAATTTGGTCGTTGTTCTTTTAGAGCGAAATTAATTGCTTGCACGTGCATCTGCTCTGGTACTTTCGTGTTTTTATGCACCGCATGCCCATCAGTTATGGATTCTGTCGTGTATTTAATGGGTGTTGTACATTATGTAGAACACTTTAGAAATTAGACAACTGGATTGGAGGAGATGAGATTGATTGAGGACCAATGAATTTGTGGTGCACAATTGCGAGATGTTGTTAAGGCAAGGATCAGGTGAGATAGATACTCGTAAGACTTGGGGTTTGAAATGTCCAACATAGGAGCTTGAGGATGAAAGTGAAAATTTAATGAAAAGTTCAGAGACTACTGGAGCAATTTACCCTTGTGGAACAGTTCTCATTGTCTCAGGTATCATAATGTGGGGAGTTAAACTTCTCTCTCTCTCTCTCTCTCTCTCTCTCTCTCTCTCTCTCTCTCTCTGTAAGTTGAGTTGCGGCTTCGGCCCATGAGCTGCAAATTTGCCTATGCTTAAGAGAAAGCAGGACGACGGGTACACTTAGTGTTAGTTTTTTTTTTTTTAGTTCCCTCGCTGTCGCTGCTAAGTTTGACTCGTCAAGCGGACCCAAGCCATGGGAATTTCCTGGAAGCCGACCAGGATCTGTTTTGTCATTTCTTTATAATTTTTTTTTTATTGTACATTTGATCTATTATTTATGATGATATCCATCTGGATCATGTCATTTTCGTTGCTGTTTGTGAGTATGCGCCAAAGTTTCTATCCCAAAAACATTGAAATGCCGGATTTGGGCTCCTGTACGGTCGCACGTCTGCCCATAATGCCACTCCTTGATCGTTCTGTGGATCGATATGAGATGCTGGCGACTAATCATCAAAAGACAAACTGAGCAAAATACCGAGAAAGAAAAAGACGGGCATGCCCCTAAAAATAAGAATCAGCATCTTCCTTTTCGTTGCCCCTCTCCCTCCTCCATCCAATCAACTGACGGGTAAGATGGCTCGAAGACGACGAAGCTGCTCTCTAACGTTGACTCCGATCGTCCTCTCCTTCCGTTTGTCTTTTCCGTTTTTTGCTCCTCCAATCTTCGATTTCTCTTAACGTTGACTTCTCATCCACCCTTCCGCTACGGATCGATACTCTACCTGCTCACGCAACGCAACCCGCTTCCTTTTATTATTATAAAGGAATAAGGAATCCCTCATTCATAAATACCGTCGCTCTCCTCCACTCTCTTCCCATTTTATTATTATTATTATTATTATTATTATTATTATTATTTATATTTATTTCTATATATATAATTATTTATGATTACATCTGACGGCCGTGAACTCCGGGGAAATTTTTAAGTAGCTGAGCTCTTCGGAGGGAAGCTGCTTCTTTTTCTTCTTCTTTGATTTGAGATGAGCTGAGATATATTTGAGAGATCGGTCTCGCGTGGGTGTTTTTGCGGATCGGATTGGTGGGAGAGGAGGAGGAGGAGGGAGGAGGGAGGAGATGGAGAGCTACTTGAACGAGAACTTCGGCGACGTGAAGGCGAAGAACTCGTCGGAGGAGGCGCTGCGGCGATGGCGGAAGCTGTGCGGCGTCGTCAAGAACCCCAAGAGGAGGTTCCGCTTCACTGCCAACCTCTCCAAGCGCTCCGAAGCCGAGGCCATGAAACGCACCAACCAGGTATACCACTCTCTTGCTCCGCCCTCTTTTTTTTCCTCTTCTGATTCCGCACAATTTTGGTGTGGTATGGTGTGGGTGGGATCTGCTATCCGGATACGTACAAGTGTTCTTTAGAATAACTAGTGTACTAATTGCTCCGAACGGCTGTTTTTTTTTTTTTTTTTTTTTTTTTTCTTTTTGGCAGCAGAAGCATGGACTTAAACTTAGGCTTCTGCTTCGAGAGGCTCAAAATCTCCTCTCTGCTGCTTGCTGCAGCTTTAGCCTCAATTCTCTCTCTGCCAAACTGTCTATTTAATTAATGTCTCAATAGTCTCATATCCGATGAAAAAAAATAAAATTGATCGGGAATATATGAGATCTCTTAAGCATTTTGGATCAGTAGTTTATGTCCAACAAACACAAGCCATTAGAGATTGCTATGCCAAAAGAAGGAGTAAACCCTGGGCCAAACAGGCCGCCCTTGGTTTTGTAGATCAACCTGCCTTGAAGATTGTGGGTGTTAAGAGAGTGGTGAAGCAATTGCAATGACTGGAACCGGAAATTACTGATATAGTATCAGCTCATGATATCAAATCTTTTTACGAACATTTGCTGCACTCCTGAATTGACAGGAGAAGTTGCGGGTTGCTGTATTGGTATCTAAAGCTGCGCTTCAGTTCATACAAGGTAAATGAAATTGTTTGGCACGACTTATCTCGCTTCTGTGTGCACCGGTCTTATGCAAGTTTACCACCAAATTTTTCTTGTTTGAATAAATTTCAGGCATCAAATTGCATAGCGAATATGTCGTGCCTGAAGAAGTCGGTGCAGCAGGGTTCGAGATTTGTGCGGACGAATTGGGTTCCATCGTTGAGGGCCGTGATTTCAAGAAGTTGAAGATGCACGGCGGAATAGAAGGAATCGTCGACAAGCTCTTAACCTCGGTCACTCACGGGCTAACTACGTCCGGGGACAACTTGAAGTTGAGGCAACAGATATACGGAATGAATAGGTTCACCGAGAGCAAACCAAAAAGGTTTTGGGCATTTGTTTGGGAAGCATTTCAGGACACGACGCTTATGATTCTCGCCTCATGCGCCTTTGTCTCTTTAACCGTCGGCATTGTCGTGGAAGGATGGCCCAAAGGAGCGCACGATGGCCTTGGAATCGTCACGAGTATTCTTTTGGTTGTATTTGTTACTGCAACAAGTGACTATCGACAATCCCTACAATTCAAAGACTTGGATAGTGAGAAAAAGAAGATCTCAATACAAGTCACTCGGGATGCGTTCAGACAGAAGATATCAATATATGATCTTCTTCCTGGTGATGTAGTCCATTTAGCAATAGGAGATCAGATTCCTGCAGATGGGCTTTTCATTAATGGGTTTTCTTTATTGATCAATGAATCGAGCCTAACAGGAGAGAGCGAGCCGGTCAATGTTAATGCAGAAAACCCTTTTCTTTTATCTGGGACAAAGGTCCAAGATGGGTGTTGCAAAATGCTGGTCACCACAGTTGGGATGCGAACCCAATGGGGTAAGTTGATGGCTACCCTTAGTGAAGGAGGAGATGATGAAACCCCATTGCAGGTCAAACTGAACGGCGTTGCTGCAATCATTGGGAATATTGGTCTTTTCTTCGCGGTTGTGACATTCGCTGTGCTATCACAAGGCGTTCTAAGCAAAAAGTATCATCAAAATGAGCTTTTGAATTGGTCTGGGGATGATGCATTGGAGATGTTGGAGTACTTTGCTATTGCTGTTACTATTGTCGTAGTTGCTGTTCCTGAAGGATTGCCGTTAGCAGTGACCTTAAGCCTTGCGTTCGCCATGAAGAAGATGATGAATGATAAAGCACTGGTCCGCCACCTGGCGGCTTGTGAGACTATGGGCTCAGCTACATCTATTTGCAGTGACAAGACCGGAACCCTGACGACCAATCATATGACTGTTGTCAAAGTTTGTATTTGTCGGAATATTGCGGAAGTAAGCACTCCGGTGAAAGCTCTTAGTTTGTGCTCTCAAATTCCAGAAATTGCAGTTAAAACTTTACTGCAGTCTATATTCACTAACACAGGCGGTGAAGTTGTGATCAACCAGGATGGGAAGCTTGAAATCTTAGGAACACCAACAGAAGCTGCTTTATTGGAATTTGGCTTGTCACTGGGTGGAGATTTTAACGAACAGCGCAAGGAAGCTAAAATTATCAAACTGGAACCTTTTAATTCAGTGAAAAAGAGGATGGGTGTAATAGTCCAGCTTTCAGGAGGGGCTTACCGCGCTTGTTCTAAAGGTGCTTCAGAAATAGTATTGGCTTCTTGCAACAAGTATATAGATTCCAAAGGTAGTGTTGTTCCCCTTGATGAAGCTGCAGTCAAACATCTGAACAATACTATTGAAAGTTTTGCTAGCGAAGCACTTCGAACCCTCTGCCTTGCTTATAGGGAAGTCGAAAATGGCTTTTTAAATGAGCCGATTCCAGTTGAAGGTTACACTTGCATTGGAATTGTGGGTATCAAAGATCCCGTCCGTCCAGGTGTGAAGGAGTCTGTAGCAACTTGTCTTTCTGCTGGAATAACTGTGAGAATGGTCACGGGAGATAATATTAATACAGCTAAAGCAATTGCTCGTGAATGTGGGATTCTTACTGATGGGGGTCTAGCTATTGAAGGTCATGAGTTTAGGGAGAAAAGTTTGGAAGAACTGAATGAATTAATACCAAAAATTCAGGTAACACTTTCTTTTCTTCTGCATATTCTAGTGTATTTTGTTAAGCTTATCGCATGTCTCTGCATTGACTTATATGATTTTCCGTTTACAAGGTAATGGCTAGATCTTCACCGTTGGATAAGCATACTCTAGTAAAGCATTTGCGCACGTTGTTCGATGAAGTTGTTGCTGTGACTGGTGATGGAACGAATGATGCTCCTGCACTTCATGAGGCTGACATTGGACTTGCAATGGGTATTGCGGGGACTGAGGTTAGTTTTATGATTCTTTTTTTTTTGTGAGTGGAAACTCATTCAATTAAAATAGCATGCTTCAAGTGCAAAAGAAAAGAAAGCTCTTCAGCTATGTCGGAAGCAAGAAAACAAACACGGTTTTTCGTGTCCAATACTGAATGGAAATTATTGTTCTTCTATTCTTCGACTTTGTGATTCTACTTGTTTTGTACAGGTGGCGAAAGAGAGTGCTGATGTCATAATTTTAGATGACAATTTCTCCACTATCGTGACTGTTGCAAAATGGGGACGTTCCGTGTACATCAACATTCAAAAATTTGTACAGTTTCAGCTTACTGTTAACGTCGTCGCACTTATTGTTAATTTCTCCTCGGCGTGCTTTACAGGTGCCACTTACTAATATCATCATGATTAGTTGTTATAAGTTGTTGTGTAAATTTTTATCCTCATTTTTTGTAATTTGTGATCCAGGAAATGCGCCGCTAACTGCTGTTCAGCTACTATGGGTCAACATGATCATGGATACTCTTGGGGCGCTCGCATTAGCCACTGAACCACCTAATGATGAATTAATGAAGAGAGCACCAGTTGGAAGGACGGGGAAATTTATAAGCAACACTATGTGGAGAAATATATTGGGCCAATCGTTCTATCAGTGCATCGTAATCTGGTATCTCCAAACTCAAGGGAAGGAGTTATTTAGGCTCGAGGGCTCTGCTGCTGATCTTACACTAAACACCATTATATTCAACTCATTTGTCTTTTGTCAGGTGAGTTTTGTGCTGTTAAGATTTCTTTCAGTATTGCGTTGTTATATTCTTCAGCCTATCCGGTTTTTGCAGTAAACCACCTAAAGAAAGGCTATTGTGATTTTTGTGCTATGCAGGTGTTTAATGAGATAAGCTCAAGAGAGATGGAGAAGATAGATGTATTCAAGGGCATCCTGCAGAACTATGTTTTTGTCGGTGTTCTTACTAGCACCGTTATTTTCCAAGTCATCATAGTTCAATTTCTCGGTGATTTTGCAAACACAATTCCTCTCTCCGGATCGGACTGGTTTGTGAGCATATTCATAGGCTTTCTTGGGATGCCTATTGCTGCAGCTATTAAGTTAATTCCTGTCAGAGCTTCATGAAATCAATTAAGAAGAATCAAGTGTGAAAGCCGTAAATTACTATATTCATTTCCTGAGGCTTTGTGGGACAATTAGTTTCACGAAAACAATGCTTCGGAAAGACAAGTAAAAGGAAACCAGGTAATATGAACAATTAGCAGTAAGTTTTGCAGCCTTCTATTAGCAGCAGTTGAAATTGCAATATTTTGCTACTCACTTTTTCTGTAGGAGTTCATTTACTTCAGAAACTTTACTTGAGCATACGAGCTACTGACCTTTCTTTTTTATGGGTCTTAAAATTGATTAACAGTGATTCAGGGCCTTAACATTGGTGCTATCACATTATGTTTTTTTGTTGTTCTATAGGCTGTAGATGAGCCATATGTTGTTCATAGAAACATTTTCCTTGTGTTGATGATACCTTCTGATGCTACATATCACATTATGTTTTTATGATACCTTCTGATGCTATCACATTATGTTTTTATGTTTTTTTGTTGTTCTATAAGCTGTAGATGAGCCATATGTTGTTCATAGAAAAATTTTCCTTGTGTTGATGATACCTTCTGATGCTACATACTGGGTACGAGCAAATACATAATCCAGTTCCTATACTGTTAGGTAGCTTCATTGTTGCAGCCTCGATAGTAATTTTAAGAAAAATTGACTGCATTCTCTCCTCACATGGATCATTTTTATGGTGATCACCTAAAAGGAAGCATGAGTAAATAACCAATTTATTTGTAATTGGTGAGTTAACAGATGGTCAAATTCGATTGATTTCTTTTTGAACTACATCTATTAGAGGACAATATGAATGATATTCACAAGTTAGAATCAAGCATTCAAGGACTCATGATATATTAGGGGGACTAGTAGGCCAACATATTTACTTAGGTGGATTGGAGATTTTGATTTGTACTTGTATTTTCAAATTTGATCTCTAACTTCACATTTGCAAAACAGAGACAAAAAAAAGAAGAAGATACTTAAACTCTTCCATCAGTCTTTTGCTGTATGATCTTCTATCCTATCTTAGCTCTGCCAAATAACTAGTTTTTATCTCAGGTTAAATATTGTGTTATAATTTAATGTTTACTCTGACTGTTATCTGTTACTTTCATATTTAAACCTTCATTAGGCAACTAATTGGAGTTGAGGAAGTTATGACACATAAATTTTATCTTAAATCATATGAAAAGCTTTAAAAAGCCATCATATTGAACTAGTTCCCAAAGCTTTTCAATCAAGTTTAGAAGCAATTAACAATTAAAATGAGCTCTCCTATATAATAATCAACAGAGGATTATACTGACTCTCCTCTCTAGGAGAGAAACAAGCTTAAACAAAATAAAACTAATTTGTGCCTTCCAAATCTTAGACAAAAGCAGTACATGTGGCTTTAATTAGTTTGGAATACTCATCTTACTCATTTATTAGCAGTCAAAAAGAGTTCTAATTAGTTCCCTGCTAATTTGGTTTTGTGAAAGGATTGCAACTGCCTCAATCTCGAGGTTGACTAGCTGTTCAAGTCCAATAAAACATATTATAGCAAGAGGAGCAGTATTGGTTAGCTACAACACACTTTAACTATGAATTTGTATATTTTGATTTGTTTCACTTTGTTATCAGAAATTCGATCAAATGAAAAATTTCCCCCCCCTGCATTTCTATCCTGGAACACCCTCACCTGGGATCTTGATAAACTTTTTTTATGTAGCTGGTTAAAATGAACTAGTTTGTAGTGATTATGATGATGACACAGTACTTCATCAACTCTTAGCAAAATTTATCTGACAATATTTTGACCTACAGTTCACAAACTTTATGCATAATTTACCCTTTTGGTATAAATAACCTACCAAAACATATAATAAATACAAATTCTTCTAAAAAGAAAAAAATGACACAAAAGTTTCATTGTAATCATATAGCAAAACATTTCTTTTTTTGTGGATTAGCAGGGGACATTTTAAGCCTCAAATTTTAATTTATTATAATTTTTGGTTCAAGTTTTTAAAATTATTGCAGTCAAGTCCAACAATACAATTTAATTGACTAAATTTTAATACATCATTGATATGAAATAATATGACATCTTAATTAATTAATTATTGGTGCATTATATTAATGATATTTCAATATTTAGTTAACTAAATTAAGTTATAGAATTTGATTGTAATAATTCTAAAATTTTAAGCAAAAAAATTATAACAAATTAAAATTTGAAAACTAAAATCTCAAGAGCCTGAGGAATAAATGTGCAGTGCAATTTACCCTTTGGATTTTAAAAACTGTTCTTCCAATATTACCCCTCAAAGAACTACTATTTACAATCAAACCACTGCACATTGGATGCACACCATACTCCACTGCTTATTTTATCAGTGCACCACTCCACACTGCTTTCATGAACTACTAAAAGACAGATCATCATTCACCAAAAGCTTCTACAAAACAATGTTTGTTTGACCAGGTCAAATCTTAGATATCTTATCCCTTCCTAATTTTTTATTTTTTATTTTTTATTTTTTTTCTCCTAGGGCTTTGACAGAGCCAAAATCTTTATAGTACTGTCTCCTATGGGAAGTGATCCTTTGGCCTGCACACATTGGCAGAGGCCACCAACTGAAGCAACCCCCTAACTTTTGTTTACACCCCACAGTGCTTCTGTATAAATTCCAACTGCTACACTATTTTCCTCTTTACAAATAGATAGCATAATATCATGTAGAAAATAAAACTGGACAAATTAATGGCTAATAACTAATAAACTTATTAAATAATTTAAGTAAAAAAAAAAAAAAAAAAGAAGAAAAAAAGTTGATGGGTTCTATTTCTAAATTGCCTATAGTTGAGGGTGCCTCCATACATTTTCTCCTCTTTCATTAAAAATGCTTCTCTCTTGGTGCTTTACTACAAGCTAGAGAGAGAAACACTCACTTCTAGGTGGTGTATCCCTTTGAACCAGCAAATTTACCAAACCTTTGTCTTTGAGTTTGTTTTTGACTGCACAGAGATGGGGGGGGGGGGGGGGGGGGGGGGGTAAAAGGAAGGTTTCAAAATGTTTCTTCTAAAAATTTGTTGGTTTAATCGATTAATCACAGCCATCTGATCATAGATGAATGGTGATGACAGTATTCAATGCCAACATTTGTTGGCTTCTGCAGGGCTTGCATGCAGGCATACAGCTTCTTCTTTCACATAACAACAGATCCTCACAGGCTCTCATGGGGCAGAGAATCCTTGGCATTTCCTCTGCCAATGACCTACTAGAATTTGTACCCCTTGTAAGCCCTAGTTGAACACACAACTGAGCTGAGTATTCAAAGAGTATCTGCACTGGTAAAACCTGCTAAGTTGCAAGCTATTTAAGGATGTCTTATCCTTCTTTTCTAGTGGTCTAGTGAGCCTTCTATTTTTTTTTAATTTTTTTTTTTTTTTTTTTTAGGTGTGAGCTAGTGGGCTCTTAAGCTTATTATAGTAGTGTATCATATGGACATAGTACAAGATCTTACTCATTGGTTAAGATTCATTTAATTATACCAAGTCCAAAAAAAGACTCATTTACTAATCTATCAAACTTTGTGCACAAGTACACCTCACTAAAAGAAAATAATACTTCTGCTACTATGCTATTTTTTACCTTTGCATAAAAGAATATGCAATTAGAATGATAGTGAATCCTAGAATGAAAAAATAGTATAATTTAAAAAATAAAAATGTTCAAAGAGATAAATCTAACAGCGAAAAATTTGATAGTATTAAATGCTTGGTGCTATTTTTATGAAGTTATATTTTGATGATGAACTAAGCTACACACAGTGTTCATAATGCACTCCCTTGGAATTTTTATGACTTGTTATTTGGAATATTATGAACTTCATTCTAGATTTAGTTTACCTTAATGGAAAAGGTTTAGCATGTAATAGTTTTTCCTTAATGAACATGAAATACTCAAGTTGGTTCATTTAATAGGAACAAACAGTGAGCTCAATATGAGCACAAACTAAAAGCAGAGGCTCACAATGAATTGATGACATGATAAAAAGTAGGCACAAAACACAATCAGCTTTCCATTTCTGAAAAAAGGAGAAGAAAAAAAAAAAAAAAAATCAAAACCAATCCAATTACAACCACTCACCTCTTTAAAACCAGGCCAATGCAAGGAAACACACAAATGTACTGAATCACCCACAATCTCACTGCTTTACAGCCTTTTTCTCAAGTGCTCAGACAAATGGCACCTCTGAAAATGGATAAGCAATAGGACTGCAATAAAAGCTCAAACATCAAAGGCTAGCAATCTCCATTCTCCAATGACCCCATGAAACCCACACCACAATAGACAAAAATGGATATTAGGTAACTATCCATGAATGAATTTTGAACCCAAAAGAGGCAAGTTTTCAACACTATACACAGAAGAGTCTTCATTGGCCTCTTGAGGGTCCCCCCCCCTCCTATGAGCTTTCTTGTGTTGCAGTCAACTTTTTTACTATGAGTAAAGTTTCACCCTTTAACCTTTCCTCCTTTCCAGTGTCTTCTCAACAGTTCAAAGCCAAACACAATTTGCACAGTGCACTCAATTAAAAGAAGAAGAAGAAGAAATAAGGAAGCCCCAAACCAGTAATTTGGTCAGAAAATATAGGGAAAAAAAACAGATAGAAGAGGGGATGGGGGGTATTTAACAGTGGTTTTTAGTAAAATAGGAGAACCAAATCAAACCCATGGACCTCAATTAATATTATTAGGTAATTGTAGCCTTCTCCTCTTATTGCTTGTGGAGGTGAAAGAAGCAGTATCTGTCAGATCAATTACATCAGTAACACTTGTCCAATTTTCTGACAAGTCTAAAGAATCCAATCTACTTGATGCCTGTTGCTTCTTCTTTGACTCCTGATTCATTGCATTATAGCAAACATACACATGCTCCTGAAATGAACAATTATTTTACTTCACACTTCACAGTGAAAAAAAATCATCATCTTTTACTGCTTATATTAGCCTTTCCCTCACTATTTGATTCTGTACTCTTCATTAAAAGCATAGAAAATGAAATAGTCACAAATTAGTTGAGTTACCTTATCTAAGGACCCACAGAGAGAGAGTGTGGCCATCTTAGATTCCACTAATTCCTTTGTCAATCCTTCATTGGATGCAGCTAATATTGCAGCTGCAGCTATAGTGGAGGGCCTATAATCTAGTATACTAATCACTGCAATCACAGGACAACAAATATGACAAAAAAAACATATATAAATACCACACTAGAACAACCCACTAATTCAATAAAAATATCTCTTTTCAGAATCAGAAAAGAAGCTTTTTTTTTTTCTTTTTTTCTTTTTTTTTTCCATTGTATGATCATTGCTTGTGACCAACCAACCTTCAATGATTGCGAAGATGAATCCAATGGCTTCGTGGATCAAATGCTTTGATCCGTCTCTGCATTGAAACTTATTCATGAAGTAGCTCAGATATTCGAACGGAGTAACTGCGACCACGCGCCATTCCAATGTGCTCAGCACAAGAAGCTCCATTCTTAATATTGCATTGCTCCTAAACACATGATCTTCTATGCGATATTCCGAGAGCAAGGGGGCCCTTTCCTCTTCGATCTTTGCGGCCAACGATAAGCACGCAATCGATAACAATCGAATAGCCCATGATTTCTCCTTCTAATCATCAATACCAATGTATAAAGTTATCAATCAAAGAGCAAAGGATCCGATAAAAGAGATGGAACCAAACAACTTGAGAGAAGAGCTTCATCATTCAGCTTACTTCGATGGTTCGCCGGAGACAGAAGCGATCGAAGAAACTGATTGCTAAATAAGCAGTTTTGTAGGTGAATCCAAAGCAGGGCCTCGTCTAAATGAAACACAAATAAGCACAAACTCATAAGAACAAGTATTGGGCACTAAAGATTGGATTTTTAAGCTAAAAAAGATTGGATTTTTGAGGGGACTCACTCTTAGAATCCATCGGATGGAATCGATGCGCGATGCTACGAACCAATCCTGCGATTGCATCGAAGGGGCTTCATCGCAAGAAGAGGGATAAAGGTTTGCGATGTTAAAGTTGGTCTCTTTGGAGATCAACTCCTCTACGTACTCCTCATCGTTTTGGGATAAAGGTTGCTCTTTTATTAGAACGAAGAGCTCGCGCTCTTCGTTGGAGTCGTCATCGGCTTCCAAATCGGCGCCGTGTTCTTCACAGATGAGGGTGGAGATGGAAACAGAGCAACCTGAGGCCTCCATTGGGATTTTTTTTTCCCCCTTTTTTTCCACTTGTGGATTCTCTCTCTCTCTCTCTCTCTCTCTCTCTCTCCCTTTGTTGTTGTTATATATTCTTGTTCTAATACTAGTATCAATATTACTACTACTCACTACCTCTTGGTGGAAGTAAAGGAAAGGGGAGCTCGATTACGTGTGGAGAAAAAAAACCAGAAAAAATAAAAATAAAAATAAAAAGAAGGAAAATGAAATGGTATTTGGATGGGGACGAAGATTACGATTTACGGGCCACCAGGGAGGGTAGGGTGGCGCAGATATAGCCGAGAAGGAGAGAGGTTTTTGGCTGAGTTTGGTCCCAGCCGTTGCAGTGAGAGAGAGAGAGATAGAGGGCCTCAGAGCTCTCTCCTCTCTTCTTATTAAGGTATGTTTTTGCAGCTGCTTTTGTTTCTGTATTTAGCAGCAGTGATTTTGTATGGAATGCATGTTGAATGAAAAATACTACAAACAAAATAAAAATCCTGTATAAATGAGATTTTTAGCCTCAAAATTAGAAGATCTAATTCGAAACTTCTGAATCTGTTACGTATTTCTCTCAATCAAAATTACTATGCATACATTTGATGGTACGTATTAGAGTAAGAACACTTGTTGTCCTGCATGAGAAGTTTACGTTTTTGGCTGCGAGAGATGTAGTTGTTATCTAATAAATTATTGTTGTCACTATATTAAGGGGGAACATTTAATAGAATTTGTCTTGTACTAACAATATGTTAAAAATAAGGTTTCAAAGCTGCTAAAACCTGATTTCTCTGAAGTGCCCTAGTTGACCATTCTTTTTTATTTTCAAATAGTGATAAGTAGTTAAATTTTCACCATTAATTACAATTGGTTTATTGGTTTTTTGAAATTTAATTGTAATTTCAAAGAAATGGTGTTAAGTCACAATCAGTGTTGATCAAGTTAATATTTCAATGATGGGAGAGTTGGAAAAGTATAAAGGAGGAACAATGTCCCCACACAGATGACAATGGGTGCCAATGTTGGACCGTGGACACACAGCTGCATAATTTAGGGTGTATGCTTTTCAAATACCCAACACAGCCTCCTCCTTACGTTTCAAAAAAGTGTTCTACCGAACCTATGGAAATTTTGGACCAAGCCTATATAAATTACTCTCACTATAGGTCTAGTTGAAAGTTGGACCTGCGCTTATCTCTATCCGGCTCGAGCCCTAACCGATCAAGCCGATGATCTCCGCCAGATTGGGATCCACTTGTGTGAGAATATTTTTAAAGCGCTACTCAAAACTCGCTGAACCTTTGAATTTGAAGAGAACAACAGAACCTGTATAAACTCTACTTATGAAAATATGAATGTGTTTGTACTTTTAAAAATATATAAGCTCTACTATATATATATATATAATTGAGCTTCTATATTTTTAAAAATAAAGTCTTTGGTGCTTGTAGGTTTTATTCATTGGATAAAAAAATATGTAGTTAGAATGATAGTAAGTTTTTTGGATTTAGTGGGTGGTTGATTGAATAAAATAATTTAAGAGATAAAATTAGTCAAATAGATAGATCTAACGGTAGAAAACTTACAAACATATAATTGCTCGATGCTTATACAAGCATAATAACTGAACTCTCTCTCTCTCTCTTTCTCTCTCTCTCTCTCTCTCTCTCTCTCTCTATATATATATATATATATATATATATGGGTTTTGCCAGGTGTACACCCCATAAGGAGTGTATATCCTACACCCACCCCATCCTGGAGTGGGGCTTCTTCTACTGGTCACTTCGATTTGACCAGTAAAATTCACCCCAGTCCAGAATAGGGGTAAGGTGTAAGATGTATATTCCTTATGGGATGTAATACTTATATATACTCTCTCTCTCTCTCTCTCTCTCTCTCTCTATATATATATATATATATATATATATATATATATATATATTGCAAGTTTGAAACCTTGGAGAGAAGCAGCTCTGGAATAGAAATGTTGAATGTGCATTTCCAAAGCATGTGGAAAATGTCAGAACCCCAAGCCCACAACATTGTTTCCTTCTCTTTCTCATTTAACTTCCATCAATCTACCATTCCAACATTGTTTCCTTCTATTTCTCATTTAACTTCCATCTATCTACCATTCCCCTTCTTAAATGTTTGTAAACAAGGAGAAGGCAATGACCCACATCCCCCTCCCTATGTGGTTTTATACTTCAGGTTTCCAAAACTCTCAACTCTAAATTTAGATATTTATGATTCATAACCTATACTAAGCTGAGGAAGTAGCTCTCATATATCAAATTTTTATCTAAAAGATGGATCTAATAAAAAAACAACTTAAGAACAATATTAATATAATAAATAATTTGAAATTAGATTTTTTTTAAAAAAACTGGTGTATAGAACTTGGTGCATGCAGTAATAATTCAGCTCATCAACCCACCCAACTCCCAAGGTGGGGCACAATTAATATGTGTGATTGGTCGTGTCAATGGGTCCTCCATACTCAGAAAAGAAGGGTCACTGTTTCAATGGTCACTTGCAGTTGGAGACACATCGGCCCTTTGCTTTTGCTTGTTCCATTGGAGCAACCAAGTTTATATATATACACACACAAGTCATAGTCCATACCATACACCCAATACTATATATTATACATATGTATACTTAATGAGACCAAAATTTAACATGGATCTAGTCCATTGGACTTTATTGGGACTGCGTTTTGCAGTTCAGCTTCTGGGTTCTCCTTCCAGCGAAAAGTGTGAATATGTCCCTCCTAACAAAAATATTTATATTTGAACCTTTTTGTTCTGTATAGAACATGAGCAAAAATATTCAGATTATCTGTATTTTGTTATGAAAGAAGCTTTTCCAAAAGCCAAATACCTCGGGTCAATATGAAATGATTTCAAATTGCTATGACATATTCTTGACAAAGATTGTGCTATATTGGGAGGCAAAATAAACAGCCTTTTGTTAAGCATCTTAAAATCAAGCAATTGCCCCAGCAAAATTTTTTTTTATAGAAAAATACTTTTTGTACATTTCGTTTAACGAAATGTATTTCTTACATTCTACCAATTTTAGAGTGAGATGAATTTTATTCGTCATTTCGAAATGATGAATGAAAAAATATCTTTCGTTACCTCAAATGGGGTGTACGGAGAGAGTATTACTTATATGGTAAAAATTTGTGGACATTTCCCTGGACTATACCCTGTACCTGTTCACATGTTAAACTTCCCTGAACTTTCATATACTTTTGCATTGCATTTTAGTCCCAGCAGTTAAAATATCATCATAAAATAATCTTTTTATTTATGGCTTGATCAAACTGGAATAAACCAGGAATCTCACAGGAAGTTGTAAAACGATCATTTTATTTGATATATCTCTTTAATTTATAATCAGTTTTTGCGGCAAGGTAAAATCACAGATACCAAACACTTTTAACGAGCAAAATAAATGCAACTCCTGATTTTCAACTGCACAAAAAGATTTTCATATCGAACAAATTATTATCCGACATTTTTATTCGGGCATTCAAACAGAACTGCAGGGGGGGACGGGGTCTCAATATGAAGATAGTAGAGGGACTTGAAAGGGACTCCCTCATGAATAACATAGAAATTTTGTTTTATCCACTTCTAAAGGAGAGTGTGTGTGTGTGGTCCAGTGCGTGGGGTGGGTTCCCAAGGTTTGACCGGGGTTGTGCGAGCGAGTGCACATGGGCGCGGGCGAATGGTCCGATGCGGCTCCGCTTTCGCGCTCGCCCCTCCGCGCACGTTGCCTCGTCGGGGCTACTGAATTTTTTTTTTTTTTTTTTTTTTTTTTTTTTTTTTTTTTTTTTTTTTGGTCCCCGCCGAGTTCGCAAATTGCCTTTACTTTCACGAAACGGAAAGAGGCTTTTCCATGCTCCCCGAATAACCATTGCTGCTGCTTTCTCCGAGAGGGACAATAGAATAATACGTCACTACGCTGGATATATATAGTCACCTGATTTATCTCATTTTGAAAAAATAAAAAATTTGAATACCGAATATGGATAATGCCCTGATAAATAAATAAATAAATAAATATATATATATATATATATATATATATATATATATATATATATATATATATATATATATATATATATATATAATTTTTAATTAGTAAATATGAGTGCTCTGATTATTAGTTATCAATAGTATAGTAGATGCACCGAGGCCCAGCACAGTGGGCCTCAAATAGGCCCGGGTAAAAGGTTTGGGTTTCGTAAAACAGTTCGTTGGTTGGGCCCGAATATTTCGTCGGGCGTGTTTGTGAAGACAAAGGTGAGTCAAATGACCGAGGAATTCAAACAAGCACAGCATCTTGAGTTCTACGTAGTCAGGAATTCAAACTGGTACAGCATCTTGAGTTCTACGTAGTCAACCACAAACTTAACTTTTGCGAGAGAGACCGGTACGAACAAGCTGAGCTCCATTACTCGTTCAAACCTACTGCCTTTAAATCTAAATTTATATGTTTTAAAATTACTCTCTTTTATGTTTTCCAAATATGAAATATTTTTTTTCTGAATATTTACTGAGAAGAGGGCAGTTGTTGGGGTGGGCCTGTGCTGGGCCCCCACTTCAAATAGGACTAATAGCAGAAAATATAAAACAAAAACGAAAAACAAGAAACAAAAAAGACCATCTCTGTGCTTACTGGGAGAAGGTGAGATGAGCATAAGGCCACATAGATGAGTGTCGTGTACAAAACACTACAAAGCCTTATATATATATATATATATATATAAACACTGCAAAATCTAATAGTCGAATAGATTCAGTGCACCAATAATGTATATGAAGAATTCCCCACCTAAAAAAAAAGGAGAGAAAAGAATCCAATATTTATTTGTCAAATTTTCTAAAATGGAAGTTCAAATTTATCGTCAACGATCATTATTCAAAACCTATTGTCTATTGACGGAGGATCCAAGTTATCGTACAACGTAAAGAACCCAAATGGATGGTTTCAATGCTCCTTCCTAACTGAAACTAATACTCCCAACACTCCTGAAACTTTCAAACTCGGTGTTCTCCTTTATATGGCCGGCTTAGTTTGACCGCGTTTGTGACTTTTGTTTTTTTGTTCTATCGAATAATTAATGTATGAAAACGGTTATATGACCATTTCTATTCATTTTTTCCCTTCTTAGTTGGACACATACATAGAAGTCATCAAAAGGAAACTACTCTTTATCTATAAATACACAACCCATTACTCTTAGCCTTCCATCTTCTTTAACTTAAACCTACCACTTCCTTCTACCCCAAACACTTAAAACAGTCCAATATATATATATATATATATATGGCATCACAAACCATTGAGACTTACCGCGAGGGCGCCGAGGCCGTCCGTGGTGATGCCCACTGCAAGAAGAAGACCGTCGAGATGCTGGAGGAGCTCGAGCTCCCAAAGGGACTGTTCCCTCTAGAGGACATGGAGGAGTTTGGTTACAACCGTGAGGCTGGGTTTGCGTGGCTCATTCAAAAGAAGAAGAAGGAGCACACCTTCAAGAAGATAAAGCAGGTGGTGTCGTACGCCACCGAGGTGACGGCCTTTGTGGAGAAGGGGAAGCTGAAGAAGATAACTGGGGTAAAGACGAAGGAGCTCCTGCTGTGGCTCACTGTGGTGGAAGTTTACATTGCAGACCCTTCTGGCGGAAAAATTACCTTCAAGACTGGCACGGGGCTATCCGATAGCTTTGCCGTGTCTGCTTTTGAGCTCGGAGAGTAAGATTTAAGTATGGTAGAAGATTAGAATCGTGTACCCGCAAGGCTTAAGATAAGGAATACTTAATATAAATAACAACTGGGCAACATGGTTTGCTCTCCCTCTTTTAAGTTATGTGTAGTCCGTTTGGGTTTACTAGTTTCTGTATCAGATGTAATGTTACTTTGATCTTCAATAAGAATATTACTCAATAAGGCTAATCCTGGAGATAAATCAAGTAGTTAAAAAGGAAGCTAAATCACTATTTGGTCCAAGCCCGAACTCCTAAACAACATGATAGCAAATACCAAGTTCTGTGAAATAATTAATGCATTTTCTCATTGTAGTGTGGCAACAACTTCTTCCAGGAAAAAGAGAGATAGATAACACTTTGGTAAACAATATGACTGCAATTACCTCTCTCGCGGGTTTCCCTTCTTCTATCAGTAAAGGCCCCTCGAACTAGCATCTTATCTTTAATCATCAGAAGGAATCTGATAGTTCTATAAATTCCTGAGCATACGTATCAACAGTATGAGCATATGTTGGATTGCTTAATCTGTATTGCAGCATATGAAGACCCAACTCATGCTTTTATCCCTTTTGGTTTTTCTGTGGTGAAAACAAAATATGGGGAGATAATATCATTATAAATAGCATAGGTAGTTAGCAGAGGATGATAACATGAAACGCTCTATTGCATTTATCATAATAGATCAGAGCAGCAAGTGACAAATCCAAAAGATATCTACAGCTTACCATGAATATAGAGTCAGCTATCGTCATCTTGGTCGTCAAGCAGATAATCCTTGATTTCTTCTCTAAAGACAAAAAAGGATGAAAAATTACCCAAATGAAGCATGCACACTTTAATTGGCTGAAACAAATTAAGACACAGACAATATACGATACAAGACTGAAACAAATTTAGATGTAGACAATTGCAGCTCACTGCTCACCTTAACCGACTTCGGTTGGCAAACATACTGTCCTTCACACTCCCGATCATTGACTGTGGTAGTAGTGAAAAGAACTTTTCATAAGCAGCAGCCCCATTTGGTAAAATCTGGAAACAACAGCTTTGACAACAACGAGAAAAAAATTGGGCACTTGTCTTAGCCTCGCCCTCAGCACTTCTCATATTGTGGAGTTCTATTTCACTGAGTGGGCTTCCGCAAATTGGGCAAAGAACCTCAGATAAAACAGAATCACTGTCGTCCACATTCTGGAACTTGGGTCGTAATCGTGAAGGCAGGAAATCGTGATAGCCATTTGCTGAGAACTTATTGAAACAAAAAGGCTTAAGCTTTTCTGCTGTTCTAACTATAGTGCGCTCTCTAGAGGGATTCTCTTCCTGCCAATAAATAAACAAACAGCTAATAAGCATATGAATAAGCACCCCCTAAATAGCTACAAAATTTGCAATGAGAGAAAATTACTAAACATGGTCTTACCCGCAATCGGGTAACAAATGATGAAACTAAACCATTAATGCCAGCAGAAGGCCTATCAAGCAGCTGCTGAGTCTTCAAACTAAGCAATCAATAGGTCAAGAAAAAATAAATATAAAAAACTCTTTTTTATATTTAGAAGGGAAAACAAATCTTACTTGTCAAGATGACAGAGCAAGCTGAGCTCTTGCGCAATACAGTCACGAAGCGGAAGAACCACTGGGACCTCCCACCTCGTGTCAACATACTGCACATCAGCAGGTAAAGAATAACCTTGACCCTGTCGAAAATAATAATTAGTTTAAGTGATTTTCCATCATATATGACATAAGTGCCTATTTAGCCTAGCTTCCGAATAGCTGCTGTACTCCAAATTTCAGAAACTTCCAAACACTAGACATTTAGCTAAAACCATCAGTCTAAAACTTATACTGTGGCGAAAAGCTAAAATGAGTTTCAGATCTCATTTGAAGCCACAAAGAATAGGAAAAACTATTAATGCTCCACTCAAGCAACACTTTGCAAAAGCTCCAACCTAACTAAACGAGCAATTAGTTGAAGGTCAAATAATGTGATAACTAGAGTGGAGCAAGTATCGTAACAAACCTTCACGGTTGCAGAAATTACATGGCATGCAATTGCTGAAGAGCATGATCCCAGTATTAGTTTGCTATATCCATTTTCAAGAGCAATCTGGAGGGCATCTAAGACAGTACAGAGTGAGAAGAAAGAATAGCACCCTTTTCCTATCGATAAATAAGATCAGTGAGAGGTAAAAGGACCTTTTGTAAAGAAAGCATGCGCAAATATTGCAGAAAATCTTCTTTCCCAGTGTTATCAGTAATCATATCCAGTAACTCACTTAATCTGCTTCGTCCATCCTTTGAATCCGAGGAACAAATGTTCTCAATGGGTTTAATATGAATCCCCTTATAGACAGACGAAATACTTGACACAATCAACCGAACACCTTCAATTGCCTTTTCAATTTCGTGCGATTGCTTTAGAGAGAAAACACTCTCGTCAATAAAAGCAACACCAACACCAAAAACCGGTAAAGCTTGTGAATTACTAGCATCCCAGCTCTTCACTAGTTTCGACTGCATCTCATGAATGAACTGTAGAGCTACTCTGTAACGTATAATTTCTCAGTAAGAAATAGATTTATCCACATAAGGTTTATCTTAGTGGAATAGAAAATAAACTAGTATAGTAACTTGCAATCTGGCAGATGCAGCCCATGTTTAAATGGTTGAACATACGTAAGTACAACAATTTTGGTATTAATTGCAAAAGGAGAACAGAAACCATCAAATAAGGGGTAGTCAACAAATAACTGTTAACTATATATAGGCTAGCTCTTACTGATCGAACCATGCAAAATGTACTGACACTGCTTGCCCAACATGAAAAGACCGTTACCTATAAGGGTGGTCCAGATCCAAAATAGTGCAAACCGATGCTGCTGAGTTGAACATCAATTTTAGTTGCTTTATGCATCTTTTCGATCAATGTACTTGCACTTGATTTCAATAGTTTTTTATTGGGGCAATTTCCTACATACCCCTAAAAATTTTTCTGTTTTCAGATTTACCCCTCTTAGAAGGCTAATATTAAAACTACCCTTCTTACGTTCCAACTTCTTTCCCAAATATCCCTGAAGTTAAACTCGGTTAGTGTACCGTTTGGAACTGCCGTTATCTGTATGTAATTACTATTTTGCCCTTTCAAATATACCATAAACCCTAAAACCCTAAACCCCTAAACCCTAAAACCGTAAACCCTAAAACCCTAAACCCTAAAACCCTAAACCCTAAATCCTAGAACCCTAAAAAATCCTAAACCCTAAACCCTAAAATCCTAAAAAATCCTAAACCCTAAACCCTAAACCCTAAACCCTAAACCCGGGCAAAATAGGTATATCTGATAGTTTTCAACTCCGATTATTATTTAACTCTAGTTTAACCCTAGTTAACTTAACAAAGGGAAACGGTAGGGATATTTTTAATAACAGTGGAACCTATGAAGGGTATATTGGAAAGAAAAAAAAAAGAGGGATAAATCAGATATTTCTTCATATTTCAGGGGTACACGGGCAATTATCCCTTTTTTATTTTGATAGCTGAGTTCTTCTTCATACCCTTATTTTCCGTTTATGATGTATCAAAACAAATTTATCTAGCAAGAGTAGATGGTAAAATAGAGTATAATCACTTCTACGGTGTTATATTCCTCGTATATTAAAAAAAATACATTTTATATCAGTAATGATAGATTCGAATAAGTAAATTCATCATAGTGATTCGCCATTCTCTTTTTTTTTTTTTTTTTTCATTATAGTAAAATTCATTAGTGAATCTTCTATAATGCCCTAATCATCGTATCATTTTTGCACGCAAAAACGCACAAATTAGAGAGCAAACAACGACGATACCAATTGATTTAAAGTAAATATTTGCAAAAAAAGTATATCTCGGAAAATTTTGAGCCAAATTAGCAAGAGGGAATGAGTACCTAGAAGCGGGACCCCCGGAGAAGGCGACGAGAAGGTTATCGGTGGGCGCGATCATGGCGTTGGAGGTGACGGCGAGCTTAAACTTGCCGAACAGGTAAGCGCGGAAGCACGCTGCGCAAGCCCCGCTGCAACCCTCCCGCGCGTCCCCGTCGCCGCACTTCGAGCACCGCGCCGCGCTCGCGGCGGAGGAGGTCGCGGCGAGGGAGACGCGTCCGACCCTCTCCCGCGTCTCCTCCTCCTCCTTCGAGCCGCAGTTGGAGTCGCAAGTGCCCCCGCAGGACGCCATGGCCTTCCCTCTCTCTCTCTCTCTCTCTCTCTCTAGTCTCTAGCAACGGAGGAGGAAGAAGAAGACGACGAAGAAGAAGAAGAAGAGGAGGAGGGAGAAGGTCTAGGTTTTAAGGAGCTCGGATCGGACGGTCGTGGAACAGGAAAGGTGGCGATCTAACGGCGTCTAATTTGTTACCAAATAGAGTGGCTATCGTAATTGGGCCTTTATCATAATTGGGTTTTAGTTAATTGGGCTTCAAATAAAGAAGCCCAATTAAATTCCGGCCCAACGATTCTTCATCCCCGTGTCCCGTTTCCCTCTTTTTCCCGCCAACACTTTTTCCCACTCTTCGAGCTTTTAAGCGTACGATCCTGATTACTTTCCCTTTGCACCCCCAAATTCCACAAGAAGAAGAAGAAGAAGAAGAGGAAGAAGAGGAAGATGAAGATGCTTCTAATGGAGTTCTCCTACCTCTACCTCCTCTTCTCTCTCGCACCTCTCTTAACCCTCACTGGTAAGCTCCCCAAACGCTCTACATCCTAGTAATCTCTCTCACATTCCTCTAATGTTACCTCTTTTGTGTTAAAGATGCAGGTGAAGAGATTACTAAGCTTGTGAACCCCCATGAACAAAGTCCATTTCGTGAATCTCCTCCTCCCCACGCAAAGGACCCACTTCCCATTACCGCCATTCTCAATGAATCAGAGCTTTTTGTAGTCTCCTCAAGCGTGTTGGGAGCAGAAAACTGGCTCAAAACCCATGTAGTCCCCCTCCTCCGCTACCCCGCAATTCCCGCCATTGTTGTGGGTAAAGGTGTTCTCTGCAACGGGAACCATGAACACCAATGGGGATTGGTTTTGCCCTCTCTTAAAAACCTCTACTTTTCCCTTGTGAGATGGGGATTAGTGCAAAACGTTGAAGTTCGTGTTTCTGTATCCTCCGATTGCTTTCGCCGAAGTGATAGCATTCGAGATGTACTTCACCCTCTTCTGAGGTTTCTACGAGATTCCAACTTGGCTTATCTAATTCATCCACCACAAAGTGCTTTTGTTAGAGACATTAGGCTTATGGGAGAAGCGAAACCCAAGAAGAGAGTGTTGTTATCCTCTTTGAGCTTCCCCTCAAACCCTATCAATCGTAAAAGCCCCCCCTTGCCGATCCAATTTGCGCCTGTGCCCGATTCTTCCTTCTCCTTCATGCCCGGCGCCTCTCCGTCGGAAATCCCTTTAGGCTCAACTCCTTCCCCATTCGTGTCCCCTGCGGTACCCCCTGCCCCATTCATGTCCCCCGCAGTACCTCCTCCTGCGCCATTCATTTCCCCTGCAATACCTCCTGTTTTGGTTCACAATCCATGTCGAACACCTCATAGGCACCACATTAAACCCCCCGTAAAACCCCCAACTGCGTCTATGCTCCAACCATCGCCATCACTGTGTCCTCATAATGGGGAAGGGCCCAAAACGAAACTGTGGTGTGTGGCTAAACCGACCGTACCGACCGACAAGTTGCAAGAGGCAATGGACTATGCTTGCGGGGAGGGCCAGGCCGACTGCGAGGAGATTAGGCGGGGCAGGAACTGTTATTATCCTGATACAGTCGCCGCCCATGCTTCCTATGCTTTCAATAGTTATTGGCAGACTGCAAAATATATAGGAGGTAGCTGCAGCTTCGGCAACACCGCAATACTCGTCACTACGGATCCAAGTACTAGACATTATCTTCTCTTATCTTTCACTCTTGAATTCTGTAATTGTAAACCATAGTGATACTGCAGCTTTGTCCTGTTCTATAGTTAACTTTTGTTTTTACAAAGGGTTGTAGGTTTATAGTATAATTTGCCGGATCATGTCAGTCCCAAATTCGTATCTATATCTTTACCCTTATCCGCATTCGAAATATGCATGCATGCATATGGTTTGGATTGGCGTAGCTTATGTGAAACTACATCATTTTGTCCATATATATTACGTATTGAAAATTATAGTTTGGAAATAGACATATCCTCTGTACTTTTTTGACAAATCGCAGGTTTGTTTGTTAGTAGGATTCGGTGATAGTTTGTACCAGATTTGTGTTAGTATTCTTACTAAAACAAGTGTTGTCTCAGAAAACAAAAAAATCCTTCTTTTCAGCATGCATCTGATTTAGAGGAAATATATGTCTAGGACATTTCGAAAGCGCTTTGATTTCAGAAAACATAATGAGCACTAGTTTTTTACATTCTTAGTCATCTATAGCTCATCTTTGAAGATCCACAGAAGTATATTTCATCTAAAACTGCAGCTTAGAAATATCAGAAATCGTTTTCAGCAAGAGTTCATGATAGCTTTGATCTCTTCTTTTTCTTTTACTGCTACTTTAATTGATTCATTGCTTTTTCTCGCAGGTTATGGCCGATGTAGGTTTCTGATCGCATGATTGGATGGCGTGAACTTTGATGCTACCCAGAGTATCTTTTCTTTTGCTGGTGTGCACTTTATGCTTATTTCATCCACTGGACATGTGAGCTTTCTTTTATGCTTTTGGAATGCTTTTAACTCTCTATGTTGCACAAGAAATGTTAGAGTCATTATTATCTGCATATAATATAGGATCGTAAATCAGTAAAAACTTTGTTTCTTTACAGCTATATATGTGTAGAATATGAATATAAGGATCATAAATTGGTTTTAAAATCTGAATGTGATATAGGTTCATAACTTAGTAAGAACTTTGTTTCTTTATATAAGGATCATAAAACTTTGTTTCTTTATATAAGGATCATACATTGGTTTTGAATACGAGTATAAGGATCATAATTTGCTTTTAAATTCTGAATATAATATAGGATCATAAAACTTTGTTTTCTGAAGCCACTTTTTTCTTTTTGTAAGGATTATAAATTTGGTTTAAGAAAAAGTAATGTCTGAAGCCACTCTTTATATCAAGGTCAGTTAAAAAAAAAAGTAATGTTGGAGATCATAAATTGGTTTATATTAGAGTCAGTTAAAAAAAGAGTACTGTATCATATCAGAGTCAGTTTTTTAAAAAAAAAATAATGTCGGAAGCAACTCTTTAATATCAGAGCCAGGTTTCGATCCTGGGACCTGTGGGTTATGGGCCCACCACGCTTCCGCTGCGCCACTCTGATTTGATATTCTAACTTTAAACTATTTTGTTTATATCTTATGCAAAGATAGGACCATATTGTTATTCTACCATTTACAACTTTCCAAAAGAACGAGAATCACATTACCACATGTTTGGTAAACTTTATCGTGTTCTGTGCTCCGAATCTAATATTTTTATCAAAACGGCATAAATAAAACTACAACATACGGAGATAAAGTTGCGACCCTTATCTTAAGCTAATAACTTAAGATAAAGTATGCATGGCTTATCCTCCGAGAGAGTGTTACAATACAAATACAAGAATTCAGTGTATAAGTTCATAAAGGATCAAAACAGAAAAATAATAATAATACATATTATTTGCATATATATATATATATATATTAATGAATAATAAGTAGAGAAAATTATACCTTTCAGTGACAAATCTAGATAGTTCTAGGTAAAAATGTATGGAGACCCCCTCAACTATACTCCATTTTGAAATATACGTCTCAACTTTAATTTTTTTGATTGGCACCTCCTCTATCTTTATTTTATTTTTATTTTATTTTATTTTATTTTTTTTTTTATTTGAATTGTGTTAATTAGTTGAGTTAAAATTTTGTTAAATATAATGGTTTTATTAGCTATTAGCCATTAATTCTTCTGCCATTAAATTCGATAGAATCGTAGATAAATTTGATAAAATTCGTAATCTATTTGACTGAAATGGCTGAGTTTTAAAGAATCAATATATAATCACGTCCCAAGCATGCATGGCTTAGCCTCACACAATATTATTATATACACGAAAACAGAGAAAAGGGTTAGATGTGGGAAAAAAAAAAAAAAAAGCCATTAATTAAGGGCTTGAGAAAAAAACAAAAACTAGATAGAATAATGAATATTTCATTATTATCCAATTATAGGTAAGATATATACTCCATCATTATTCAGGTATGGTTTGTGCAAAATCCATCTCATTTTAATTTTTCATCGAGAATAAGTTGGACACAAAATTCGTCGAAAGAGAAAATTCGAGACACAGAATGAAGAAGAGAAAAGGCATTTTTCATCTGCTAGATAATATTACAATTCGAACAATTATAGCAAAATGTGGAGAAAAAAAAAAACGCCACAGATATAATTTTACAGGATTTAACTGAGTATATTTGCCTTCATGTCAAACAACATAACAATAGTATGTTAGTCAAAATGCTAAATTTTACTGGAGAAGGATATTTCCTAAGTTGTGTTTGGAGAGAAATTACAGCAGTCTCAGTATATAAGAGGCCTATTACATTCAAGCAGTTGTTCCTTAAGGTGATTCGTAAGAAGACTAATTTACAACAGAGCTCCTCACGTTGCCTTTTTCTTCATTCAATGCATAGATTTCACCTTCATAGCTGAGTAGGAGAGATTTTCAAATCGATCCCAATGTTCATCCCATTGTAAGCGATAGGAGCGTACATCCATAGTTCATCCGAGCTCAAGAGCTGTATAAAAATAAACAAAGATATAATATTCATATCAGTACTGCACTCTCTCCATGAACTTATGATGCACATATAATTTCTCAGAGAGTATGGAATATACTCTTTACCTTAATTTGTAGTTGCAAGAACTTAACATAATTGACAGCTTCTTCGAGCATTGTGCTGATATCAACCTGTAAAGACAAAACCATACTTTAGCCTTCCACATTTCTTGTTAAACAATTTTGACCGCACCAAAACGTAATCTTAATCGCTTACTTTGGTTCCATTAGGAACAAGGTTTTGTAATGTTCTCAGCCTCTCATTGATTCTTTCTCTTCTTCTCTGCATTCAAATAATAACAGCTTGAGAACATGATAATTGAAGAGCTAGCAAATCTAACTTTAAAGTGATACAGATAAAAACCAGTACCCTTGCATAGAGGCTTTGAGGGTCGGTTGCCGACCCACGATTAGCCCTAGTTTTGCCGCTCGAATTAAGGACAGAAGACCTTTTAGAGTTGGAACTTGTGCTCCCACCTCCATTCATCTCTTGAGAAGCATTTGAATCATTATCAGAGCTGTAGCTACTGCAGCTTTGCCCATGCAAAGCCCCATCATCTCCACTTTGAATGCTCTTGGCAGTTCTTTTCACCTCTCCCTTCTTTGCACACCTTTCAACCTGCATTTTCACCATACCGTTCAATATTGACAAAAAATGTATTAAATGGTCTAAAAGCACTCGGAGATAAGGTTGAATATCCTTATACTTACTTTCTCAGAAACCCGAGCCTTCTTCTTAGTACTCGCAGCAGTGCTGTCGAATTTGCCGTGATCCACAAAGTTCTCTTCCTCAACAATAGAAAACTTTCTTTTGGGCTGCGTTGTCTGTTCAGAGAGTTCAATGAATTCTTCACCATACAATGGGTTTAAATCTATTGGTTCGGAGCAAGTACTGATCCCGAAGGCCACATTCGAGTCATTTACATAATAGCTCTCATAAACAGAAGAGGGTAGAATGAAACTACTATCACTAGTACTAGCAGTAAGACTACTAACTTCTCCTTGAGACTGGTAGTACACATTAGAGTCGGAATTCTCAGAACAATAATATGAATTGTAAGCATGATCAGACCAGAAGACTGATGGGGCTTCGAAGCCCAAATCTAGGTGATCTGGCTCACACAGAAAAGGGAATGTAGCATGCAGTTGGGCCATTATTTCAGACTCGGATTGCATTGACGGATTGTATGAACTCCAATTGATCTCTGAAACCACTGTCATAGGCCCCATTTCATTAGACATTGGAAGGGACTAATTGGAGGGAGGTAACTTTGGCTCGCGTTGTGTTGTTGCCGAGTATTAGCTTGATAATTCAATGGGCAAGCTCTTCATTGGGTTTTTATATGCATCTCCTTGGACATTGTTGCAAAAATTAACAAAGTTTGACTTGCACTCACCTCAACAATAGTTGCGAATTCTTTATTCCTCACCATTAAAGATTTCGAGTCCATGGGCTGGTTTGAATTGGCGATATACAACTCATTCGGCTCTGAATATCTGCAATGATATGAATAAAAAATTCAGAAATAATTAAATTTAGAACTTCATGTGGGTAGATAACATGATGACTAATTCCCAAATCCCGCGTACCTAGATGTTGGTTAAATGATTGGAATACGACCTCATTCATGATTAGCGTGATCCGGGATTAACTGTAAAGAGAGGATTGGATAGAAAGAGTGAGAAGTCCATGATCCGGTGATCAAGAAAAAAGAATGAATTTGTTGAGGAATTGCGTTGGTGGGAATAAAGAAAAGGAGTACGGCGAGAGAGGTCTGCATGTTCGTTGGGAGGGGGTCCTGCAATTCTACACTGTACCTGAGAAACAGCTCGGTAGCATATCCGGTGATCACGGCGCTTGTCTCCCCATGGGGAGGGTATATTCACCTACCTATAGTTCCATTGCTTCTGGTTACAGCCTCAATTAGGCTGCTTCTCCTGTTTTTGAGTACAATCATTAGTAGCAGAAACAAAAGTTAATATGCTGAGTTGGCCTTCAAAAATTATCATCACATACTTGGTAGTTGCAAGAAGCTATTAGCAATGGTGATGCTTATTGTGGTTTACTATGAATGAAGTCTAATTAAAACTTAAAGAGTAAAAATTCAGTCCCATTCAATCAACATGAAACAGGAAGCCCCATTTTTGAAAGAAAAAGATGTTCTTATCCTTTTGATGAACTGCAGAGGGAATTACTGTGTGTTTTACAACTAAAAAATGAGAAAAAAATGTAATTATTGCAATAGCGAGAAACTATTTGTTTAGTACATTTCTCTTTGTAACTAATGCAGCAAGAAGAATCAAGAAAATGAAAACCGATCTATTGTAATGCTCATTACAATTAATGGAAACTTTTTTATCATTTTTGGATTCCAAAGCATTGGAAAGTAAGATTTGCGTTAAGTAAGTTCTCAGATCTTGATCACAATATTAGTAGAAAGTGACAGACTCAGATTCCCTAAATACGGAGCTTCTGAAACAAATGGACGGCAAATGACTACGATTTAGAGTAGAACAATGTGATTAAGATTTAGGACCTCTTCTTCTCCCAATGTTCCAAAAGGACTGAAGAACAAATAAAATAACCAAGGAGATGAACTAAGATGTCGGCGATATCTTCGCCGGTTCACTGCATGATGCAAAGGTCTTAAGATAAGATTCCTTATATTTTCTTAACTTTTAGCTGTATATAACATAAACTAAGCCAGAGTGTTTTTTGTCGGCAATTCCACGTTGGTTGTTGAGAAAACAAGAATCTCTAATCTACTATCATAAAAAAAAGAATAAAAGAGAGAAGATTAAACTGAGACTATTCCTTTTATTATTATTATTATTATTATCTTTTTCCTTGATTCTGAAGCCCACCCTGATTGGCTCTGATCCGCCGGCTGGTTTTTAAAAGCTGTTAACCCCCAAAATAATATCCCAAAGGACAACTTCTTAGGCCTAAAAATTCTTTCAAATAATCAATGCACCAAATTACTCTAATAAACTCAGCTCATAATTAGTGCACCAAATTACTCTAACAAACTATGCTATTAAACATAAAGTTCTGCTAATTATAATACGCATGCCAATTGTTAAGGCACGCGTGGGGTTACCTGATTATTAGGTACCTGATTTTGGAGATTATCAATATCTTAAGGAGGCACAGTGGTGGTTTTTCACAAAATACCTAGACTTTCAGAAAGGACTTATTCTTTAACCTTTTATTTTCTTTTTTATGACCAGATTTGCATATTTTGTGGGATTTAAATTTTCACTTCACATGGAAGAAAGTTTAGATGTTTCAACTTCTGCAAGTATTGAATATATTATTCCACTTCTCGTTGACATTAGTTGTTAATCAATATCATGTAAGGAGTTTATTCATCGGCTTTAAGGCAAATGACAATAGTTTAGTGTTCTTGAATATTTATTTCTTTGCTGATGAAGAGGAATATGTATGTTAGCTGAATCCCAGGCATGTCTTATATGAAGAAAACATAACAATAAAACCATAATATAACCAACCATGAGTAATTAACATGCATCAATGTTCTAAACCTGTCTGTCTGAGCAGTCAAAATACAAAATACTGGGGAAGGTAAGTGTACAGCAAGTCACTCAGAAATCAGTCATTATGAAATAAAAAGTAGAAATTTTTTTTTTTTGAGACACTGAAAAATGCTGTCTGGACACGAAATTTAGCTACCTCAAAGAAAAATCGCAATAATATTTGGTAAAATAAACAGATAGAAAATGTAGCATGACATGTACAAAAGAATGGGGGCAGCATACTCAATTGTAAGGAAAATTACACCATCTCAAAAACTTAAAAGAAGAGGCAAAGGCCGTTCATCATATCTTTGTTAATCCATAAATTCACAAATCACAACCATAGTGAGATAATAATAATAATAATAATAAAATAATCATGGTTAGTTCGGAACAATCTGACATAAATTGAGTGTTTACAATATAAATCTAGGAAAGTAAAACCGCTAGAGATACATGGAGAGGGAAATGCAGTTGAGACAATAAATAAATCTGAAAATACTGCAAACTTCAACGTCCAAGTTGTTCCCTAGCTATGAAATGAATAATAAACGAAGTTGCAATTCTAAAAATCTGGAACAAAATTCCTTCGCATTTTAATAGTAAGATGCTGATACCGATAATATTATTGTATTATCGAAAGTACAATGAGTGCGAACCCACTATTATTATATTACTGGAAGTACAGTTAGTGTGGACAATATGGAGGAGGATAATATATGCTACATACACACCTTTGACAAAACTCTGTTTTATTACTCTTGCTAAATTGTCGGGCCCACTTGATTTTCTTTAAAGTTTGAGCACATATTTCTTTGTTTATATACTGGTTATATATCAAATAGTAATATAAATCATTATAAGCTTTAGGCGAAGAAAATAAATTTCAATCATGAATTAATGAATTCAAGCTTACTAAAATACCTATGTTCGTTGAGACCTAACTGCTAAATTAAATGAAACAACTATTTTTCTCCAAAAGAGTGATGCTTTTAATATTTATTTTCAAAGCTCCCCCTTATGTCTAGGTTTGAGATATTTTTATAGGCTCAAGACGTAAACTTAGATTAAATAAAAGAAAATCAATTATGCAAGTAGTCTGACAGGATTCGAACTCAAAATCTCCTTAAATTAAATAAGACAAATGCTTTTCTCCAAAAGATTAAGCTACTAGAGCGGTGTTTTTAATATGTATATTCAACCCTAACTATCATATAATCTTCGATCAGTGCACCATAAACTGAAAAAAGAACCCTGAAATGAACGACCCAACATTTCTTTAAGGCCAACCCACAGATTGATAAAAAAACAATGCTACCGATATAATATGATGAAATTAAACAATTGATAATTAATAATATACTTCGCACATAGGACTTCCATGTGCAATTGTAAATTATCATCGCAAGAATGTATACTCATTGAAAATACAATTTCTAAATTCTAAATGCATATGCTTATAAGTTAAGACATGACAAAAGTAGCATACAAATTGTCATCTTTTTCTTATATGCTACAAATGCATGATGGTTGGAATGAAAATAGATCATGTATTATCCACCTTTCATACCTCTGTTTTGTTGTATATGAATTTAGATTTTATTATGCAGCATAAATCTAGATCTGGCACTAGTTTTCCTACAGTTTCTAGGAAAAGTAATGTATAATGAAGATTTACATCTGTTTCATATCCATAAATCTAAAATATGAGAAACGTAAATTTGTAAGATATCAAATACTATACTATAATACATGTTTTGTTTGGACCCACTAGAGATCTACTATTAACCAAGCAATTCATATATTATATTTAGGCTCAGTAGGGACAAGTCTTTCACTATGAGACACAAATTAAGAGAAATAATGTCACCAAAAAAACAAAGTAATAGGCACTTAAAAGATTTCCTGTGGTTTTTTTAAAAAAAGGTCTAAATTTTTTGTTCCATATATTTTCAACATTGTTAAAGAATTATTTTATGCATATTCAAACATATTTCAATTTATCTTACAGATATCCAGCTTCTAATCTGTATCAAATTAAAATTTCCAAGATTACTAAACAATTTAGTGTACATCAATTGTCACCCAGTGTATATGACTTTCATTCAGTACAAAGAACTTTTTATGCTACTCCTGCAGTCCATCATTGAACATGAGATTATCGTTAAGACATAGCTAACCTTATTTTATAATCCAAATAGCCAATGGTCGGCTTCCCACCACCTAGGAACAATTAATTTGTCCATTTAACAAAAAAATTAACTATCTTAATCATCAGATATATATAACATCATTCATAATTTACTAAAAATAACATAAGAGCACCGGGACCATAGAGAGTCAAACTAGCATCATTTACCACCTAACTATATATTACACATTATTCTGAGGTGTGTCGAGATGCGGAAAAAGACCTAACGCACAAGAAAATTTCTCATATAATTCAATTATTTTTGACATGGATTATCTCATATAAAGAAAAGTTCTCCTACTTACTTCGGATCGTGCATCTGTGGACAATTGTTATGGTACTTAATATGGGATGTCTTAAGTTGAAATCAAATTTCTACCACATAACCAACATTCATATTACTCTGGTCCCAAAGACAAACCCGAGTCCAATTTGATTTAGGAGGATCTATCCCTGAATAGCAAAAACCATGAATGTAACTTTAAGCGGTAAAAAGATCAAGTCGGCCTCTTATGGTTGCATTTGTGATGTGGTCAATACATAATAATTTATATATCGTGTAACATAATTTCTATTCTTTCTAATCGAATAAACAATTGGGTTGAAAAAAAAAAATCAAATTAATCAATAATACCTACAAATTCATAAAAAGCGGAATAAAAAGTCAGAACACTAGCAGCATAATAAGGAAATAAGTATGCAGGTCAAAATAGAAAAAGCAATTAGAAAAGCATGTTCTTTTCTCTATAACCTAATTATTAGTCGATAAAAACCACAAAGACATCTTTGATTAAGCAGTTAAAAAGAAGGTAAGCAACCATATTAGTCACCTACTATGGCAATCATCTAGGTTATTGTTAATTACCTATTACACTAATGCTTTTGGCCAAGAAAATGTCAACATTAGTAGCACATAGAAATGCAATCGAGCAGATCGAGCATTAAGGTATAAGGTACTTGTCTTCTTCCATTGATTAATACTATTTCGAAGAGTAAGTAATCTGGATCTAAGTACTTGTGTGGTTACCAAATTATCACCAAAAGCAAATAACATAACTAATCAAAGTTTAGTCCCTAGCTTTTGGTTCACATGGCTCAGCAGTAAAGTTTCCACAGATTAGCATAAAGATTACGGAGCGCAGATTAATGACTTGTAAATCTGAACTTAGAATTTAAAGTAAATTAAAAAATAGAAGATAGGAGCAATTCACATTGTGTGCAACAAAATATTTCATCACATTATTGCTAGTGATTAATCAGGACACCCCGCTACCTAGTCCAAAGCTTTGGATCGAAGCTTTTGTAAAGTCCAAAACTATAGCAGTTGCGACACATAAAGCTCAAATTTTTGCCACAAAATTCACCTTAGGAAGGAGCATTTTAGACAAACCAACAGGTTTTTTTAAAAAATAGCCCCTTTCCATATATAAACTACCCAAGGAGTGAAATTGTGCTTAATGCAACAAATCCCTCTACCAAACTCTGCAAATCCACCAAGACCAAGTCGAAATCAACTATACCAAGCTACATTCTTCGATCCAATGCCCGATGCGAGAAACAGGAATGCTACGAATGGTATGCTACGGAGTTCCTGATGACAATAACAAATGGCAGCGGCTGTAGCGCACTGCAATTGGCATCTCGGAAGCGTAAAATCGGGTTTTTGATCAGTTCCACTGGAACCAGAACAAGGACGATATCGAGAAATCGGGATCGGAAGGGGAAAGGTATCTCAAAAAGTTAGGGTTTTGGGGATTGAGGGGAAACTGAAGCAGGTAGAGAGAAGAAGAAGGATAGGGGAGGAGGGAAACAGCCAAACAGGAGGAGTGGCGAAGCGGGAGAGCGGAGTAAAAGGATTATTTTAATAGCCAAGCCCTGTTTTGGCCCATAAGGCCCAAAATAGCCATATTTGTGCCGGCCCATGTACAAGCGATCCAGTTCGGTTGGTGAACATCACGATACGCCGCTACGCGGGATGAGAAGATGATGACCGCCGACACCGTCGGATCGAAAGAAACAGTTCGCTAGCACTCGGAATGGTTGACCGTTGACCACCTGCGGAGAAAACGTACTCCTCCCTTTTTATATAAAAATATATCAAAAAATATGTTGTTCCTGATCTGACTTTTCTCCCTCTACTTGCCACAGTACTAGTATCATTAATTTAGAAAAAAAAAATAGTATAAGTAATAATCAATCACATGTTGCATATTGTTTTTGTAATATATATCGGAGCCCACGATAATTAGAAATTTCTTGATCATGCATCGTTCTCTCTCTCTTGGTCAAAATTTATTTGCTTATTGTTGTGAACATTATTGATTATATTCGTGAACGCTTAGACACGAATAATTATTTGAAATGATCGTATCTTTTTTAAAATTCTTTATATGCGAATCTTCAAGATCATGCGAATAGAGCAGCTTCTCTGCTGCTTCGAACTTTAAATAAAGATGGAGGAACTTATTCAAATAATTACTTTTTCTAAAGCTCCAGCTAAATCAAATAGAACTTCATTAATTGCCCCGATAACCTTAGCTTTTCATGTTTATCAACTTCTCCGTATATAGCAAATCCAACTCACGTGGAGGACTCTGATCCGTGTGTAATTTGGGGACTGCGTCATCATCGATCACCTTTACATTTCCTTTTTGTTCAAATGTGACTTTCTTGTTTTAAATGTGACTTTGTACTATTTGGAATCTATATCCCCCATAAATTAGAAGGAAGAATTAATATGTATTGCTACTTATTAATACACACATGCTTCATGCATGACGCGCACCGATTAACAACGATATTTTTTAACTTTGTGACCAAGTAGAAAATTATAGAATGTATTGCTACTATTTTGGTTTTTTTTTTTTTTTTTTTTTTTTTTTTTTTTTTTTTTTTTTTTTTTTTTTTTTTTTTTTAGAATTTGACTTGCATAATATTTTTATAGTTTACATCCAAACAGAACTTTAAATATACTTCAGCTGCTTACCATGCTAATAATAATAAAAAAAAAACTCAAATTATTTCACTTTAAACATCTAATTAGTAACCCAAAAACTTAGTTTAAATTTCATACCACAATATTTTTTTTCTTTATTGCTAAATTTCGTATCAACAACTTTATAAATACAAAAAGGCATTGCTTACAAGTCAAGCTAGGCATTAATTAATTATAATTAATTAAAACGTTAAACCATATTAAGGCTGCTTAATTATTTATTTCTAAACTATTTTGTCAAAATCATTTGGTATAAGATTTACACTTTGGAGCTTTAAAAATAAGGTACGGGAATCAACTTTCTCGAAATTGAAAAAAAAATATACCTAACTAGACCAGACCATTCCACTGATGTTCAAAGCAACGAAAATTTACGTTATGGACACTGCATTAGACTTGAAAATTGGAGTTGTCCAAATCTTGACCAAGCTAGCCCACCCAACCAAACTGATCCCAAGTAAAATAATGTTATCGGGGGAGTTCGGATCCTACAGCATATCGGATTCGGGTTCGGAATCTACTGCACACATGTGAGCAACTACTTTGGTCATAAGAAAAAGGAACACGCACGCGCGCACGCAACAAGTGTTGGTACACGCCTCAGCAAAGATGAACTAATAATTTTGACCAGAAAATTATAATTGCTAAAATTGATACAATAAATTAATTTATGAACAACTATTAATATCAAATTACAGGTGTATTCCAATTTCGAACGGGTAGTAGTGAGCCACTGACACACTACCACCGAACGAACGAGTAAAAGGCATGGAAGCGGCGAGAAACACGTGCTTCCGACGAAGCAGCTGGTTATTAAAAAAAAAAAAAAAAAAAAAAAAAAAAAAAAAGGTTCTAGAAGAAAAGTCCAACCAGTTTACCCCGTGGCCACCGCCTCACACGCCAATAACACCCACGTATCCCTCTACGTCATCCTCCTGCTGGGCCCCACATGTCACCCTCACTCAACCTACACAATACGTGTTGACTAACGAACAAGTTCATACACTTCTATTCTATACCCGATTTCCCCTGGCTCACACTCAATCACATGCTTCTGCTATTTTTCCCGTTTTTGTGTCAAGTAATGAAGGCGATTTGATTCGATTCGATTCAAATTTGAGAATCATTAGTAGTTTATCTACAGTAACACTCCGCTTAATTTTTCGTTGACCCACGACTCTTCCTCGCTTTGCTTAGCCACCACACCCACCTGCAGGCCACCACCAACAGCAGCTACTCCCAAACTCTGACGCAACTTCCCACCTCTTTTCCTCTTCTCCATTCCGCCTTCTTTTAATTTGTATATAATCACCCACCCCCCCTCTTCCTCTCTCTCTCAAATTCGATCACTATAATCGATCCCCTCAATCTTCACTACTACTACTTACTACTACTTACTACTTACTACCACCACTGCTGCTACGTACTAACAATTCTTAATTTGTTTTCTGATCATCCGTTGATATTAAGATTCTGTGTTTCATCCATGGCGATTGATGCTTTAGAGAGAACCGCGATCCCGCCGCCGCTGTCGACGGAAGAAGCGACCGAGGAGGAGGAGGAGGAGGAAGAGGAGGTCTTCCCGCCTGTCGAGGGGTGGGCGAAGCGGAAGCGGTCGAAGCGGCACAGCCGCTTCTTCTCCGACAACCGCCAGCCCACCGAGGAGGAGTACCTCGCCCTCTGCCTCGTCATGCTCGCCCACGGCGGCCGTTACGGCCCCCACCGCGTCTCCTCGCCACTTCCTCCGCCGCCGCCGCCGCCGCAGCCGCAGCCGCAGCAGCAGCAGCAGTACAAGTGCTCCGTTTGCGGTAAGGCCTTCGGATCGTACCAAGCCCTCGGCGGGCACAAAGCAAGCCACCGGAAGCCAATCTCCGGCGACGATGCCCCGCCGGCGAAAGCCGGCTCCGGGGCCGGCGCCGCTGTTACTTCGGCGGCGTCGGGGTCCGGTTCGTCGACTGGGGGAGGAGGAGGATCGGAGAGGGTGCACCGGTGCTCGGTGTGCTCGAAGACGTTCCCGACGGGGCAGGCGCTCGGCGGGCACAAGAGGTGCCACTACGAAGGAACGATCGGCGGAGGAGGAGGGGGAAGAAGCGCTTCTGCTACCACTGCAGCATCGGAGGGGGGGAGCTCGAGCCACCGTGGGTTCGACCTGAACCTCCCGGCGATGCCAGAAGGGTTTGACAGCGTAAAACGATGCTTTGCTATGGCGGCGGCGGCAGCGGCGGAGGAAGAGGAGGTGCAGAGCCCGCTCCCTTTCAAGAAGCCCCGGCTACTTATCCCGGCCTAATTTTAATAGCAATTTTAAGGTTGTTCTAGTATTATTCTTTCTAGGAGTTGTTTTATATTTGTGTACAGAGAATTATTCATTCTTTGTTCTTTCTTTTAAATTTTTTGAAGTAAAGAGTTTTACGACAAGCAACTAAATGATTATCTTAGAAATTTCATGTTTTTTTTTTTTTTTTTTGGCTTTTACTTATTTATTTTTTATTACTATTCAAAAAATTTAAATTTATTCTAATTTAAATTAATAAAAAAAAAATTAAAAAAATTAATAAAAATATTTTAATAAATCAAAATTATATTAAATATTTTTGAAATTCTGAAATATATATATATATATATATATATATATATATATATATATATATATATTATTCTCTCCAATTACAACCTAACTATCTAAACATTAATATTTCTTTAATACTCTTTCTAGTTTTTTAATACTAAATATTTCTTAATTTAATTAGTACTAACTTTTTTTAAAAAAAAATATTTAAATTATTAGATGGGGTTGCAAAATTTACAATAGGTAATAGAAGTAGCAATTTTCAGTTGTATAAGTGTACTTTTTCAGTTTATATTCGATATAAAAGAATTACAAATTATGAATATTAAATTAGTCTTTTTATTACTAAATATTTTAAAAAAATTTAAATTATTAGATGGGATAGCAAAACTTACCATCTATATTAGGTAATACAAGTAGGTATAAGTTTTAAAACTTACGCCATATAAGTTTTAAATTTTTCAGTTTATATAAAATATTGTTGAGATAAAAAATCACCGCGTAGGTAAACGACACTGTTAAAATGGTCGAGTCGGTTGATTTGAATTAGAGAGTGCACGTGGTAGTTAAATAAGTCAACCAACAGATAAATCTTAAGTTGATCAGAAAAATTTAGGATTGGCTATCCAGGAGAAATTCAGACATCCTATGACTATCAAAGAATCAGAAATAGAATTTAATCAGTGAGGACTAAAGTTTAGAACGAAAAAATTGGACAATGCGAAATTATAGGGTACAAATCTCACAAGCAAATTTGGTGAACAAAATTTCGTATCAACGATCATCAGGAATCACGCTAGGACATGCAATATTCGGAGATGAACATAGCTATTTCCGTATCAACGATCATCAGAACTCACACTAGAGCGCGCAATATTCGGGAATCAACATAAATAGAAAGACACCACTATCTATTTTTTAGAAAGCCGAGGAATACACTATTATTTCCAACGAATTCCCAAAAAATACATCGTTACCTAAAACTGCAAGCAATCACGTAAGCCAGCGACCACCCGCTTTTTCAATACTTTCAATTCTTATATCTACAACTTTCAATACTTTTAATTTCTATATCTACAACTTTCAATTCCTATATCTACAACTTATTCCTATTATCTACAGTTTTTCTAGACTAAACCGAATATCTGTAACTCTTTCTCATCTCGAGCAATCCAAATTTGACCTGACTAATGTTAGGAAAATAATCGCACTAACTTTGATTGTGATTAAATTATTTAACTAATTTATGTTTAAATTTAAATAACAGAACTTACCTTTAATCGCTATGAAATTTCAGAAATTGTAGATAAAAATAAACCAAAATAAAGTTGATCCGGAAGCGTGCGAGGCACTGCCCTAAGGCGTATTTCCGTCTTTCGTGCGGATTAATCGGAGATACCACCCCAAGGTACGACCGGAGCTCCTCTTCCTACGAGCACGACCGCGGAAGAGGTTGACGAAGTTTCTTTCAACACCCGATTATAAAACAACATAAAATAAATTAAAACCAATCTTTTCACTTAACAATTAACCAAGCTATATATATGACTATATTTCAATATATATCTCTGTAGCACACACCCTCTACATGTATATATATATAGGGTGTAGTCCTGTGAACGTTGGGTTTCAATCCAACGTTCAATTAGAGGTTAAAGAACATTAAAGATAATTAAATGAAAAAACTTAACGTTGGTTTCAACCTCAACGTTAAAAAAGTAATTAACACACCTAATAAAGACAATTAAAGGAGAGTAAATTAAAATTAATAAATAAGAATACATTGTAATAAATAAATTGAAAATTAATAATTATTGAGAATTTTAGAATTTAAAATTTTATTCCAACAATCCCCCACAAAATTCAAAATTTCGAAATAATTATTAAACTCAACAAATTAAAATTAAAATAAGATTATCGGGTGTTTATACTATGTAATAGGTAAGGTGTCTTTAAGAGACTTAACCTCACTTAGTGTAAGCAATTTTCATCAGAAGGAATCGGAGTGAACCAGGTCTTGAACTACGTTCCTTTGACCCTGACTTCAACTGCCACACACACAGTACAGAATTCTCCGTCGCGAGTCTGTGCATTAAAGGCCATGCACAGTACCTTGATTTTTCATAAGAATTTCTATGGACAGCCCACATCTCATAGTCGCGGCCTTATTCGAATATTCTTATATAGGTGGTCTCCTCCAAGGATGTGTGTAGAGTCACATCTCGCAAAATTATTGCCTCGGATTCCATTAAGAGCTATAAGCTCAACCTCAACCACTACACAGAGCACAACTCACCATAGGGATGGACTTGGAACTAAAGTTCCTCTGAATAAAATGTAGAAAGTGCTCTTTGGCCAACCTGACAGCTTGTTTTTACCACATTGAACCTTCTTCAAGGGATCTCCTATCACAAAGGTTGGGTTCCCACTGCAGGAAGGTCCTTTATGGGCAAAGTCCCATCCCCCTCGATGATTCTAGGACCTTAGTCCTATTCAGGCCTTTCGTCAAACAGTCTGCAAGATTCTGTTCAGATCTGATAAAACTCAAAAAAACAACATTATAAAAATTAGACATCTAACAAATTCTTGTCTCAATTTAATATGTCTATTAGCTTTGAAATTTATCAATTTTATTTTACAAAAACTTAATTGCAGCTTTAGAATCACACTGAATAGAAATAGATTTGATGTTCAAATAATCAGAAATTCAATTGGTATCGTTGTACAGAACAACCAACAAATTTGAGTCCATAAGATATATTACTTTTAAATTAACGAAATACTTTCTCTCGAGCAATCTAATGAATCATACTAGGATCAACAGAAATATGAACTGGTGAACAATCAGGATACCAAAATATATCAAGTTGATAAAAAACTTTCCCCCACAAGTTCTGAGATACATCAGAACTTAAAAACATAACATCAACGATGTCTAATAGGGTTTGGTTCAATCTCACTAAATCGGTATTGATTTTCTATTCTGATTGAAGGAAGTGCAAACCTAATTTTAATAGTTCTCTAAGTTCATAAGCAAATCTGGATAAAAATGAAATAAATTGTGCAGTAGACAAATAGCTTGATAGGTATCTAAGTTTGAAACATTTTAGATAATCTAATTGAGAGAATAATTTTTTTTTTTAAGACTAGCAACTATGAGCTACAAAAAAGATTCAATAAATCTTTTAATATTATTATTATTTGTTTTAATATATATATATAAAACAAATACACATTGTTTAAGATTTTAATATTAATCTTTTTATCTCAATTAGTTCAATAGCAAACAGATGACCCAAACAATTAAAGTTTGAATTTGATTTAAATATTTTCGGATGTAAATGCAATCAAACAAAATATGTAAACTGCAGTAAATAAAATAAAATTAAACTAAAAATATAAAAAGTAGGCTTTGTGCTTACTGGTTATATGTCTTTACTTTAAGACTAAGGTTGCAGGTTCAAACACCACCTAAATAATTTTAAAACTAATTTACTGTAGATAAAACTATATGTAAATATACAGTTTTTTTTTTTTCGAAACTATATTTTTTTTTCTTTTTCAAAGCTAAAACAGAAAATATACTTTTATATATATTACTATAGCTAAAAAATAAAAACAGTAAAAATAATTTTAAAAGAGAGCAAATAAATCACAATAATCTATATGCAATATATATTTTCTTTTCGGATTAGCACTCGTTAGATCGTTAATCACAATCAAATCGGAATTACGCCTTAGACTGTTAGGAAAATAATCGCACTAACTTTGATTGTGATTAAATTATTTAACTAATTTATGTTTAAATTTAAATAACAGAACTTACCTTTAATCGCTATGAAATTTCAGAAATTGTAGATAAAAATAAACCAAAATAAAGTTGATCCGGAAGCGTGCGAGGCACTGCCCTAAGGCGTATTTCCGTCCTTCGTGCTGATTAATCGGAGATACCACCCCAAGGTACGACCGGAACTCCTCTTCCTACGAGCACGACCGCGGAAGAGGTTGACGAAGTTTCTTTCAACACCCGATTATAAAACAACATAAAATAAATTAAAACCAATCTTTTCACTTAACAATTAACCAAGCTATATATATGACTATATTTCAATATATATCTCTGTAGCACACACCCTCTACATGTATATATATATAGGGTGTAGTCCTGTGAACGTTGGGTTTCAATCCAACGTTCAATTAGAGGTTAAAGAACATTAAAGATAATTAAATGAAAAAACTTAACGTTGGTTTCAACCTCAACGTTAAAAAAGTAATTAACACACCTAATAAAGACAATTAAAGGAGAGTAAATTAAAATTAATAAATAAGAATACATTGTAATAAATAAATTGAAAATTAATAATTATTGAGAATTTTAGAATTTAAAATTTTATTCCAACAACTAAATCCAAATTTAACCCTGTCATGCTCAATCAACACCCCATCGATCGCCACTCGGACCTCCGCATCCTCTCCGCTTCATTTCCAGCCTTTTCCTATCCTTCTTCCCTATTCTCCTCCTCTCCTCTTCAAACCTATCATTCTCTCATTCTTTCCTATCATCCTCCTCTCCTCTTCAAACCTCACTTCCAACCTTTTCCTCTCATTCTCCCCTATCCTCTTCCTCTCCTCTTCAAACCTCACATCCAACCTTTTCCTCTCCTTCTCCTCTATCCTCCTCATCTTCTCTTTCTACTTCCAAATTTTTCCTCGCATTCTCCCCTATCCTCCTCCTCTCACTTTTTCTCTCATTCTCTCCTATCCTCATCCTCTCCTCTTCAAACCTCACTCTCAACTTTTTCCTCTCATTCTCTCGTATCCTCCTCCTCTCCTCTTCAAATCTCATTCCCAACATTTTCCTCTCCTTCTCCCCTATCATCCTCATCTCCTCTTCTACTTCCAAACTTTTCCTCTCCTTCTCCCCTATACTCCTCCTCTCCTCTTCAAACCTGGCTTTCATCGTCTCCTTCTCGTATTGTGACAAAGTAAAAATTTGACCGTTTCTTTTATATAACGCAAAATACGTTTAACCGCTGTTAATGCATTTAAGTTGGTTTTTCCATATATTTGCTGATCAACCTAACATCATATACTATGTGAGGTATAATTGCAGTTAAGTAGCGAAGGCTTCCCACCAATTATTTGAAATATGTGAAATTAGTAGGCTTTACGTCTCTTTTTGCTTTGTTCAGTTTTAGGGCATGTTTGGATGCACTATAAGAAATTGTCATTTAGTTTATATGTTGTAGTTTTGGTGCTTGTGGATGTGTATGATGTGTATAGTGTGGATGTTGAGACATGCCTTATGTTTTGTCAAATGAATATATTTTTAGAACTATGCTTTCAAAATAAGGTTTATGGACGCGTCGTGTGGACGCGAGTTTTCATACTCAAAAGGAATTGTGAAAATGGCTTTAGAAAATTATGTGTCGTGTGGGCACTGTTTTGCACACTTGTGGATTTATCCTTTCAAACCTTTTGATGCACCGGGTGCGTGCCGTTTAATAAAATAAGATGTTAGCGTTTTCAAAATTTATATTCTGATAATTCGTAACTGTTAAGGCTTGGTGGTTGATATTTTTATTAGGGCTATGAGACGTCGTGCATATACAAGGGAGACCTTGTATATGTGGAGGGTCTGTGCACGTGCCACGCGGGAGCCTCTTTTTTTTAAAAAAAAAAAAATAAATAATAGGGCTGCTTTCCGCTTTTAAATTGCTTCCGGGACGTGACAGTTTAACTGTGCACTATATTTTTAATTTACACGCTGGTCGTAGGCTTGAAACGATCCTAATAAATCTTCTACCGTTAAATAGTCTATGTTTTGGTAAACTCAATTGAAAAACAATATGATCATATTTGTCGGTAACTTATCATATAATTTTTTCAGCTAATAATTTTTCGGGCTAGTTTTTTCTATTCATCCGTATTTGATTTGATACGGATATTACCCGACTAAAATAGTTATCGATGGATTCACTTTTATTTATTTGTAAAGATTCAATTTTTTTTTAAAAAAATTTGAATTCGTACTTTTTTTTTTACTCTATCTACACCTCTGCAACTGCAACTGTTTTTTCAATCGCTTAAAATATGCTTCTTTTCAAAATAGCAGCAGTCAAGATGTAATTTGTTTAATTATTCCAGTCGCTTCGTCAGCTGTCGGCAGTCAAAGCAACTGTTTAAAGTATGCTGGCACGATTTTTAGGCCATTCAGAATTTTTTAGCTTTATCTAACGTTCTTTACTTTGCTCTCTTGTGATGGGCTTTATAAAGTCCAAGATAGGCTTAGAGTTGTAACATATATCGTGACATAATGTATTGGATCTGTCAACCTACCCGCTAGCCCATTTCAAAATTGAAAAATAAATAAAAAAAATTTGGATAGTTGGTCAGTTTCACTTATTTATTTATTTATTAATTATTAATTATTAATTATTTATTATTTATTATTTATTATTTTAAAAAAATGTATTTTATATTTTAAAATAATATAATAATATGCATAATTTTTTATTTGTAGAAATTTAAATATACAAAATATTTTTTTTGATGATTTTTAATTATTTTATAAACAAATTATATAATATATAAAAAAGTATCGTCAGAACAGTCAGGTGGGCATGTGATGCTGTAACACCCCGTACTTTTAAATATTTTGTTTGATGTCTTTTTTATTAAGTTTGAACTTTTTCGTAAATATGACGATCCAATCCGCTAGCAATAATAACTCGTGGGATCCAAAACACAGCTCAAAATGCTTAAGCTCAGTTATTATTATTAGCGTGTATGATCTCATATATCCAATCAGAACTCTTTTCCATCCGATGTAGGATTATTGGTGTGTTACAAACTCCTCCCATTACGAGATTCCCATTATCAGGTGATGTGAGATTCTAGGTGTACCACTTTACTCTGCATAGCACTTAGCTCTCACACTTTACTCCGCATAGTACTTAGCTCTCACACTTCTGGCTGGTATTCGTCTCTGATATTATTATTGACGACCCGACCCGACCCGACCCGCTAGCAATAATAACTTGTTGGGCCCAAACCACAGCCCAAAATGCTTAAATCCAGTTATTATTACTAGCGTGTATGGTCTCATATATCCAATCAGAACTGATTTTCCATCCGATATAGAACTATTGGGGTGTTACAAATGCACCTCCAGTTCTGCAACCACTAATCTGTGCTATTAGGTACCGTTTGGATTGGGGATAAGCCAGAATGAGTTATACTAGGTATAAGTATAAAGAAGGGATAAACCTGGTATAAACCTAAATTGTGTTTGGTTGGGAATGAGGCTTAAACCCGGTTTAAACCTGGTAAAATAAAAGTAGTGTTTGGATTGGGGATGAAGAATAAGGAGGTATAAAATTAATTTTTATGTTTAATGACGATGTGACCTTTACTTTTATGTATATTATAAATTTGATAATTAAGGAATGTATTAGAATTATTTAATTATAACAAATCGTATATATTATATTTAATTAATTATATACTATATAAAATTTTATTTAATTTTAATTTGTCTTAAAAATAATTTTTAACGATTAAAAATTATAATATTTCACGATTAAAAATTTAATTTAATTTCAAACAATAACGATCTCACAATAATATTTCAAATTACATCATACCCGGAAAATACGAGTTTTTAATTAACAGTCCACTTAACATTACATATAAACAAATTAAACTTTTTTACAAAAAATTTAAGTCGGAGTAAAAAAAAATGTTAATTTTAAAATATTAAGTAGGAGTAAAAATTTTAATTTATAAATTTATATAAATTTTAAAAAAATTATAAAAATATTGCATAAATTTTAAAATTAATAATTTTTTTTAAAAAAATAAAATTTTTAGATTTATTAAAATATAAAATTAAAAAAAAATTAAAATTTATAAAATTTAAAATTTAAAATTTAAATATTTTTTATAATTTAAACATTTTTATTTTTATTTTTTTTTTTAAAAAAAAAATAACCTGAAGCATAAAAGAAAAAAAAAACGAAAAAAAAAGAAAAAAAAAAAAAGAAAAAAAAAAAGAAAACGCCCATTCTCAAGGCATGGCTTGAAAAGGGACGGCGACAGAGAGAGAGAGGGAGTAGAGGGTTGGGTTCAAGGGGTTTGGGATTGGGGGTGGGATATCCCAATCCCAAATCCGGGGATATTCCCGTTTGGAAGGATATCCCCAAACGGAAATATCCCGAACGTGTTTGGGGATAAAGGGGATATCCCCTTTATCCCCAATCCAAACAATAGCTTAGAAAATCTACCAAGAAAATCTCTTTCTACTTCACTTCTCTTTTACTAGTAAAATAAATTTGCAGATTGTAGAGTTCTGCCAAAAAAAAGTTAATTGTTATCCAATTTTTTTATATATATATTTGACTGAATTTTATAAATTTTAGACACTTAAATGTATATTAATCACACAAATTAAAACATCTATACTGAATGTTGTATCTTATTTCTGTATACTAAATATTGTATCTTATTTCTGAATAAAATTATTTATTTTTGAGACTATAATGTAAAACTATGCATACGAACAAAACACAGCGAAAAAAAAAAAAATCAAATAAAATTTAATTTGAAAACTGAAATTTTGATTTTAAAAATGACGTAAAATAAAATTTCTCATGTATTTAATATTAAAAGAAAAAAAAGAATATATATTCACCTTTGTGGGGATAGATTTACACCCGCAATCTGATTATCGTAAAATTTAAATTTTTTTAAATTCCATACGCATTCGACGCTCTCTCTTAAACTTTAAATCCTAAATACTAAATTTTAAACCCTATTTTTTTTTGGCATTAGGAATAATAAGTAAACAAATAAAAGAATTGAACTAGAAGACCAACAAAAAAAATTGTTGAAATGAGTTTAGTTGTACTGGCTAATATGAAAAATTAGTGTTTTGGGTTTATTTATGTAGTGTTGTCTGTAGGTAGGTGGATGATTGACCGTAAAAATTTCATGTAAATATTGTGAAGAGGTACAACACACTAATTTTGTGAAGTTGATTTATATATGTTTGTCCGCAGGTGTGTGAATGATTGATTATAAAAATTTCATGTAAATATTATGAAGAGGTACGTACTGTTGTGAATAAGTTTGATACTAACATGTAGTTGCTGTTTAATTTTGATAATTATTGATATTTAATCATATTATTTTCATGACTTTTCTCTCCCATAATAAATTATTTTTGTCTCATTTTAGAAAATCAGTAATTTTTTTATTTTTTTTTTTATTTTTTTTTTTTCAGTTCGCTGGCACATGGAGTGATTAATTAGTATTTCTTCGCAGTTAATTTACTAATTTACATGATGATGAAAATGGACGGAAATGAGCCATGCCAAGTTGTTTCTTACTTAGGCACAACAACTTTGCGTAAATCCAGCTTAAAACAGGCCTAAAGTTTCCATGCTTACCAGATGTTTAACGAACCAGCCCACCAAATTATGGATTGAATCCGACCCGTTATTAAGTGGACCAGGTTCTGGTGAGTGAAACCCTCATTCTTCTGCAAGTTGGAATGCAATTTGCATTTTCTCCTTTCTTTGTTCCTTATCCTACTTTCATTTGTCTTCTTAGCAATTGATTTATATCCTTACTGGAACCATCTTTTTGTTCTGTAATTATTAAGTTCAATAGCCAATTCATAATTTTGATCCATTTTGATAATGATCTTATATATGGGCCTTAATGGGCCCTATAAAATTTAAAACCTTGTTTCAGAAATTCATCGACGGGTCCCGATGGGCCTAACATGATTTCGACACAAGCCTTCATCTATACATAAATCTCGGCCCAATAGTTTTTTGATTCAGCTGTTCGGACCATAACCTCGAAGTAAAATACAATTTTTTTTTTTTTTTCGAATTTAGACATCGGGTATCAATCAGTAGGCTCTTTGCCACTTGCGCTGGGACAGTTTAGAATACAAATTAAATTCTAACATGAATTTTAATTTTTTTTTTTTTTTAAGTGAAAGGCAGCATGCTGCCGCTTCATTTATAGATATATAAACTCGGCTATAAGGGTGAGTCAACTAGGCCTCGAAAAAAAAAAAAAAAAAAAAAAAAAGGGTTAAGCACGGTAAGTGGCCCAGAGAATCCGCCACTCAAGAATATCCGCAAGCAAGGCATCTAGACCTCGCTTCGTGTCAGTAACGCATCTTCGGTTGCGTTCTCGCCATATGGTCCACCAGGACGCCGCAATAGAGGTAAGAACTTTGTTTCCGTAAGACCGATCCCACAGTCGATCGACGACTGCATCCGCTCGAACCCCTGCCTTGTTTGAGAGAAGACACTTCAACAGAGAGCTGGTCACGTCGCACCCGACGAAAAGGTGATCCACCATTTCGAAGGTCCCAAGACAGAAAACGCAATTTTTTTTTTTTTTAAAAAAAAAATGTAAGAAGATGAAAGATGCATGCAGCATGCAAGTTCCCAAAAGCGCTTTTCGCTTAAGCTGGCCTCCACGTGCCGCGAGACACGCGTTACGGCTGTGTTTCCATTTAATCCTTGTTTGGGGGAACACATTACCATTTAATTAACCCCCTATTGCACATGGTGTCAACTAATCCTCCAATCCATGCATCCATTATTATTATTATTATTATTATTATGGCACTAGCTAGAATTATTTATTTACTTTAGATTATTGTTTATAATACTGTAGTTCTTTTGTAACGATCCGACCCGCTAGCAATAATAATTCGTTCGGTTTAAACCACAATCCAAAATATTTAAGTCCTAGTTATTATTACGGTGTTCATTTTTCTTATAAATCCAATCAATTTTTTTTTTTTTTTATGACGTGAAACTATTGGGGTGTTACAGCTTTACTAACCTACTTGGCATCCTATGTGGAGTGAAATTCATATGCTTTAGTCTATGAGCAATGCTACCTGTACACCCCGAAGGGGTGTACATCATACACCTTCACCATTTTAATGGAGGCGATATTTTTTACGGGTCACATCAAGTGACCCATCATCACACCCCCACCCTTAGATGGGTGGGGTGTATGATGTACACCCCGAAAGGGGTGTACACATAGCATTTTCCTTAGTCTATTTGAATACAGTTAACTCTGGACAGGTAAAGTTAGTTGGAAAAAACCTAACTGATGAAACCAGCTGCAGTTTTTTTTTTTTTTTTTTTTTTTTTTTTTTCTTAATGTGTTTCACTTGCTTTTCTATGTTGGGAACTAACAGATCTCTAGTTGTGTAATTTTAAGGGAATTTGCATGTGTGCTGTACTTGTATGCTTGCTTTTTGATTATATATAGCCGAATGATGAATAAAGTTACTTGAATGAATATGTCATGTGATGTTGTATCCAAGGAAATAATAGAAAATCAGAGAATATTTTGAAAAGCTGTGGACTCATCTTCATCTTTAAAATTCTTACTTCATATGTTTGCTCTGCAATCCCTAATTAAATACTACCTTTAAACTTTTTAGGAAAATTATAATCAAATAGTGTTAATTCAAGCTTAATGCCACTAATTACATTTAATTTTGGCTTCTTAATGAGTCCAAAGCATTCAGATCCAAGCCCAGGTGAGGTTGCAAAGATTTATCAATTAATGCATATCACTACATATCCTCTCTTTTTTTTTTCTTTTTTTTTCTTTTTTTTTTTTTCTCTTGGTTTCTCAGGCATTCACCTAATCTTCTTGCATAATCTAACACCGCATTTTGCCAGCTTTGCTTTTGTGCCATGCTTCTGCTTGGGCCCAGAAAACCAATTTCCTATTACCAATCAAATATCTTATACTCACCCTGTTGCCCTAATTCATCCCCTTATTTTCATTTATCTTCCAAAGGAAATAAAAAAATGCCCCTCTCTCCATAATTGGTCCCTCTTTATACAATATAATTTAGGATCTAAGAGGACCAAATCTATCTATACATAATACATAATACATGCACAGCAATAGATTATCTGTCCAAATTCAGATGTTCTTTTGGAGTACTCAGATGCTGACTCCCATGCTGACTTAAATCTACAGTCACTATATATATATATATTCCATTGGGGATGAAGCAAAAGCATCCTTGGGAAGGGGCTCAATGTATTCATGTGGAGATTTGGCATCTTGTGTACTCTCCAATAGCATCTCCTTTTGTTTGGATATTGTTCCATTGTCTCCATGATTTCATGTCTCCCGTTACACCAAATCCGGTATTATGTACATTTAGTTGTATGGTGTTATTAATGGAGCTGCATACATGTTCTCTGTCAATAATAAAAATTGCTTTATTATTATTATTATTATCACAGAGTTCTATTGCCGCCGCTAACGAAACAAAGTCTGAAAGGATTAGCCCTGTGATTTTGGATCTCTTTCGTCGTTCAATATCCGATGCATATGCTTAGTCTGCAAGTGTTAACTTGAGAACTTTTTCTCCATTTTTTTTGAAGGGGAGTTCTACTGGGCCTGTTTGGGTGGGACAAGTGGGAGGTAGATGATCCATTCATATCTCATGAGTGGAACAGGGAGCAGTAGATACCCTGCAGTTGAGTGCAACCCCCAACTATTATGTCCCAGAAGATTCACAGCCAAAAAGCTCTAGGCCAAAAATGGAGGCCCCAAAACACTGCAGACAAAGGGAGGAGGCCAAAATCCCCAAATTGACTTGAGTGGGGGGATAAGCCCAAGCTGTTTTCTGGGGTAAATTCTTGATGGAAAAGAAGATTGGGAGAAGAAGGGGTGTGTGGAGGCCGAGTGGGGGACCCTGGCTTGTATTTTGGTGAATGTAGGAGACATGGCTTGTTGGAAAAGTGCTACATGATGGGGATGGATATGGACATGGACATTGCAGGGTGCAGGGCACTGCTGTATTATGTACCCATGCTTTTGCCTTTTGGCTGGGCTTAATTAGCTGGATTATATATGCTCATGCAGTTACTTTTGATCATGATCTTTTATAGGTTAAACCAAAACGAGAACACTACGATTAGAAGAATCAGTAAGATCAAGTAACTAAATTTATTCGCAAAACGAATACGTCATATGGTTGGTAATACAGAATCATATGATGGTAAAGCGGAACCTGTTAGAAAGAGATATACTAAAATTCGATTGTGATTGATATCTAACTGATTTCTTGATGAAATAAAATAAAAAACTTACCGATAACGCAAATAATCCAAAATCTTTAAATGATCCGGAAGTATACGTAGCACTTCCCTAAGATGTATTCCCGTCCTTACGTGCGGGATTAGCCGAGAACACCACCCCAAGGTACGACCAGAATTTTTCTTCCTGCAAGCACGATCGTGACGGAGGTTGACGGAAATTTTTTCAACACCCAATTGAGAAAGAGATGAAAAGATAAAAATAATATAGTTAAATAGTTTCTCTGTTTCTTCTTCTGTTTCTTATCCTATAAGAATAAAGAAGAAACATACTTATATATATACGAAAGAAGCCGAACGTTGGGAATCGAACGTTGAGCAACGTTAGACCCACGTAGCATCCAGTTAGGCGCAAGAAACGAAACGAAAACCCCTGTTGGGTTTCCTTTCGCACCAAATTAAATAAATAAATAAATAAATAAATAATAAATAATAATAATAAATAAATAAATAATAAAACGAAATAAATAAATAATAAATAAATAAAATTTAATAAATAATAAAAATTTTGAATTTTACCCCAACAGAACCGACTATATATGTTTGCTTACATTGGTTATATCATTTCATACTAATTTAGTTCGTCCAACAATTCTTCGAGTTTACTCAACGAAAGAAAGAAGATATAATTAAAATCACACAAAATTAAATTAGAATCAAGCATAGATTTGGTGTTCTAGGTCAAATCTAAACCTCGAAAGCTACTAAATGCAAGATTCCTACATTTCCGCATGGTATAATATCTTTCATGTACTTTGAGCCAATAAAAATTTGATTTAATCAAAAAAAAAAGGGTGTGGGGGGTTACAAAAGTAAACACTAGAAAAGGTTATAGTACTACGCATGCTTTTAAACATATACATTGAGGAGATTCCTCATCACAAGGTGAGGAGTCAGCACCATGTGTTAAGGTTCACAGTGTCCCAAATGAGCTAGAAATTAAGTAAGCACCATTATGGGGAAGAGTGGAGAGTAAGATAAGGAGAAATACTATATATGTTTATATAGTAAAGAGGATTAGTTTATGATTCTTTTAATTAGGTGATTGGATTGTACATTAGAGAGCATCGCATCTAATTAATGAGAAGCTAATTATTCTTAGCTTGTAGAGAGAGTCAAAATTTGGGTAAGATGTATCTACATTTATATTCTGAACTTCTTCCAGTGAATTGTAATTTGAATTAAATATTCTTCTTTTTTTTTTTGTGCTTATGTAGGAATGAATCTCTTCAATGAAAGTTACATCCACATTGCAATAGATATATAGTTTTTTTTGGAAAAGTACATAGCAAGATGATAAGCATAGAAAACAATTTGTTCACGTGAAGAAACAATGTTATTTTTTAGGTTGGCTATCGCTGATCCCCGTTAGTAGTTAACTCGGTAAGACGTTTAATACTTAACTTCGAATAGGTTTTTTTTTTTTTTTTCTTTTTTTTCTGTTATGCTCGGAGGCTCTTTATCTCGCTTCTGTAGTTTAATTTATTTTTTTAATGAATGAAACACGTGACATGTTTTTTTTTTATTTTTTTTCTTACGTGTGTACGTGCACAAATTCATTTCCATTTTGTTTTATTTAGCTCAATTTTGTCAGTGATTTGGCTCGCTTTCGATCATGCACTAAAAATTCAATAAAATGAATTAAGAGATATTATAGCATGCAGTTTGATACATTTTTTTTAGGGCTCTAATCATCCGCCCTTAATTAGCACGGTAACATAAGAAAATTAAGAAAAAAAATTTCCCCAATCTATATCAATCTTAGCCAGTTAAAAAGAAAATCGGTTAATTAATTAGTACAAGAAGAGACCATTATTGATTCAATCGATATCTTTAATTGAAAGTAATCTGAGTAGGTGTACTCAATTAAAGTACCTTCCATGTGAATGGCATGATGTTGTTAATTCCTGCTCATAAATTTTGCATCAATATTCAAAGTCAAATACTCTAAGCTATAACAAAAAAACAAATATATAGGCAAAAGGTTTAGACCCAAAAAAATCTCTTCTTTTTTTTTTTTTTGTTAGAGTACATATGTGACATCCCGATCCGCTAGCAATAATAACTCGTTAAGTCCAAACCACGTCTCAAAATGCTTAAGCTCATTTATTATTACTAGCTTGTATGGTCTCATATATTCAATCAGAATTTTTTTTTCATCCGATGTGGGATTATTGGAGTGTTACAAACTCATGGTCTCATATATTCAATCAGAATTTTTTTTTCATCCGATGTGGAATTATTGGAGTGTTACAAACTCCTCTCGTTTGACGTGCTCGTCGGGTCTAAACCAGATCACAAACAAACAGATCAGAATTAACAGGCGATGTGAGATTCTAGAGGACGTCGGGTCCAAACCAGATTACATGGTGATGTGAGATTCCGTCGGGTCCAAACCAAATCACAAACAAACAGATCAGAATTACCAGGCGATGTGAGATTCTAGAGGATGTCGGGTCCAAACAAGATCACATGGCGATGTGAGATATCAGATCACAAACAAACAGATTAGAATTATCAGGCGATGTGAGATTCGGGTCCAAACCCGATCACATGGCGATGTGAGATTCTAGAGGTGGCTTCTGTGGATTCAAGAAGTGGTTCCCACCAAATCTATGGTGTAGCCTGTGGTTCCCACCAAATCTATGGTGTAGCACTTTGCTCCGCATAGTGCTTAGCTCTCACACTTCCGGCTGGTATTCATCTCTGATACCATTTGTGACAACCCGACCTGCTAGCAATAATAACTCGTTAGGCCCAAACCACAGTCCAAAATATTTAAACCCAGTTATTATTACTAGCGTGCATGGTCTCATATATCCAATCAGAACTCTTTTTTCATCCGATGTGGGACTATTGGGGTGTTACAGTATATAAATTCAAATCCTTTGAAAAGTAACAAAGTCTAAAATTTTATTCCAACCATATTAATTTTTACAAAGTTTTGGCCAATTACACACTTCCACCCTTCGAACTCAGTTTCAACATATGTTGACCTATCCATGAATGGATAAATTTATATTCTAGGTGAGTACTATTCTCTACCTTATCCATTTGAGGTGTTCACTGTGTATAATACCAATCCAATGAGCTTAAGTTAGGGTCCCAATAGAGTAAGTGAAGGACCATGTTGGAGACCCAGGGGAAAAAAAAAATCACTGCTATTCTAACTTCTAGTCCTCACCTGAGAATAGTTATTCAAGTCATCATCAATCAACACCACTTTTAAAATGGTCAATAGACTGATTAATTTCCAAGATGTGATTGATGTACCAATGGACTCAATTTGTCACCATCTCCTTGTCGATTTGATTCCGGATTAAGTCTTAAATGCTCATTTTAATCGCGTCCTAATTAAGTAAAATGTCGGACGATTTGTATCAAATTAATAATGGATTTGTGGGGCGTGTTAGTAGTTATGCTGTCCCAAAAATGTTAGTACTGGGGCGTGTTAGCAACGAGCGCACAAACTAAACAAAATCAATTGACGATCACGACAGAAAAGTAAAACCAAAATTGCACCACAGAAAATTAACACACAGATTTACGTGAAAAACTCTTTGCAGGAAAAAAATCACGGGCGAAAAAGGAAAGATTTCACTACGTAGAAAAGAGGGAACACAAGAGTTCTTCTTCGTACAATCGCTCGATCTCTCTAGGACAAAACAAAAGAAAATTTATGGTTTTTCCTTAGCGGATCGGATCCGGGCTCGGGCCTAGCGGTCCGAATCCTTCGCTTCCACCATAGACATCCACAAAATTTCTCATCGCACTTCGAAACCGTCGGCGAACCTGAATCATAATATCGAAGCGATTCTGATTTTGAGTCACATCTAACAGGGCGGCGGATGGACGAAAAATATTTTGTTTGCACACTTCGTCTAGATCAACTAGTTGAATTTGATGAGCTTGTCTGATTAGTTAAATATGGTCGATCGATTACACGAATATGATGCAATTATGGAGAGTTGAGCTCAGATTTAAAAGGTTTCTTTCTGAGTCTAAGATTCTGCGGTTACCAAGCTCTTGTAATAAGGTGCCATTGATCGCGAAAAGATTGTGAAGTATACGTATAGTTAAAACAATGGAAATGAGAGCTATCATTTGGTGAGCGAAAGAGAGTTGTTGAGATATGAAAACAAGATGAACACGCTCAGTAGCTGTGAAGTGAATATAAAAAATTTGTAAAAATGCTTCGAGTTGAAGCAACTCCACAGAAAAGTAGAATGATCGGAATGTAAAAATTTTCTACGGAACAAATATATATTTTCACTTATAAAGTTATAGTTATGTATTTTTTCGCTGTACACGCTGTAAGGAACGAGCGTACAAACCAAACAAATATAGATCTCAAAAATATGATAAAAATTAAAACACATAGATTTACGTGAAAATTTTTTTGTAAAAAAAAAATTACGGACGAAAGAAAAGAATTTCACTGTATAGAAAATAGAAAATACAAAGGTCCTTGATCGTACAATCGCACTCTACGGCAAAAAAAAAAAGAGCGCTAATTTAACGGATTTTTGCTTAGCGGATATGATTCAATCTAGTGGTTCGAGCCCTTCGCGTCCACCACAGACATGCACAAAATTTGTCGTCGCACCGCGAAACCGTCGGCGAACCGAAATTATAACATCGAAGCGATTTCGGAATCACATCTAACAAACGCTTTGAGATTGCTTTGAGACTTTTTCAACTTAAAAGCGAGGTATAACAAAAGTACTATATGCTCCATTAAGGATTTCCAACAAAAAAAAAAGAAAAAATGCACCAATTTTCGTTTTTATTAAGATGATATCAAAACTTAGAATTCAAAATGAGTTCAACTTGACAATTCAAATTGTGGGTCTCAAATCGAACTACACATCACGCTTTCAATCAAATATATATAACTAATTTTATTTTAGTTTTTACTTAAATAACTTAGAAGTTTAGATAAAACCTTCATGATAAAACTTCTAATACCACTATATCTACTAAAAATTTAGTCCTTCATGTTAAAATATAAGCAAAAAAAAAAGAAAAAAGAAAACTCATTCCAACTTGCAAATGCCGTTATCTTTTTTTTTTTTTTTTTTTTTCGACGTGGTACGAAGTCATTTTTATGGAAACAGCACACAACAAGGGCATAACCGTCATTTTACTCCTCCCTTTTAAGATGGACACCCCAACGGTAGGGTAGTAGCTAAGCTAACTCGAAGCTCAAATCACATTGAGAGAGAGAGAGAGAGAGATCTACTAAGAGAGAGAGAGAGAGAGAGAGAGAGAGTTTGAAGAGGAGATTAGAGATAGTAAAGAGAGGGTTTATTCTATGTTTTATTCCATGTGGAATAAGTAGACGTTTTATATTAGCTAGTATCAAAGTCCATATAGGAGAAGAAGAAGAAAAAAAAAAAAAAAAAAAAAAAAAGAGAGAGTTTTTTTGAGGCATTATATAGGTTGTGAGAGGGGAAGCAACTGTTCTAGAACACCTGGGTTGAGGTTAGATACTTACCTTTTTTTCTCTCATTTTTTAAAAATCAAAGTTCATTTTTTTTAAAAAAAAAAGTTCTCTTCATTTTGGGCTTGCTTTGTGCACTAGCATGTATTGATTTTAATTCTTTCATAGGTTTTCCTTTGGATTTTTTTGGTCCTTTTTATTCCCTTTAGTATATTAAACAATTTCTCATCTTTTTATGATGGATCCGCAAATTTTTTTCTTTTCTCGGGGGTTGCCAATTTAATTATCAGTTCTTCAAGATACACTATTTTTGTTGGATTTTTCCCTTTTTTTTTTTTTTTTTTTTTCCTAAACTCTTAACAGGAATCTTAAAAAAAAAATAAAAAAAATAAAATCTAATTCACTATTTTTCACATGCATTTACAAAACTACCCTCTCCCTTTTGCTCAATCTCTTTTATTCCCAGTTATAAAAGAGAACTGTTGGAAAATGTTTTTCTTGGATTCCTCCATGTGATTATTTTCTATAAATTGCATGTACATGTTTCACTATAGTTTTTACTCTACCTGATAAGATTCCATCAACTTGTTGTTACCATGGTCTCCCAACAAACCCCTCCCCTCTTGCTGGGGCAAAGATGCTCAGTGTCTCCTCCCCTTTATTAATGCTTCTCCTCTCAAATCTCACATCAAAGTCCTCTCTTTTCCCTTTGTTGCAGAGAACACAATCTACAAAGTTGGAAGCAACTCAAAAGGAATTAATGTAATCTCTTGGTCCCTGTTACAGCACTGGATCTTCAGGAAGGGGGGAAAAAAAAAAAGAAAAAGTAAAAGAGAGACATTTTAAGAACACTATACACAGCTCTGCAGAGAGAGAGGAGTATTAAAAAAAAATCAGAAAAAAAAACAGTGGAGTGGGCAGTGGAGTCAGTTTCTGTAGCTAATAATTTACTAATGTAGAGACCCATTTGCATCCGCACTCTGTGGGCACTGCTTCTGCGTTGGGAAACAGCTATTTTTCCTTGTTACACCACATCTTCTGGGGCTTGTAGCTCATTCAAGTAGTAGTAGGGGATTTACAATTGTTCTCCCATCTTTTACAAGAAGCTTGTGCACAAAAAAAGCTCCTTTTGTGAGCACTTTCACATGGTGGGTTTTGTTCATTAGAGTTGATAGGGAGTGGTTTGGTTGTTTTTGTTATGATGGGTTAAAAAAGGGAAAGGGATTTGGTTTGTTTGGTGGTGTGGTAGTGGGGAAGAGAAGTAAATTTGTTGTTTTTTTTTTTTTTTTTTTTTTATTTCATTTTCGGCACGATGAAGTATATGAAGCTTGGATCAAAGCCAGATGCGTTCCAATCAGAGGAAAACAACATCAGGTGCAATTTTCTTTTATTTTGTTTAGAATATTAGCTATTTGTCTCTGAATCTTTGGGAAGGATTTATATGATGATGAGGAGATCCAAGATAGCTACTATTAGTTGTTTAACATGGTTTATGATCCACTCAGTGTTGTTTGGTCTCAGAGCATTTGATTTTGCTTTCAATTATTATTATTATTATTATTTTCTGCTTAAGAGCCCTGTTATGTTAGCTTCCATTTTTCTTAAAACAAAATTGGTGGCTTAATCTTTGGTATCTATGAGAAATTGCATGCACTTCCATTTTGCGGAGATTGGCGAAGGGCGTAACAAAAATTATATCAGGGAGAAGTCACCAGAACAACCTTTTATTGATGTATGATGCTATATTGTTCTTTCAGTGATTGATATTGAGCTCATTATTAGTTTTTGCTTCTTTTTTTTCAGAAATTTGATTATAAGAGAGTATTTTTTATTTATTTTTTTCCGTTTCCGCCTTCAGGTTTGTTGCTACTGAGTTAGCAACCGATATCGTCATTAACGTGGGAGATGCGAAGTTTTATCTACACAAGGTAAGGGACTCTACTCATTATGCTTTCGAAAGTTTGGTCTAGATAAGCTATACTTCAGGTTTCGAACTTGTGAGGCGAGTTCATATAATTTTCAACTTTATCTTTCACTTGTTTTTTGGGCATTTAGACCGTAAGACATATTCACAATCAAACGTGATCGATAGTTTTATTTGTATAGTGATTTGGCTCACCGCATCTATATTGTGTATGTGCTTTAAAATTTACCGATTCCTTTATTAGTTTCAGATGAACGAGATGCATAGAAATCATCAATTCTCCATTCACCTTTTTCTCTAGTATATTCTTTCTTCTCTTGGTTCTATTTGATTTCGCACTTTATGCGTGTATAAATCTCATTCCTTGTGCCTATCACTGCGCAGTTCCCTCTTTTGTCGAAGAGTCCTCGCCTGCAGAAGTTGGTGGCCGCCATCAATGAGGAGAGCAACGACGAAATCGACGTCTCCGACATACCGGGCGGTCCGGCAGCGTTTGAGATCTGCGCCAAGTTCTGCTATGGCATGATTGTCACCCTAAATGCATATAATGTCGTCGCAGCACGCTGTGCTGCAGAGTACCTCGAGATGCACGAAAGCATTGAGAAAGGCAACCTCATCTACAAAATAGATGTATTCTTGAATTCAAGCATATTCCGGAGCTGGAAAGACTCGGTCATAGTTCTACAATCTTCGAAATCTCTATTTCCTTGGTCCGAGGACTTGAAAGTGGTTAGCCACTGTATCGATTCTATAGCAACAAAGGCTTCGATTGATCCCTCGGAGGTTGATTGGTCTTATACCTATAACCGGAAGAAGCTTCCTTCCGAAAATGGGCTCGATCAGCATTGGAATGGCGTCAGAAAACTGCAGTCGGTGCCCAAAGACTGGTGGGTGGAGGACCTATGTGAGCTAGAAATGGACTGCTATAAAAGGGTAATAATGGCGATCGAAACCAAAGGGAAAACTTCGAGTGAAGTAATCGGAGAAGCTTTGAGAGCTTATGCATATAGGAAAATTCCGAGTTTCTCAAAAAGCACTATAAATGGGAATGATCTCAACAGACACCGAACAGTTTTGGATACGATAGTGTGGTTATTGCCTAGCAGGAAAGGCTCGGTTCAATGCGGTTTCCTTCTGGGGTTACTCAGAGCTGCGTGCATGCTTGATTGCGGGGAAATGTGTAAAAAGGACTTGATTAAGAGAATAGGTTGGCAGTTAGAAGAAGCTTCTGTTGGGGATCTTTTAGTTCCTGCCGAAGTTGGGGAAAGCACAGTATATAATGTCGACTTGGTTACGAGTATAGTGAATGAGTTTCTTATGCAGAATAACGAGGCCCAGAACCACCCATTAGATAATGAGGAAATTCGAGAGGTTCAGAGCCCGAATTTTGTTTCCAGTAGTTCGACGGTTGCGGTGGGGAAGCTAATTGACGGATACCTTGCAGAAATTGCGAAAGACCCCAATTTTCCTCTCTTGAAGTTTGTTGAATTGGCCGAGATGGTATCAACTGCCTCGAGACCAGTCCATGATGGACTTTATCGTGCCATCGACGTGTATTTGAAGGTAAGTTTGTTTTCTTTCGCATCCGTTATGGCCAAATTTGTTGCATTGGCCCTTACAATTAGTTGCTCCTTGGTTGGTACACACTGAATGCTTTTCATTCTTAAATTTTGGCACTCGTTTGTCGATGAAAAATCTCTTGTGTATCTAATTCTTTTTATTTCTTCTGTGTTTGTGTAGGAACATCCAAGTGTATCAAAGAGTGAGAAGAAGAGAATATGCAGTCTCATGGACTGCAAGAAACTATCGACCGATGCGTGCATGCACGCCATTCAGAATGACCGCCTCCCCCTCCGCGTGGTAGTTCAAGTCCTCTTCTTCCAGCAGGTTCAAGCATCCACTGCCTCTTCTGGCGCCGGCGGTGACAGCGGTGTCCGGCCTGTCCTCCCAGTAAGTGTTCGATCGCTCCTCCCTCGCGAAAACGGCAATTCTTATGGTAGCTCAAGATCGGCCGCCACAACCAACACAGAAGATGATTGGGAGGGAATTCCTACTTCGAGTGATATGAATTCGTTCAGATCAATTAGATTGGCGGGTAAAGGCGGGGGGAGCGAAAGGAGCAGCAGCGGCGGCAGCGACGTGAATAAGAGTAATAGTAATAAAAATGGCGATGACACTAAGAGCAATAACGGGAAAGCGAAGGGGGGCATGCTGATGCCGAAGAAGATACTGAGCAAGCTGTGGTCGAGTAAGGGGCACGGTGGTGAGAACAGCAACAGCTCAGACACATCGGAGAGCCCTGGATCGGTCAACCCGGATGATACCAAGTCGATGCCTTCGCGGAACACAAGGCACTCAGTCTCTTAACCGCGCAGATTCGAAGCAGCGATTTTTCTTTTCGTGTTCCGATTGTTTTTACCCGACGGTAGAAGGAAATTATATTAGATGCTGGAACTCCTGACTTTTGAAGTCGAATCAGAATTGGCTGGTTTTTGAAGGATAGTGTTTTTTTTCTTTCTGGGCTGGGGTGTAAAAGGGATCGATTGCCGAAGAAATGGTGTGTAGTAAGTAGTGTATCACATATTGTTTTTTTTTGTTGCCTGTATGAACTACGACCCAGTTTTTTGCGTGTACCATATATAAGAGAAATAGTAGATTTTATCTATGCTTCCACTTCTTCTCTCGCTGAAGCTGATTTATTAAGCAATTCTTCGACCACGAAACTACCAGTAGTTGTTTCCATACGAAGCATTTATGGAAAGAGTAGTGCTACATCGACCGACTAGTCGAACCGAATCTTGTTCTTCGGCTATTAAAGAACCCTGCGCATCAATTGTGCTACTCATCATTTGGATGCATGAACTCTATGGGCACCTCTCAACCTCTAGATTTAGACCATGGAATTGCTGCACAATGAGTGAGATACACAGTTTTTTGTCCAATTTGGCGGGGGGAAAAATAAGGTACCCAGATTGATGCACTGGCAATCACGCGTGGTGCAGTAATGCGAGAAGCTGAATTGGTGCAGATCTGTTCTGGTTGCAACTGTAGACGGGGAATCTGGGACCTCTGGAATCTTAAATAGGCTATTGTTAGCGATGAGCGCGTAAGCTAAACAAAATCAATTGGCGATTACGATAGAAAAGTAAAACCAAAATTGCACGACAGAGAATTAACACGCAGATTTATGTGAAAAAAAAATTTTCAGAAAAAAAATTACGGAGGAAAAAGGAGAGGTTTCACTATGTAGAAAAGAGAGAATACAAGAGTTCTTCTTCGTTACAATCGCTCGATCTCACTCTAGGGCAAATAAAAGAGAAATTAAAGTTTTTCCTTAGCGGATCGAGCTCTTCGCTTCCACCACAGACATCCACAAAATTTCTCATCGCACCGCGAAGCCGTCAGCAAACCTGAATCATAATATCGAAGCGATTCTGATTTTGAGTCACGTTTAACAAATGAAGTGACTTTCCATAAAATTTCTGTTATTTACTAATTGTGGGAAAATGTGTAATTACAATACAGTATAATGATCCCTTTGTTATTGTAAATCTTTCTAGAAAATGAAGCCTAACACCTATTTGGTCATCTGTTATCAAGATCCTTCTCTTTTGACCAGATTTATTGGATTTAGCTAAATCAAGACATTAAATACAAATTAGATTGAACACAACTCTGATTATTTGATATGAACTGCTGTATTAATGATGTTATCCCAAAACTATTTATGATAAAAAAATAAAATAAAACCTTTGGAAGCTGTTACTTGAAACAAAAACAAATTACTGTAGGAGAATTTTGCATTGAATTTATTAACTAAATTAATGAATACTGTTTTGAGTTAATGTTGGTATATATATATATATAAATATATATATATAAATATATAAATATATATATATAAATATATATATATATATATATATATATATATATATATATATATATATATATATATATATATATATATATATAGAGAGAGAGAGAGAGAGAGAGAGAGAGAGAGAGAGAGAGAGAGCTAGGCTGGAATACTATTAATAGTACTAAGTTATTGGTGTTATTAAGTTTTTAACCCTTGGATTAAAAGATGTGTGGTTGAGATGATAGTGGACCCTTTGGAATTTAATAGGTGGTTGGAAAAATAGTAAAATCTAATGGGTGAAAATAATCAATGGGATTGATCTAAGGGTAGAAAATTTAATTGCACCAATAACTTGGTACTATTAATAGTATAGTAGTCGGACTCTATAGATATATATATATATATATATATTATAAAATATTTTATATTTATTTGCACACACCCAAAAAATAACAATAGGATATTAAGTACAAAGAACGACTCTTGGAAGTAAGACGAAGCTTGAATGAAAATGAACGGAGAATCTCTCAAACTATAGGCCATTTGGAAATAGATTCCTAAATTGGATTGTTATTATAGTCAAATTTAATGACTTTATTAGATATTAGTCGCTAATTGGTATAATTTTATTTCTCTTGAAGTCAAACTTACGAGCACCGATTGTTTGATGCTTGTAAAAGCATAGTAGCCGAACACTATATATATATATATATATATATATATATATATATATATATATATATATATATATATATATAGCGTAGGGCTACTATACTCTTATAAGTATAAATTTTTTTATACTTATAACTTTTATATTCTTGAATGAATGAATGTGCGGTTAGGATGATAGTGGTCCCCCTAAAGTTTACTAGGTTGTTGGATAAATAGTATAAATTCTAGGGACTACTAAAATTCTAACCGCACATTCCTTCATCCAAAGGATGAAAATTTATGAGTACAACAAGATTTTACTCATAAGAGTATAGTAGCCGAACCCTCTCTCTCTCTCTCTCTCTATATATATATATATATATATATATATATATATATATATTAAGTTTTCATCTCTTAGATGAAAGAATGTGTGGTTAGAATTATAGTAGTTACTAGAATTTATACTATTTTTCCAACCATCTAGTAAATCCTAGGAGAACCATTATCATCCTAACCGCACATTCTTTTATCCAAGGGTAAAAAAGTTATGAGTATAAAGGGATTTATACTCATAAGAGTATAGTAGCCATACGCTATATATATATATATATATAGAGAGAGAGAGATACAGAATCAAACTTGTGTACTTTTAGAAGTACGGAGGTCTTCGTGTTTCTAAGTTGTTTTTGATATTGGGATTTCTGAATCGACGTTTAAAATATTTGAAATATCTAAGAAATAAATTTTGTAATTTTTCGATATTATTTACCTAGTAATCGAAATGGCTCAAAATCAACGACTCAAAATAAAAATTTTACAAAATATGATGATATGATACTAAAATTTTAAATCAAAGATATTTATCTTGCTTTATACAGTATAAATTTTTTTCTATCAAAATTTTACGTGATTTAAATATTTCTACATCGTTAAACTTATAAACGTCTCACCACAAATATTAAAATTATTGATTTTAAATCATTTTGATCACTAGGCATATAATATCAAAAAAATACGAAATTTTTTTTCTAGACCTTTTAAATACTCTAGGTCAAATTTAATAGAGCCGGTCGTCCCAATATTGAAAATAACTCGGGAGCACGGAGGTTTCCGTACTTCTAATAGCATACAAGCCTATCTCTCTCTCTCTCTCTCAATATATATATATATATATATAGAGTCCGGCTAGAATACTATCGATAGCACCAAACAATTGGTGCTATCAAGTTTTCAGCCGTTGGATAAAAAGATATGCGGTTGGGATTATAGTGGTCCCCTAAGATTTTTACTATTCAACCAACCACCTAATAAACCCTAGGGGACCACTATAATTCCAACCGTATATTTTTTCATCCAACGACTAAAAACTTGATAGCACCAATGACTTGGTGCTATCAATAGTATTCTAGCCTAACTATATATATATATATATATATATATATATAAACTATTAATAGTACAAAGTTATTGGTGCTATTAAGTTTTTAACCGTTAAATTAAAAGATGTGGGATTGAGATGATAGTGGGCCCCTTAGGTTTAATGGGTTGTTGGGAAAATAGTAAAATCTAACGGATGAAAATAATTAAATGGATTGATCTAAGGGTAGAAACTTGATAGCACCAAATGCTTGGTACTATCGATAGTATAGTAGCCGAATTATATATATATATATATATATATATATATATATATATATATATATATATATATATATATATATATATATATATATATATATATAATTAGGCTAGAATACTATCGATAGCACCAAGCCATCGGTGCTATCAAGTTTTTAGCCGTTGGATGAAAAAATATATGGTTGGGATTATAGTGGTCCCCTAGGGTTTACTAGGTGGTTGGTTGAATAGTACAAATCTTAGGGGACCACTATAATCCTAACCGCATATTTTTTCATCCAACGGCTGAAAACTTGATAGCACCAATTGTTTGGTGCTATCCATACTATTCTAGCCGGACTATATATATATATATATATATATATATATATATGTATATATATATATATATATATAATAGAGCTTATATATTTTTAAAAGTACAAATTCATTCATATTTTTTAAATTTTTCACCATTGAATTGTATTGGAATTTATACAATTATATTTTCTTTCTCTCTCTTCTTAAATACTTTTACAATAATACGGATTCCAATACAAATTCAATAGTAAAAAATTTATAAATTTTTAAAAATACAAATTCATTCATATTTATAAAATTTTCACCATTGAATTGTATTGGAATTTATACAATTATACTTTCTTTCTCTCTCTTCTTAAATACTTTTACAATAACACGGATTCCAATACAAATTCAATGGTAAAAAATTTATAAGTATACATGAATTTGTACTTTCAAAGATATATAAGCTCTACTCTCTCTCTCTCTCTCTCTCTCTCTCTCTCTATATATATATATATATATATATATATATATATATATATATATAATCAGAGTTATAGATTCGAGTTCCTGAACGGGTGAGTCGAACCCGACCCTGACATGATTCGATCGGACTCGGGTCAAAACTAGAACGGTGGGATTTAATCCATCGATTTAAGTGGAGTAAGGAACTAAAACCACACGTGCTGTTGACCCAATTGGCTCACAAGAAGCTTCCCAGCACACCACACGCTACGGGTACCAAGGAATAACCCCAAGCACCTCCAAAAAGATCACTTCTAGAATGTTTTCTCAACTAGTTAAAAGTAATAATAAACTGTCTATTTCATCCTTTAAAATTTTAATTTTGATACCTAACTTTATAATTATTTTAATTTAATTATTCAATGATTTTTTTATTATAAAGTTCAAACATAATTCTGCTTATTTTATTAAAAATATAGTATATAATCTCATAAAAAAAAGATTTATTAAAATACAAATCACATCCAAATTTTATAGCAAAAATTTATCAAAAAATTTAAATCGAGTAAACTAAATTTTATTCATACAGATTGTCTATATTTTTAATATCGTGCAACCAAGATCTAAATTCAATTTAAGTATAATATATACAATCAAATTTAAATATAATGCTACTTATTAAAGTACCTTATTACTGAAATTTGATAATTTACTGTTATTGAAATAATAATTTTATTTATTTTTGTAAAACGATACAATCAATTAGATATTGTACGACTACAACGAAAATATTATTACTTGAATTTAAGTTTAGGAACTGTTCGGGTACAAAAAAGGGTGCGCTAAGCACTTCCGCTCATCTCTTTCCCAACACTTCGCCTCAAACCCCGACCATCTCTTCTCGCCTATAAATACACGAAAGTAACTAAAAAAAAAAAATAATAATAATAATAATAATAAAAGGGGGAAAATTTGGGTGGGAGAAAACCCTCGTACTCTCCTCATCAAACACCGGCGATCGACCCTCTAAGCTCGATCGAAAGGTTCGTTTCTCGATTCAAATCTCTCTTCTCCCTCCATTGTTAGTTCGTCTCTTCTCGCGTGTTCGATCGAGTAGGGTTTTACTGAATCTCGTCACGGATTCGGGAGTTAGGGTTTCACTCGGAATCCCGGACGAATCTCCTGAATTCGGATCGTTTTATTCATTTTTTTAGTTTTTTTTTTGGATTTATCAGCATTTGCCCCTCGGATTTTGATTAGATCAATGCGATTTTGCAATGAAGATCCCATTCTCTATCTGATTTCGTTGTGTTTTTTGTTTCCCCTTTGATCCAGTAACAATTCTGCTTCGATTTTTCTGAATGCCTCGATCGATTAATGTGTACTCGCCTACTTGGAGGAGGAGGTGTAATCCACTTTGATCGTTAGGGTTTACATTTTTGGACTTTGTTGACTTGTTAGAAAGATCTAAGATAACTGCATTGTGATGATTGGTTAGAAATTGGAAGCTAAAATGCCGTCCTATCGCCAATACTCGCGAATCGATACTGTGGAGCTCAGAAATCAGCTCTTCAAGAAGCTCGGGAGGCAAAAAGCCGAGAAGTACTTCTACATCCTCAAGAAGTTGCTTGACCATAAATTGAGCAAGTGGGAGTTCAATAGATTGTGTTATAACACTATTGGGAAGGAAAATATCGCCCTTCATAATCAGTTTGTACAGTCAATCCTTGGAAATGCCTGTCTTGCCTTTGGCCCGCCTATGAAACAAGCAGCGACAGGCCACTCACGAACCAGTAAAATTTCCAATGGGCATTTTGGAGAGTCTTTCCCACCCTCTCCTAGGAGGGCGAGATCAATAATTAGTAGGGATGCAAAGCTTAATGACCGCCCAAGTCCCCTCGGACCTTATGGAAAAGTGGCTCATGGCCATGTGCAGGAAGTCACGAATTCTTGCGACTTATATAGGTCAAAAGAGCAGCATAGTGTTGTGGAGTTGATATCGATAGGTAGTAAAGCTCTTTTAGAAGTTGCATCGGTGGAAGATGGGGAAGAGGTAGAACAAGTGAGATGTAGTCCGTGTGTTCAGAGCAGAAGTCCTGTAAGGGCTCCTTTGGGGATTCCACAAATGGTTGGCTCTCTACGCCGTAAAGCATTTCATCCTTCTAAGTCTACTGATCCCGAATCTTGTTACAGTACTTCTGAATTGCCAGATACAAGGTCTTTACAGAAATACATGGAGCATAAGTTGGAGGTTGAAGGCCTTGGGACGTCAATCGACTGTGCTGATCTTTTAAATAGAGCTTTGGATGCTTATCTAAAGAGGCTGATTAAACCCTGTTTGGACCTAGCAAGATCAAGGCATGGCAACAGGAGAATAGGTCGCGCAAATGGGAAGATTATTATGGGTATGAATGGTGTACGGCAGGGTCAACATGTTATGGAATTAAATCAGTGTTATTATGCTTCATTACAAGATTTTCAGGTGGCAATGGAATCAAATCCTCAATTACTTGGAGGTGATTGGCCTCTACAACTTGAGAAAATAAGCGCACGAGCTTTCGAGTAGTTTTTTTTTTAATTAGCTATATAGTTTTGGTGCCTGATGGCAACTTTGTCTGAGCTCAACTAAAAGAGTGCAGAGTGCTCATCGAGTTTTGAGATACTACTCAAGCAACATAATAAATGTGGGTAGAAAGAAAAGCAATATAAGATGGAAGAGTTACATGCTTAATTGCAAAAGATTCATCAAATGCAGATTGTTCTTCATGTGAAGGTCCGTCATGCAGAATAAAGTTCATATATAACATTGTCTGAAGGTTTGAATCAGGACATTGTGCTGAGAGGATGCATTGAAAGACATTGATCGGTCAAGATACTATTTCCAGATCAGAGTGATTTCCCACCCCCCCACCCTTTATATTTCCAGTTTAGTAAATTGAGATGGTTAGATCTTATATGACCTTTCAAGCTTTCATGCTTGTATATATAGCATTAGTTATTTCATTCTTGGGAAGTTTGTTGGGCTTGGTTCTACATAATCCATAATGAGAGCATGATTAGGAATGTGTACTTCGCTTGTTTACACTGGTTTGGAATGGTATTTTTGGCTATTATGAGCAAAATTAGTTGTTTATACATTCAATCTTGTGCTTTCTTACAACTCTTGATATAGTGAAGTTTTTCTGAGGCTACTTTAAATCCTGTGATGCATTTCATTAGGATATTAGTAAAGGTTTTTTGATATAATGCTGAAACCAATTAAGCATGTTTCTTAGCAAAATTTATTTGAAAGTCTGTCAAGATCCAGGACTGCATGCTTATTTTTTTGTCTAATCGCACACCGATGGAAATTTAAATAAAACATCTATATGTAGTTTAATATGTTCTTCAAGTATACTATTTTCCTTTTAGTTTAATCTTGCATTAGTTGTCTCATATCACTTGAATTTGGGATTCTGCAACATGCAATGGGTTCTTACATATCCTTCATTTCCCAGTTATGAATATTTGCGCTGGTGATATAGTGGCCTACTGCATAAAGCACCTACTGTATTATAACTTGTAGCCTTATTCTGTGTTCTATAAATTAGAATTTACCTTTTGGCCTTACAATGAAACAAGGTTTGTGAGTGCTGGAAAATGCATGTTTAATTAGATGCAACTATCTAATTAAGGTGAAATGTTATCTGAATCATCAGGGTTATTGAGCAATTAAAATGAAAGTGATATGTACATCGACAAAATTAAGTTAGACATGCATCAGTAAACGTATCCATTTCAACAACCTCAGCTAAATTGTCCTGCAAGCTGTTCTTTGTGCATAGAAGTCTGGGATATTGATGGATCTATTTTGCCTATATGCTTAAGTTATTCCCAATGTGAAACTTTAGTTGGGAAAAAGGAGGTTAATATTTAAGTATTGCGAAAGGCTAGTTTCTATGGATCAACTACAGTGATGATGTCTTGAAGTAATATGTTAGGAACTATCATTTTGGTTTCAAACTGGCCATTTTCATTAGTAAAGTTGCCTATTGTATCATTCTTTGATATTCTTTTAGAGAACAGAGGCTTATCAAGCCTATATACACTAGTATAATTTTCGTTGATGTACGGGCAGCTATATTTGATCCACTGCTTTAGATGCATGGAACTGAATCTACTGCATAATTAGGCTCCTCAAGGTAAACTGCGCGCTATTGCTTGTTCTCCAAATTGATGTATCCGGTATTGGTGTATTTTCCAGTATTTACATGGATAAATGAGACGTTTCAATTGCAGGTAACTAGGTAAGTATGGAATCAGAAGGGTAAGCTTTGAATTGTGCTGTTCTTCATATGATTTTAAAAAATTGGAGTCCTTTGATATATTTACTATAATAAAAATGTTTAAACATATTCCTTGTGTACTAGTTTGAGAAGTAGACAAGCTGAGTGTTTTTAATGATGATGGATGATCTGAATTCCATGTTTCTTGGAACTTTCTTGGCTTTGTTTGTTATAGGTTCTTGCTGAGCAGCAAATGTTTCAGTGTTATAGTCTGAGGCATGCCATTGTGGAGCATGATGTCGTCTTATTTTTTTTCTTTCTAATGAGTTGGTAATGGCATTGACAATTGTGTTAGTTGCTTGATCGGTGAATCAGTAAAATCAATGAGCATTATATTGATTTAGCGTTGTTGATACAATTTTTGATTGTTCAACAATTAGCCAATTCAGCCATCTCAGCTGGTGAATATTTAAATCTAGAAGTGATGGTGCCTACACTAAATTAAGTTGAAGCTTAACTCTGCAGCCAGCAGTATTGGTTTCATATGTTGACTTGCTAGGTTGAAGCATTCTTGTCATATTCAGATTATCTGCAAGAATGGAGAGTATTGTAAATTTATAAAGTTTATTTCATACTTCCATGCAGTACAAAAGTAAAATGTAGAATTTTGGATACAAAATAATGTATGTTAATTTATATTTTTCTTTTTTATTCTGATGAACTTCTATTTGGTTTCTGTAACTGATGCTACTTATTCTCATACTGCCTTGGTGATTCTCCGTTAAGTTTATAATTTCCTCAGGTTCTCAACCATTGCATTTTGTGTTTAGTTCGCCTTCGGTATCTTTTTGGTAATTGTTAGGTAAGCCAATGCTATTTATTTGGATTTATGATACTTATGTAACCCCATCAGTACTGCTGTTTGCTGGTTATTTGATTCCCAGTATTTTATTTATCTTGCAGTGAGTTAGAGCCATAATTACTGAAACTGCTGAACTTCAAGAATGTGGTAGAAGCAAATGTCAATTAAGATAGTTCGATGATTTTGTAGGAAGAGTTAGTCAGATTGTCTCATAGTGTTGAAGGATTGTACACTGGGTGTATACATTCAATTGATATAGCTGAACATATTTCGTCTTCATAATCTGCTGATGGCTCATGGCATTATTCTCTTTGCATTAATTTGAAAATTTGAACAATTTCCTCATGTTCTGCTATTCAAACATGCATACAGATTTCAGAAGCTTGGCGTGATTATTACGACTATTCTTGCAGTTGATTAGCGGACAGAAGATGGATGCTAAAATTTATTTAGCATGGTCAGTTGTATCAGGTGCGTGCTACTTGTCTCTTCCTTTTTGTGTCTTATGGTTTATGAATCTTTTTGACAGTATTAGTGATTAGAAACCATGAACTTAATAGTTCTATTGTGCACTTCTGGTGTGATAGCAGTTGTTGGCTTGTGTTCCATTAATTAGTGCTTCGCTACATGTATTCTCGTTTCTTGGTTTAGTTCAACATTGCGTGATAATGTATTTGGTCATCAATGTGACATTTTGTAGTTCTAAAGTACTTCTGCTCAGCCTTTATGCAAGCCTCAGAATAGCGACCAAAGGAGGGGAAGAAAAATCTTAATATCAGAAAATGAGAGAAACTGGAGCTGATTAAAGCAATAGTCCTTTTTATTTTCTCTCTATGTTGGCACGTTTTAAATTTACAACTCACAAACATCAAAACTATCATAGCGAAGTGCACGCAGCCGCGAAAGAGAAGAATTGACAGTCCATTCTTTTTTTGTGTGTTAGAAACTGCGACACAAGAAACAGAGATCGAGTGGAGAGGCTCCTCGCCTCCTCCACTCTGAGGCCAATGCCGTTGTGCTCCAAGCGCCTTCGCTGGGCCTCCTCCTTGTACGCAGTTGAATTCGTGCACTTCTTCCTGCAGGCGGGATATCGGAATCCGCCTTCCTCAGCATCTCCCACATCACCCGCACGTCCTCGTACTCGCACGTCCTCACCTCCTTCCTCAGCTTCCTCAGCCCTATTGTGTCCACAGGTAATTAAAATACATTTGTATTTATGTAGCTTTACTGAGCAACTGCACTATGTCTAATCTGCTGCTATCAATCATGCACAGTATGCGAATCTTAAAGCAGTATTGATGGTAGATTAGATTGTTTTGCAGAGACTTTGATGTAATTTCTTGTGGATTTAACATGCACTTACCTGTGGTTTGTTGGAAGCCGAGAGGAGCAGCGACATTGATCCAAACTCTTCTGATCATCGGGAGCACGATCTGATGCCACCACTCCACCATGGTCCCCCTCCCCCCCCCTCCCTCCTCCTTACTGTGTATGTCCTCTCTCTCTCTCTCTCTCTGTTATATAGATGTAACGTTCGAATATAAAACCACAGCAGAGTGTTCTATTAAGTTTTTGTTTCAACTTTTAAAAAGAGGGTCATTTTCCATCTCGTTGGCGTCGCAGTCCGCGTGGGCGTCCGACGATGCGCGTGTGATGCCGACGCGGACGGCACCACTTGCTCACATGTTGCACCGGCTCTTTACCGGCTCGGTCGGCGCCACGTGGGCAAAGCCGCGTGAGTCCACCGGTTGATTCCGGTTGCGACGAGAAGCGTGATGCATAAAATTCCACGTTTTTTAAAACAAAAAAAAAAAAAAAAAAAATTCCCCATAACAAGTAGTGGGCTGCTACCGCCCCCATTTTTGGACGGTTCTGGTGCTGGAATTTTGGCTGGAGATGGGGAAACCCCTTTTTGGTAAATAAGTTTAGAAACCACCCTCCACCATAGCATATAGGCTAGGCTAATTTGAGACAGGCTCTCATATAATTTAACATTTGATTGGCTAAAATTAAATTGGGGGTTTAATTTTAAATTTTATCCCAGCATGAACTGATGCTTGAAACCACATTTGAGTAGTCAGGCTTATATTGATGTCAATCTCTACGAATTTGATATTAATTTAGGCTTATATTGATTTCAATCTCTACGAATTTGATATTAATTTAAAAGAATAAACAACAATTTGTCTTTAGGGGTGGGAGTGGCCCCCTACATAGCTGTACAATAATAAATAGACCATTTGGAGACCACGTCTCTAGAATTTGGACTTTTCAATTCACAATTGGCGTACGCATGAGATCACAACCCACTATATCTATCTTATAGATAGATAAACGTGGGTTGGGTTTTCGAGTCTGGGGTCAGTGGAGGCGTGCCTGGAAGCTAGCAGCTATTCTACGTCATCTTTATTTTATAACTCCTTCGTGCCGGTGACGCAAAGCAAGTTAACTTTTGTCTTTTTTTTTTCCTTTCCTTTTTTTTTTTATTTTTTTTTTTTATTTTTTTGTAGTTGCAATATTTAAAAGAGAAGTGCTAGATATACATCCCAAATGGGATGTACATTCTACACCCACTCCATTCTGGGATGGACATTCATTTACTCGTTACATCGATGTGACGAATAAAATTCACCCCATCCCAGAATGGGTAGGTGTAAGATGAACACCCCATTTGGGGTGTACATCTAGCATTAACCTATTTAAAATTCTTATATTGAGTGCCTTTTAAAATTAAAAAAAAAAGAAAAAAGAAAAAAAAGTTAGTGTCGAGCTTTTATGAATGCATCCTCACTTTGTGACACTAATTTTAGGAGATAGAAAAACTAACATCTAGTTTTATTCAATTAGGTGTCTCTTCTTCAACGATTACATTCTCATCATTATTCCTAAAAAATGAGTACAATTTTATGATTTGAGCAAAACAATCTACCCTGATTTTTTCTTTCAATTAATTGAATACGGCGCAATCGAAGCGAATGTTTCCCTGAGACCCGGTTTTAACTCCAACCCGGCCCAGCTTTGTTATCGCGGTAACAAAGGCCTGCTGAAAGGCTTGCGGGCTCTGGGCCCATGAGTTGACGGTGGGCGCTGATCGGGAGTCCGTGAAGAGGACTTGGTCGGAGGTGAAGAGGCCCATTCCTTGTTGTAGGTTCTTGTAGTACTGGTTGTCGAAGGCCTGGGGAGTGACCGGGTCATTTGCGACGGCTAGGTTTGGGTCTGCGTTAGGAGGGCAAGCAGCCTGTAGCTGGGCCGCATAGGCCTGGCTGAAGCTCGGGTCGACTAGGCTTCCTGGGCTGAAGTTGTATAGCCGGTTCGCAAAGGTGCTGCAGTGCGCGAAGCCCACCGTGTGGGCCGCTGCAAAATTAGATTCACATTTGTTTAACTGCTGCAACAAAGACAAAGATTGAATTTTTGTTGGGTATAAAAGAACACGCAGAAAGGTTGAGAGAGAAGAAGAAGATAATATATGCAAGCTATTTGAAGTCACTTTGTCAGGAACTTAAAATTTTCTACTTATTTTTTCTTTACAATCACTTCAATTTCAAACGAGATATCTATCAAAAAGATATGACTTTCACCTCGCTCTCTTCATTTGTAACTTAAATTATGAAAATTGGATAGTAGTGTTTATTTTTTCAAAAAAAAAAGAAAAAAAAAAAAAGAAAAAAAAGAAAGCGTGAGAGGAATATTACGGCGTCTGATAACAAACCATAATTGACTTGTATTTTTTATTTCTTATTTTAAATTAAAAAATAAAGATAAAGTACATGAGAAAAATATCTGATTATTCCTAGTCTTTCTTATCGAACTATTATTGTCTTTATCTTAATAAGCAATAAAGGACCAAAATGTCTCCATCGATACAGGTCATTTTGCTATTATTCTTCAATTCGTATATTCCATCATTGTCCCAGCGTGTGGTGACCGGTGTGACCTGTCGCAAATTTAATGCCTCCACTCCATCGTGTTATCAAAGTAAGCTTTTGTACTTCATTTATCTTTACTTCATTTATCTTTTACCGTTAAAATTTTATCTCCAACTCTTCGACAACTTCAAGGTGAAGTTGGCCGGAGAGAAGCAGCTTTCTTAATGATAATCTTTTTTTTTTTTTTTCAATTTTAATATTTTGCTGGGTACAGAATCCAGATGATCAATTAATCTTCTTGTCGGAACGTCGCAGATTATTCTGGTGTTTTCGTAGAGAGTGCATATATTACACCCATTAATTAATTACGACGGATGAACATTTATTATTAGTTAGCTAATTAAGCATGCATTCGTATTGTCCGTGTTGGTATTTATAGAGACTTTAACAAATATGCTTTTACATAACGGAATTAACTTATTTACCTGAGAGAGCGATCATGTCAGATTGAGAGAGTCCGTTCGCTGCAAATAAAGAGGTAAGTTGATCCAAATCGAAACTCGGCGGCGGCAACCTCCCGTTAACACTGCTCGCCGTCGAGCTCAGCCCATCCAACCTTCCCAATTCCACCGCATACGATGGCCCTCCTGCCTGCGTCGTACAAAGCAGGATGAGAATGATTGTGCGCGGGCATTCGAAGAGAGAAGTTAAGAGCTAGGGAGGGGACAGATTGGTTACTAACCAGGGCTATGACATCCCGAGTTGCCATCGCCAGGATATCGGCACACGACACCTTATTCGTGCACTGGGGGACTGCGTCCACCGCCGCCTTAGCCCGAATCACGGTGTCGAATCCGTCTCCAGCGAGGGATAGGTTGATCGGGTTGTCCTTCTCCGCCGTGTTATTCCCCGCCGACACGATTATCACCGAGGCATCACACCCCTATCGATCACGAACATCGGTTATTTGATCATAAGTATATTTATCTATAAAGCCGAGAGTTTGAATTCTTATTTTGATATTATGTTTAATCATACAATCACCTGAACGAAGCAATCGTGGAAGAAGAGGCGAATTGTGGCTCCGACGGCCACCAAGGTCTCCTGGGTCTTCTCTGTGACGGCATTCCTCACGATGGTCTCGACGTTGGGGCAAATGTTTGCGTAGTAGTTTTGCTGGAGCTGCGCCGAGCCCAATTGAGGAAACACATAGAGGCTCAAGAAGAGTAGCAACAGCACCACACGAAATTTTGTCATTTCATTATACAGCACAAAGGGAGTGAGAAAGAGAGAGATATATATATATATAATATGTGGGAAATTAATTAAAGAATAGTAAAAGTTGGAGAATATATAAGGGAGGAGCCAAATTGGCTTTCAGAAACTTCTTTTCCTTATATAGAAGAGATATGAGAGAAGAAGGGGAGGGGGGGTTGATCGATGTGGAATTTGGGCCAGTATTGGCTCTTCTTCATGATAGAAGTAGTATCACATGATATGATGAAGTTGGAATGTGTGCATATGAAGGTTCCACCGCACCTGTATTATCATGCCAACAACCATGCATGTTAGGTAGATAGAGACGTAAAGTGATGAAGCATTAATTAGTATGGTATTACTACAGCTAATAGCTGTTTTAAAATATTATTTTTATATAGTATTGATGTACGCAATGTAATGTATATCTGAAAGGGGCATTTCCAATAACAACTATACTATCCATATATACACGACACATGCAAATAATTTTAATGATTTATATCAAATCAGTGTCCAAGGTACTACAATTGGAGGACCCAAGGCATTACCTGCTTATTATTAATGTATGTACATTCATAGTCAACAAGAGAGAGCTGTTTAAGACTCTTAAGTAGCAGGTAGTAGTGTTGGCAATTTGAATATTTGGCAAGAGGCAGTTTCTTGTGGGCTTCTTCTCTTGCTTTTTATTATTATTATTATTATTATTATATAGTAGGGGTTGATTTTTTGGGATGCTTCTGTTTTGGATTATTTAGGATAAACAATTAATATAAACCTGCAAAAAAATGTTTCTCATGGGCCACGGAAACACTACAAAACCCTGCATGGAGTGTTTGTTATATTTGGACTACTCATCTCTTCCTGAAATTAACATCTTATTATTTGGGCATTTGTAATTGTATGCGCGGATACATGTAGACTAATGGTCGCGCATATTTATGGTTTCAATGGCATTCCAAGGCACAAAAAGAAAGAAGTAAAAAAAACAGTGATTTCATACAGCTTTAATCTTCTACTAACAAAGTAGACAAATTTATAAACCTATTACCATCCTTAGTTTATTAATTGAGGATGGATCTGGTTGTTTTCTTAGGACTTGAAACAATGGAAAATGCTATACTTACAAACATCTCCTGTAATAATTTATAGATTTTAAAAATTTAATGGTTTGATTTTATTCTCTGTCTTGCAAATTACAGTAATTATCTTGCGATTGACTTTGTTCATTTTTTTTTAAAAAAAATAAACTTAGCTAGGAATATAAAGAAACTAGTGCTGCGAATTCAAAATCTCATATACCAACCATTGAAGTACTTGAATTAAGTGTTTTTGCTGATTAGAAGTTATTTCACAAAAATAGGCCCATTTGGCCCATAGTGCAACATATTGAATGTAAATAGTACAGAGGCCTACAGGCCATTAATGGGTTTTCTAATGGGCTTGTTTGTCTACAGGTGGAGGCCCAGTCACAAAAGAGATTTCATTTTTGATAGCGACATGTTTAATTTATAAAATTTGAGTAAATTCAATCAATAAATAATAATCAGTTTCAATTGATTCTATCTGTCAATAGTAAAACTACATTATCCAACTCGATCCGCCCCAATTAGAACATGAGAAATAGTTAGATTCTATTAAACACTTCATCTAGTAAACACTTTCTCTCTAACAAGTAAAAGGTGTATAATACCATTATGCCGCACCGTGCTGTGTCGACAAGTGCACGATGATTCATTTAGATCCTTCCACTCATATCAACGGTGGGCAAAGCACAAGGCCACATCTCTTATGCATGTGTAGATTCTTCTCTCCATAAATTTTGTTCCTACATTTTTTTCCGCCGGGAATAACAAGGACAGGGAACAAATTCCTTACAGCAGTTGGTTTATAGCATTTCTACATCAAATTGACTCTGGGGCTTTTTTTAGCTTTATCTCTATTTTGGCTTTTAGCTTCACCAGTCTCCTAGTTAGTGAACATTGTTACAAATTTGCCAACAAATCTAGAAAATTATATGTGTCTAAGTTGTCAAAAGATTCTATGACTGAGCCGTGAATAGAAAATTTTCTCATATGCATCTGAGCAAAATGCGTCTTTTCCTATCTGTATATCTCACGGTAGAAAAGAGTGCGTCTGTCTTAACTAGGCACATCTGACAATTGGAATATTGGACCATGACTAGCAAAATGCATGTTCCACACCCAAAAAGTTTAAATTAAACTAAATTAAATTAAATTTTAAACCTTTGTCGTTCAAAAGGATTTCATAATGCAAAATTAAGTGGGGCTTCTGGTCGGAGGAAGATGCACAGTGTCCCCACAATGGAAGGGTGACCTAAGTTGCAATAATAATTACTCCAGTAATTAATAAATACATTATTATTAGTATATTATTATATTAATCTCCTCAGGATTCAATGCCCAAAGCACAAATGGGGATTAAACAAAGAGGATTATGGGGATAAGGGTAAGGGTTAATGTGGCTACTTTAAGATGCATTGTGAGGTCATTAAGCCACTCTTTTGAGGAGCCGTGAGAGTTTTATATATATATATATATATATATATATATACTCACCAGTGAACAAAAGCTCCAAAAAAATAAATAAATAAGTAGATGGAAGAACGAGACCCCTTCAATTAATTATAGAATATTTTGAAATAGGTCTCTCCACTTTGATTTTTTTTAAACACATTTACTCATCTTCTAAATTATTTTCGAATCAAATTTAATACGCTCACTAGCTATTAATCGATCAAAAGTATGGTTTTATTGATTACAAATAGAACTAAACCTATTATATCTATCAGAATTATTGTTGAATTTAATAAAGTAGAGTTATTTAAGTTTACAAAAAATAAAATTAAATTCAAAGTCACGGTGCCATTTTAAGATGAGCTAATATATATATATATATATGAGCAATGCTACATGTACACCCCGAAGGGGTGTACATCATACATCTCCTCCATTTTAATGGTATCGATATTTTTTACGGGTCACATCAAGTGACCCATCATCACACCCCCACCCTTAGATGGGTGGGGGTGTGAGATGTACACCCCTTACGGGTGTACACGTAGCATTTTCCTATATATATATATATATATATATATATATATATATATATATATAGAGAGAGAGAGAGAGAGAGAGAGAGAGAGTGCTTATATATTTTAAAATGTTTAAACTCATTTATATTTATAAATTTGTTATCATGAAATTTGTATTAGAATTTGTACAATTATATTTTTTTTCTCTCTCTTTAATTGTATATATATATATATATATATATATATATATATATATATATATATATATATATATATATATATATATAAAGAGGAGTAGAGTTTATTTATACTTGTGAATTTTTTATCATTAAAATTTTTATTTTTTATTTTTTTTACTCTTTTTAGTTAACTTTACAATAACACAAATTTTAATACAAATTTAATAATAAAAAATTTATAAATATAAATTAATTTATACTTTTAAAAATATATAAATTCTATTCTATAAAGAAAAAGCTAAGTGAGAGTGAGTTAGAGCGTGATGGGTCCATGTCGGGTTAATTCGCACCCGAATATACAATAATAAATGTAGCTCGGGGCATGTAGTAGTAGCATTAATGTAGCTCGGCGTTGGATCCGATACTTTTATTAGCGTAGCTCGTGCGCTCAATAGGACTATTTCCTTGTCCCCCATGCCACGTCCACGTGCCACACCACACTAAAATTGTTTCAATTCCATACTCTATCATCTTTCCAAACTTTTTGGTACCAAAAAATTTATTATTGAGGAGAATTTGATTCAGTTGTTTTCGAAATAGGGCGCGAGAGAGAGATTGTATGAGATTAAAATTTATTTGATATGAGTTTCACATATTTTAGTAAATTTTAAATGTTGTTTTTAAAATTTGACCGATCAATTATATTTAAAAATAATTTTTAGGATACAAAAAAATAATATTTCTCTTCTATCAACAAAAAAACTAATAATAATAATTAATGATTTGTTTGGTTATCCATGTTTTGCCGTTATCATGACATCTAACTTGGTTTTTGCGTAACACCAATTCCAACGTACGGTAAAATTATAAGCTATATGTGTGAGAGGGACAAATTAGGAGACCTACAGAGAAATTTACAAAGTTCAATGTACTTTTCTGCAAAAAGTGTTAGCACTGAATTTTAACTTAGGTTTAGCTCGTGCGTTAGAAGCATGCATGCTCTCTCAAATATATATATATATATATATATATATATATATATATATATATATATATATATATATATTTTCATTAGTTATTAATCAGGCTCATCTGCATCTTCATGATGTCCTCTACCACTCACTCCTCGTAGGACGCAAATTGAGGTAATTAGGTCACAGTATTTTCAAAGCTATATTTTGCTCTTTAATTTCAACCCATTTTTTAATGGAAAATGCTATGTGTACACCCCTTTCGGGGTGTACATCATACACCCCACCCATCTAAGGGTGGGGGTGTGATGATGGGTCACTTGATGTGACCCGTAAAAAGTATCGCCACCATTAAAATGGTGGAGGTGTATGATGTACACCCCTTTGGGGTGTACATGTAGCATTACTCTTTTTTAATCCATATGTAATGATTGTTAGAGATGACACCTGAGAAGAATGCGTGTACAATACTCCAACACTTAGTTATCTCCTGAAGCATAAGTTCTTATAGTAGCAGTAAATTATTTTTTTTGTGATGTTTGAGCATATAAAAAAGAGTATATATAAGTATACATTTTTTAGGGATGTATATTTTATATTTTATTTTATTCTGAAGTGGGGTGAATTTTACTCGTCACTCGATGTGACGAGTAGAATAATACCCACTTCAGAATAAGGTGGAGTGTAGGATGTACACTCCTAAAAAGGTGTACATCTAGCATCACTCTATAAAAAATAGTATTGAGCATAAAATATTTAAAAAGTACTTTCTAAGTAATCTTTTTTTTTTTTTTTTGTGAAATTAGAAAGTTGATAAGTTATTATTGTAACACCCAATAGTTTTATGTTGGATGAAAAAAAATTTTGATTGGATATACGAAGCGATATACGTTAATAATAATAATTAAGGTTAAATATTTTGGATTTTGATTTGGACCCAACGTATTATTATTACTAGCGAGGCAAAATTCTATACTACAGAAAGTGTGAGAGCCAAGTGCTATGTATAAAGTGTGAGCGGGTTTGGTAGGAGCCACCTCTTATTCCATATCAGATGGAAGATATATAAGATGTGGATATGTGAGGTCAAACACGTTAATAATAATAACTGGTACCGATAGTTTCACATTGGATGAAAAAAAAAATTCTGATTAAATATATAAGATCATACATGATAATAATAATAATTAAAATTAAATATTTTATGCTGATGATTTAAACCTAATAAATTATTATTATTAGTGAGCTGAATAATTACAATTATAAATTTAGAGAGTTAGCGTTTTGGGTCGGTGGAATTCAAATAGACATATTAGAGTCTTACATTATACTCAATGACAGATCTATTGATCCCACTGAGATAGCCAACAAAAAGCCAAAGTTGACCCCAAAGTGGGGTCAACAAGTGAGATAATTTATTTACTATTTGTTTTACCTTTAATCATGAATTTATTAACTCCAAAAGAGGTTATTTGCATATTACCAAAACTTAGATTTTATCAAATTATTATTATTATTATTTTACATATTACGAGAATATAAGATTTTATCAAAATAAATTTTGAATCTGATTGTAGGTTATAGTGTCGAACATAAGAATATTCAAAAATCGTTCTGTAATTTTTTTTTCTTTCATACATCAAATTAGGAAATATATATGCTAATATAAATTTATAAAATTAAAATTTTAAATTGGTTGAATACAAATAGGTATGTTAGATTCTCGCAACATACAAATAGCTCGACAGAAATTACTTAACATTATTTTTTCTTTTAATTCTTGTGACGCCAAAACCAAGCCCAAAATCTGGGGTTACGTGAAGCTCTTATTTGAGTATAATTACTTGAATAAATTTACTCGACGAACATTAAAAGTTAATTATTTTGTTAAATCCTTCAAAAACAACTTTACATAAAAGTCAAAAAAAACAGGGTGTACAAGTCCTTTTATGTGTTCCCTCTTTGACCAAAAGCCCTTCTTCATCCATCATCTTTTTCTCTCTATGATTAGCTTCTTTTTTACTGAAATAGATTGTCTACATGCCTTTGATAAAAAAAAACAAAAAAGAGAAAAAAAAACTTTGTTCAAAAAAAATTTCAAATCTGCAGGTCAAACATTGTTATTATTTTCTGATACTTTTGTGTTTAGTAATTTTTTCGCGCAAGATTAGTACTAACAATTCGATCAATTAGTATATATATATATATTTTGACTTCTTTTTTTTTTTTTTTTTTTTTGGGGTACTTGGATATACATGAGAACAAATTCGTTTACTACTAATCATAGAAGTTAACCGACCAAACAAAGATAGTTTTTATGACCCAAAAAAGCAAAATCATGCCTATAGTGGCCAGGAGAGTACGAAAAGTAACATCTTATTTTATTTTACTTTCCTTCTAATTCAATTACCAAGATATAAAGTGATTAATTAATTAACAAAAGCCATCATCATAATCACACACACACACACACATGCAGAGAAAAAGGAGATTATAAAAAAAAAATAAAAAAAATAAAGAGTGGGGAACAAAAAGGAGAAGTACGTTGCCGTTTCTCTCCTTTCCATATAACCTTTTTTTTTTTTTTTTTTTTTTCTATAGCACTCCTCTTTGTATAATTTGCTCAATTATGTTATTAAGCCTCCGTTTCGCAACGGGAATAAGGGGATTATCCTCCATCTTATTTTCAAACCAAAATTATAGGAATGAGAATAGTCTATTTCCTCTCCTTATGGGTGGGAATAGAGGTGGAACAACTCCTTGTTCCACCTGCCAGATTTTTTTTTTTTTTTTTTTTTTTAAATAATGATAAGATGTTTAATAAATTTATAAAATTTAAAATTTATTTTTTTATTTTATAAATTTTAAAATTTTTAACTTATTTTTTAATAAATCTAAAAATATATTTTTTTCTAAATTTTTTTAAAAAATTATTAATTTTAAAATTTTTAAATTTATACAAATTTTTTAATAAATTTTTTTTAAAATTTATACTAATTTTAAAAATGAAATTTTTGCTTCTACTTTTGTAATTTTTTAAGACAATTAAAATTAAAATTTTTAATATTTATAAATTTTTAAATTTTAAATTTTAAATTTTATAGCTTTTAAAATTTTTAACTTTAATTTTTAATAAATTTATCATATAATTTTAATAAATTATATGATAAATTTTTTTAATAATTTTTTTTATATATAAGTAAAATATAAATTTTAATAATTTTTTTAATAAATATTTTAAATTATATCAGTAAAATTTTAATCATAAATTAAAATTTTAGTACTCTTTATTCTTCTTATTCCTCTTTAATTTACCAAACACAATTTTCTTTAAACCCGGTATAACTCTTATACCTACACAAACATAAATTAATATTAGTTCCTACTAATATCATAACTTATACTTATTTCGGATATAATCAAATTTTTTTTATATCCGAACCAAACGCAGCTAAGAGTTTATAGGCAAATATTGGCTAATTAATTATTTAGTTAATTAATAATTTGGTGGTGGGCCCCTCCTCGGGCTCTTGTTCTCGGGGAGCGGGCCCTCTGTGGGAGGGGGGTGGGGCCCACCACCTCGTACGGCTGCGCCTCCCCTCGCCGGCAACGCGTGCACCAATGTCGGCACCTTTGAGTTCCATTTAGGGTTTATCCGAAGAGCAACACTACGTGTACCCCAAAAGATCCCCAAAATACTACCGACCGCTTAATAGGCTAGTAATGCTGTGTTGTTGATCCATGAAACTGGGATTTGAAAATGGTAAAATCTCATGCATTACTCAAATTGTATTTAATTATTTATAAAAGTGGGCCAAACATTTCTTAATTTATAAAGTCTTATTTACATCACGAATTAGATTAGATTCGTTGCATCTGCTTGAATTCAGTACTGAGTACCGATCAATTTTTACTAAATTTTTAAAGTTGATAATGAATTTAGCTTTGATAATAGCGCATAGCTACATGATTTGTTTTAACTCTAAGAAGACACTCATTTATATAAATGGAAACATATAAATGACATTTTGAGGGAGTTTCTAGGTGGCATGTTATTACATGAGGCATTACTTTTTTCCTAATGACCTCACCATATGAGCACTACTCGTTTCCACACCCAAACAATTTTTTTTTTTTTTTTTTTTTTTTTTTTTTTTTTTTTAATGTGGGTCCCTTGCAAGGGGATGGATGTGATGTGCTAAGCACAAGAGAGGACAAAATTAAGCCTTCCCCTCTCCCTAAGAAAAGGGGGTGTAGGTTTGTATTATTATTATTATTATTTATTATTATTATTATTTGTTCCAATAATGCACCCAAGCCCATGTGTTTCCAGTGCTTGTTTTCAGTGAGGAACTGGGGATTATTTTACTAGGAATTAATTTAGGAGCAATGTAATGTAAAAATTGTGATGAGGAATGGTGATGATGATGATGGGGTTGTATGTGGACCCATGTGCATTGAATGGGGATCATGCATGGCATTGGGTGCATCATGATGATCATAACTGATCCAATTTTGGTGGTGGTGGTGGTGGTGGTGGACCGGTTTTGGATCATAAGATTATCAGGTCCAATGACATCATGAGCCCAAAGTGGTCAAAGCTAGTGAAAAAGCTCCACAAGTTGATTTGTTGGGTACATTAGCTTTGGTAAGTAGGATTATTTAATACAATCTAACTTGCCTAACTCAATTTAAAACTTAAACTTAATAACGTGCGTGTTCTTATCATCTCTGAATTCCAACCGCACACTAACGTACGTGCTTAATATGAAAAGGAATTTCGATTAGCTCAGCGACAAATAAAAAACCGCTCAAAATTTTGATGACCGACGTGTCGCAAACAGCTAATGGATGATAAAGCGAAGCAATAAGACAAAGCTTAAGATGTCATAAGATGCTTATTAGCGGAAAAGGCAGTTATATAAGCTAATGCAAACTTTAAAATTAAAGTACATAAAAGAAGAATGTAACCTGTACTGGTATGTTCAATTAACATCCAATACATAAAAAGCAGGTAAACACCATGTGGAAGTTTCAGTATTGCACCAGTAACCAATAAATAAATCCCCCCAGGCATTTTGAAATGATTAATGCGCAAAATATTATCACGAACAAGTGTAAACACGGCCACATTCTATCCTCATCTACAGCGTATCCTAAACAGTGGTATGTTAGTGGGAACAAGTTGTGATGATACATGGAAAATGATAGATAAAAATTCATGGGGGAGAGGGCACATGCGAAGTATCATGGAAGGTTTAGGTGTCTTGTTTGGGTGATTCTTTCTCTGGGAGTAGTGCTCTATAATTATCCAATACACTCCTCCTACTCTCTAAATAAAATAATTGTGAGGGGGCCCTTTGATTATTTTAGTGCCTGTCCTTTGTTGGCACTCTCTGAGGCATCTTTTTTCTCCTCATGCACCTGAAACTTCACTGAGCTAAGAATGGTTTTGTTTGGGCATGCCTAAATAGATCCAAGTAATATATTATTCTTTGGTTGGGGGTGGGGGTGGGGGCTGTGGAGGGAGTTTTAAATAGGAGTGCTCATTGAGGGAATTCAGGGGTTGTGGGGTTGTTCTTTGTGTCCCCAAAAGGAGAGCTTCATATTGAGGAAAGGGTGTGATCAGAGGAAGTTGGAAAAGCTTTCTCCTTCTCTCTCTCTCTCTCTCTCTCTCTCTCTCTCTCTCTCTCTCTCTCTCTCCATTGAAGAAGCTCCTTTTGTGCTTCTCTCTCATCATAGGAGCTGATACCAAAGAGTTGATCACAGGTGAGGGTGCTTTGAGCCTTTTGTAGATGGATAAAAGATGTGTCATATGAAGTTCTTTTGAAAGGATTGTTGGTTCTTGTTGATGGTCTTTAATTGCCATGTGACACACATATACTAGTCTAGTTTGTGCAGCATAATCCTCAATTTTATGTTAATTCCCAAAGTAATTTGTGTATGCTAACATTTAAATGTTAGATTCTGTCCCCTCCCCTTTTTTTTTTGGTTATTGCACATGAACAATCTCTCTCTCTCTCTCTCTCTCTCCTGTAATATTGATTGTTAGATTTCCCTCTTGAGTGAGTGAACTATCAATTATGAAAGGGCTTTTCTTCTTAACTTTTAATGATTACACATGTTTCTGAAACTACTACACTTATATCTTGAATCTCCAGAGGAATTGGGGAATTTGAAAATGGAAAATCTAGCTATCCCATGATATTCAATTATTGCTGCTAAACTTTTACTTATTGCAAATGTTAATCATTTTCTTTTTTTTTTCTCCAGCAAATTCCATGCTTTTCAAGTTCTATTGTTTTCCTAAGAAACAATGCAAAATAGAATCAATGTGACTAGACCTCATATAATCTGTAGCTTATTCTGCTGAGAGTAATCTTGAAATAGACAATTTAACTTCTTCGGTCCCTCACATAAGATGGTTTTCGGAATAAATTTTATATCAAAATCTTCATCTGAAATTTGAAGTCCTGTTGTCTGCATTTGCAATTTGCAATTTTCGGACTGGAATGTCGTCTTCTTGGCAGACACTAGTGGGAATCTCAGCAAAGTGCCATAAAATCAATCAATTTTGGCCTTACTAGAATCGGAATATGTGCAGGGTGATACCGACAATTTCGGAAACCGAATTGCGACACGTATATTGGAGAATAACAAGAAGACAAAATCATTCTGTAACATTTGGGCTTCTCCACTTGTTTTGGTGACACACAAAAGATCAAATTCTCCACAAATTTCTTTAAAAGGAGAGTGCAATGGAGCAGTTCATTCGACGTTACGACAGAGAATATCTGAAGATGGCCATGCTGAAGCATGAAGAAACTTTTAGACAGCAGGTATAGGTCCCAGGTCTCAATTACTGTGTAACTTCAATTCTACTTCGCCTTGATCGCTTCGAATTTTAAGCTAATTGATCTCTTTGTGCTGCACAATTTTATTGATTCAGGTTCACGAGCTCCATCGATTGTATAGAGTTCAGAAGCTACTGATGAGGGAGATGGAGAGCAAAGAGCTGAAGAGACAAAGGACCCCTTCATCCTCTCCTACCAACCGTAATCCGAATAAGCCTCGAAAAGCACTTAACTTAGATCTGCCAGCTGATGAATATATAGTAAGCACCGAAGAAGATGATGAAGAGGCCATGCTAGAGATCGATCAGGAGAGCGAATTAGATCTTACGCTTGCCATCGGAAGCAGTAGAAAGAATAGAGAAGGGACTGCTTTTGCTTCTTGCGACTCCGGAGCGAGCTTTTCGTCATCTTCGACCGAGTCCGGCGGGCATATAGGCCATGAATGGGGACTTGTTCAGGTGCCGAATGTGAACACTAGCTTTCAGAGCGAGAGGACTAGAGCTTTCGATGCAGGAGAGGGAATGATGCAGGAGGGGCTTAAGCAGCAGCCATGGCTTCTCCATTGCTTAAGCCTTAAGATGACATGAATAGCCTTATTGTCATTTTTAACTTTTTTTTACTTAGTTTTTCTTCATCCTTTTTTCTCTTCTTAGGAATGATATTTGGTGGCTTTTTAGGTAGAATGAAGAGAAAGCCTAGCCTGTCCATCTTGCTAATTTGTTTGTGCCTTGATGCTTAGTCTGATTAATCTAGTTGGTTGTTCTAATGAGGAGAAAATTATTAACCTCAAAGAGGGTGTGTTGATTGGATCTCTATTGTTCCCTGCATCCACATGTAAGAGTGAGAGGACAAGGTAGGAGAAAAGGGAGACAAAACGACAAGGCATGTGCTTCATTATGTGTACAAATTAGAAAAATCAGGAGAGAGAGAATATTATTAATTGTCCATCTGAGGAAGCAATTACAATCCTGAAACCATATTGAATCATAAATTTCAAGAAAAAATTAATCTACAGTGCAGTTTAAATAAATATATTGAATAAATTGATAGATACAAGCATAACAGAATCTAAGAACTACCTAACACGAGAGTAGAGACAATTCATATGAGCATCTCATTCATCTTTTTTAGCTTTATATCTCTGCCTCAGCTCCTGTGTTCTACAACAACTTTTCTTCTTTTAGCAGAATTTATAAGGTCTACGCATGTCCAGATCAACTTTAGAGAGGATTCAGTTTCACATGCACAGTGCTCTAGAAACCAAAAGAAAACAAGAGCGAAGCCAACACGAAATAAGACATAATAAGACATAACCATGCACATGCACATCCAGCTCATACATAACTCAAAATCTTTTGTAATGTGGTCCTCGCAGAGTCCCTGGATCTTTCTTTATCACTACCAAATTCACCCAGTCTTTGTATCTTTCTTTATCGATTCCAATCATCCATGAACAGAGAATCAATAACAGAATAGGCATGCATTCACGATAGTATAATGAAGTTTCTGATTGTAGGGATCCTTCCCTCAGAACAATAGATTGCATTTCAAGCACCGCCACCATAACATAGTAAATAGACCAAAAACGTTGCACTCCTTAAGAACTTCATTGCAACTAATAGAGAAACACAGCATCAACTATTTTATGTAACAGCATAGTATTATCTCAGCGATACGGTAATTTAACTAATGTATCGTACTAACCACATGGAGTTATTACGATATAATTGCTCTACAGGGATGGAAAAACAAATAATTCATTGCCAAATCAACAAACTAGTAGGGGGATAACAAGACTGTAAATGCCCATAAACTGTGATTTTTCTCATCATAAAAGGGTGTTTAATTTCTGCTATCTTGTCATGTAAAATGATCGCACCATACAGACGACAGCAACTACATTCAGATACTTGATTCCATTAACATACATTTCGGGAAACTAAACTGTTGGTTTTCTTCCACCAGAATGTTACCAAAAAATATGTTTTCAAATATGAATAAGCAGTAGATGCATCAGCAGGGAAGCAAATCCACTCTCAAAATAGTTCAAAGCATTACAGATGGATGTCTACACACTTATGCAACCCAGTTTAACAGAAGGAACAGATAAAATACACCCTTAAGATAACTAATAATAGTTGTATCTTTCTTCTTTTAGCCCCCGGCACTATTTTTTAAGGTGGGGGAAGCACTGGTAGAGGTCATTTTTGGGATGCTTCGCCTCGGCATGTTCCCTGCACTTCACTTCTGATGTGGTGCAGATGAATGTCTGCATGCATACCTTGCACTAAATCGAGGAAAAAAATAAAATTAGGAGCAATTAAATAGTTATCACATTTTCAGCAAATTACCAGGCCTTTGATCTAACAGAGACGAGATAATTAAGTAATCCAATATCATAATGGCGTGCTTCCATTATAACAAATTTACTCGGATAGTGAGCATGAACTCTTGAGCTGAGGTAAATCATGGGTTTGAGAGACACCTAAGTAACATCTCCAAGAAAAAAGCAATGATACCAAGGAACCTTAAACAACAAACTAGTCAATACATCACAAAAGTGAGAACCGGAGAGACACCAACATATTTGCATAGATACCAATTATCAGAGTCATAACTTGCATTCATATTTATCCAAGTGGCTTCATTGTCTAGAAGAATAATACGCAAAGGCTTATACACAATTTTCACATTTCATAAGATATATGCAATAAGAAATTTGAACAACACGCAATAAAATCCTAAAATATTCATTATTTGTCGCAGAAAAGTTATATATATCAAAATTTAAAACCTTCTTTTTTTTTAAATAAGTGAATTCATATCATCTGAAAATGTATACAAGCATATATTATTGGCTGCAAAAACAACCAGTTCACGAATGCTGCGGAATATTAAAGAAGAAAGAAACAGAAATCAAACTGAAAAGATAACCCTATCCAGAAAGAGCAAAATGAGCAAGATTAGCCTTTAGGTGCCACTAGTGACTCATTTTTAGTAACTAAACAGAGAACTAGCAACTACAAATTTAGCCTCAGTACAGTTACAGGATCTAAGGAAACAAAAATACATACTGTGTCAAGATATAGTAATTTTGCACAGAGTAAGAGATTTTAAGAAGAAATCAATGCAGAAGGAGTCAGTCTAATATACAGGAACTAAGAAACTTGTTAATCCAAGATCATATCAACCTTCATGCGAATCCTGAAGAGATATCATCAAGGAAAGAATGGATTTCGACCACTCGGGTGATTTCTGTCACTCCTCACCGGATCAAAATTGTATAAATTGTTATGAGATTCTACTACAAATAAAGATCGCCTTAAATAAACCAAAATTCATCCTCAATAGAAATCACTCGACTATCCTTTTTCAGGCGGAATAAAGAAGCGACCCGACATCGCCATCATCCAAATGATCACTAATTTTTCTGAGTCATATGAAACAGTCTAGAAACCCTAGTTCCTTGTTCATCATTCTAATAGAGAAAATTGGCCCGACAACCAAATTACTCCAACAATCACCTACTATCCCAAAACCCTAACCCTAATAAACAAAATTCCGGCAAAACGGCCAGATCTATAAAGATACAACAATATCATCTAATCTCGTGAGAAATTAACATCCAACAATCACTAGATCCGGCAAAAAGAGGCGAACCTGAATGCTCATGGCCTTCTTGTTCGATTCCAACTGGCTCCCTGCACGATTTTTTTTTTTTAAAAGCCATCGATCGGTGAGAAAACACAATAAACTCATAGAATTCCCCTAATTGATATATATATATATATATATAAAAAGAGAAAAAAAAAAGAGAAAAAAAAAAGGAAGAAGAAGAAGAGAGAAGATCGGGATCGACCTTTGGCGGCTTTGTTCTTCTCCAAATTCTTCTCGCGCGCCATCTTCGCCTTTTGGCCGTTACCGCCCCCCATGGCGATGGCTCTCCTCGCTCTCTTTCCCCAAACCCTTCTCCTCAATTCTTTTGTTTTCTCTGTGCTACGGGAGAACGAACGGGTGCGCCAATTACGCTTTAGGGATCCGAGGAGCGCATAATAATATAGGGAGACTTTTTGCACCTTAGTCCATCACGTCTTTGGATATTTCAAATTACTCTCTCGGTTTTTGTTATTATTACCACTATTATTATTGTCAAATAATAAATCACCTTTAAACTGTGCACACATTCTTAAAAAAAAAAAAAAAAAAAAAAAAAAAAAAACCCTGCCGTGTTGGTTCAGATCTCTCTTTCAAAGAGATAATTAAACTTCAAAAACACTCAACATTTGTTTTCTTATCCAGGTGAATTTTGGGCATTTGTTACAGAAACTTATATTATTTCAGAAGCGAGAAACGCGAGTCCAAACTGGATATGAAAAAGAAAGGACGACAATCTTCTTCTATACTGGATATGATTTTGATAGATGATTATAGCCTTCTGGAAAGAAAGATCCATCGCCTTCAACTTTTTAAACTGAGTTTAGGTAAATCGAAAATTGAAAGTTGGAAAAGCATCAACTTTTCCCCAGAACTGCAGAACAGGAAAGAAAAGTATCAACCAATTTCTGTCGACGGGAGGATCAAATGAAATAAAAGGAGTGGTTTCCCGAACACTTGTCGAAAGTGCGGTCCACCTAATCTTGCTTTGATCTGGAAAAAGTCTAAAATATGACAAGTTGTGTCAATGATATGATGATATCTTTAATCTTTTTAAATTTATATTTTAGTCAAGGCAAAATTCAACCACACTCATTTATTTCAAGCTTAAAACTAAGTTTTTTATTTTTCAGACTGAGAAGTAGATTTAGTCATCTACTTCTGATTAGTACTAATTTCTCTACTAATTTCAAAGATTTGGTCAAAATTCTATCAGGAACTTAAAGGTTTTCAATAAAAAATAATGTAGAGAGAGAAAGTTAATCAAATACACCGTGAAATAGTTAAATTATAATTTTGAAATCAAAATGTATAGTATAATTTTGCCTTCTTACTAGAACATGATGCAAACACTAAAAAGCTCAAATGATGAACTTGGACGTCAAAATGGCAACAGCAAAAGTGAGCTATTTCTTCTTTTGTTGTCAATGAATACAAATTTATTTGACAAAAAGGTGAAATTCTACATAAAATTTCAGTAGATGAAGTTTAATATATAGATGACCTTCCACAGCTTCAAAAGAAGGATCTATTCTACAAATGGGACAAAGCAAGAACATCACATAGAGAAGAGAGAATGTATGTATATACATCATCTTTGAGGAGAATTAAAACCAACAAAAAAGGAAAAAAAAACAAACAAACAAATAAAAAGAGTAGCACAATTACTTCTAAACTCCCATAGCACGCATTTGCTCTTCCTCGGCCCTCCTCCATGCAGCCTGAATGTAATAGAAAAGAAAATTAGCATCTTCATTTCCTAATATTTAAAGAAGAAAGTCTCAAAAAGAAGTAACTTAACCTTATCTCTCTCAATCCTAGAGAGATGGGGCTTTATAGAATTCCCCAAGCTCAATCCTCCCCAAGCTTCTAGCAACTCCCTCTCTCTTACTTCTCTTCGAGTTTTTGCGTTTTGAAAATCATCTCCTAATTGCTCAGATGCAGCCAACTTAGCTTTCTCAATTTTCGACTGACGTTTAACTAAGATTTCACCCAGACTCTCCACAGCCTCTTTAGTTTGCTTTTCTCTTTTCTTTACGGTAATAGAATCATCGTTTCTCCTGAATGCCATTTTCTCCTTCTCAAGTCTAGAGACATGTTTTACCAATATCTTCTCTAAGCCCTCTATTGCTGTCGCTTTGTTTCCTTGCCTTTTCTCATCTTTTTGGGATTTAAAATTGCTTACATTTTCCAAAGGTTGCATCTTTTCCTTCTCCAACCTGCGAGCTGGCTTAACTAAGATCTTATCAAGGCCCATGGATTGCGCCTCCTCACCTCCATTGTTATTAATTGATGAAAATGTTTTGAGTACTTCATTTTTAGCTCTTTCAACTCGAGACAACCTTTTATTCACTTGATCTAAAACAATGTTCTCTTTGTCTTCTAGAATTCCACCATGAGAATAGGCTCGAGCATTTCTATGCCATGCCAACAATTCATGCTTTTTTCTGTCATCACATGATCCTATGGAATTGGATGCAACATTATTCAATTCGGGCCCTTCATTTTCAGCACTGACGCCTTCATTATCATTCGACTCCATAAGTTTTCCACCTTCCGGTCGAGGGTTGTCCTTGCGGGTGTTCTTCTTGGCTTCTTGGATCTCCCTTTCGAGTTTAGAGACATGCTTTACAAGAACACTTCCCAAGTCAGTAGCACATTCAGCAATTGTTACATTGCTACTCCTAGATCTCTCATTTTCCAATTTAGAATCATTTTTCTTTAATTTCCTTGCTTCTTCAACTTCCCTTTCAAGTCTAGAGATATGCTTCACCAAGAACTTATCAAGACTCGGAACTTCTGTCACAGCTTCTTTCTTCCGCAAATTTTCCTCTAAGAATCCTTGAACATTAGAAAATCTTCTCATCGATGTTCCTAGGGAGCCCACACTCAAACTATTAATCGGTCCAAGTTCATGGTCTTTTCCAGATTCTACTTCAAGAAGAGCAGCATTTAGACCACAGGTAGCAACAACAATCGCTAAAGACGAAAGCTCATCTTCATGCAGACCTTTAAGCCTATCAAGCATTTTATCAACAAGCTCCAATTCCACTTCACTTTGAGGATCAATTAAATCCTCGCCAGTTTCATTAGAATCAGGATTCTGACTGATTTTCCATAGCAAATCTTTAAATTCCTCTTTGTTTGAAGAGGAGGGGCAATTGGCGAGCCAGATAAATGCTTTCTTAACTGCAGCTGCGACTTCCTTGTCTACCTCGAAAGCAGTTTCAAAAGAAGCACTTATTTTGTGAGTAGATCGCCCTCCAATAGCTGAGGATGTTACTACTTCACATGGTTGCCTTGGACAGTCCGGCTTATCATACATCATCACACCCATAGCTCTTGCTGCTTCGAAAGCTTCTGCTGCATGGAGTTTAGCTTTCTCCAACACTTCATCCGCTTCTTTGCTTTGGATCCTGTCATATACAGATTAATTAAAGTACAAGCACATAAAATGATCTCATCGTATATTACTTCAAAATTAACCGATACATATATACCCATGTAAAATCTGATTTTTCATACGCATCCCTCAAATGCCATTTCTCACTATTGGGTGAAAGTTGGTTTAGAATCAGAAGAAATTTCTTCAAAACAAGTTTGCACATACAGGTGAACATACATAAGGCAAGAGTGAAAATATAGAGTCCACAGGAACGTGTGTGTAACTATAATAGTAGTATCACCTGGCTGCTTGAAGAATTCGACACCAAGAGGCTTCAACCATTGCAGCTTTACGAGCTTTCATAGCTTTTCTTGCAGCTTCTGTAGCTGCAATTTTCTCCCTTGCTATTCTGGTATAGTGAGGGTTAGCACTACCGAGAGTTTCATCAAGAGACAAGTTCATTCCTCCAGCTTCCTACATAACATAAATAAGCTCAAGAAAATAGATCTTTCATATCAACAAGAAAATTCAGGCATTATCCTTGCACAAATTGAGAAATATATGATATACATTCTGTACCTGGAGATGCTTTATTTTTCTCTTTAAGTATGAATCCGCCTTTTTTCGAGGAAACCAGTTGATTGGAGAAGCACTTCTCCGATGTGTTGGTTTCTTTATTTGGAATGTTGATTTATTTACAGAGTTTAGAATTGAATGCCCGGTCTCTTTTGATCCTGAACTCTGTACGAAAATAGAGGGATAAATACAACTGAAGTTCATCTTTACATTCTAACATTTCTAGCAAAACAGAAATGGTAATGCAACAAGGGCCAAAAGACAGAGGAAACGAATTATGTTTAACAATATATCATAGGCACATCAACTTTTGCCTAGTACACAAAACATGAGATTTCATATCTTTACCTAACATATAGCAAGTCAGTAGATCACACCATCATAAAATAGCCCTGTGTGGCTTATAGATTTGCTTCAACTGCGAAAGAATCTCATAAAAGAATATTCAAAAAGGCTATTCAAAAAGGCCATCCATATTCGAATTTGACTCTGATTTCACCTCTATTCTTTAACAAACAAGAAAAAATAAAATTGACAAAAATGCACCTCCTTCCTTCATAACATAAATCAATTTTCCGATAAAAAAATTATTATGATATTAAATTGAGGTAATAATAGCATAAATGTCTCATTCAAGCAGATAAAAGCGAGATAATGCACGACAGAGCAGCCACAACCAACATTAATGGCCCTTAAATCACATGAAGATGAGTGCAATTTTCTAAATTACTGTTCCATTTAGAGGGAGCATCTTACGAACCAGAATTAACAATCTTGTTGATTCAAATTAAAAGGCATCAATGGGGGAAACAACATAAAGCACTGTAAATAAAAAAGAAACCCTAGAAAATGGGCAAGAGGAGCGACAATAGAGCCCCAAATCAGAAACTCGGGTTTCCCTATCTAGTGCGAATGGATCAAACTATCCAAGGAGAGGTCTACCACTCCGAAAAAAGGATATAAATCAAGGGTTCGTGAGAAGCAAAACGGGGGAAGCAAAGATCAAATTAGGGTTTGATCTCAAGGAAGAGAAGTATACCTTTCTACCGCTTCCCCCTGTTGTTGTTATCGGCGCTTCGAGATCCGATTCTTTCTTCTCCAAATTCAGAAACTTTTCACTCGTTGCCGCAATGGGGGAATCACCGGAGCTCGACTCCATGGCGAGGAGAGCTAAAGACATGAGATCGAGGAGGAGGAGGAGGAGGAGGAGGCGTTCCCTACGATCGAAACTCTAAAACCCTAAAGAATAAACAGTATCACTATCAAGATGGATGGAGAGAGAGAGAGAGAGAGAGAGAGAGAGAGAGAGAGAGACGTTAAGAGCCAATACTGGGAAAGAAACAGGAGAGGGCACAATTAACGGGTCACAGGAAAATTTTGAAAAATGAAACTAGCCGTTACGTATACGTACGTATACACGTATACGTACATCGCTCGATGTACATTACAAGGTAATTAATTAATTAATTTTCAATAAAATAACGCCTATTGGTCTTTTTGAAATAATTTGAGCCTGTTTATTGCTTTTCAACTATTTTTAGGATTCTTTTGTATTTAGGTCTGTTTAGAACCTTTTAGCACTTTGGTTGGACCTGTTTTAACACTTTTGCACACTCCATAACATAAAATTCATGTTTAAATAAAAATAATTTCCTTTTTCTTTTTCTCCACACGACTAGTTTTTGTCTTAAAAAATTAGAAATTTACTGGTAAAATTTTAAGTCTAAAGCTTTAAAGTTTTGCTTAGGTGAGGTTCAAGAGCACCACCCATTGGAACAAACAAACCATTGATTTGCTTTGAGCCTCTGAATCAAGTAACATTGTAGCTTCACCAAAAATCTGAATGTCTACACTTCGTTCACCATATAATTTAAGATGGGAATGTAATGCTTAATTCTATGAAGCGTTTGAAAGGTGTAATATGATAATAACTTTATTACAAAATTGAGCAAATAGAGAGCGCTTGGTGTTTCCTGTAATTTAATCATGTATCTACTATGATAAAGTTACAAAATTTCACAGTTTAAGCATTCACCAACTACATCAGGTTGCGGCTTTTATCTCGAAGCCACTTTGTTGCTACCCACTTCTCCCCCTTGATCACTGGACAGCTACCGTGAAGCGACAACTGCAAAAATACAAAAGCTAATTCTGAGCAATCTAATCTCACTTGATTGTTTAAACTGTGCATTTGAATATGCATTCAAAACCTCAAAATATTGAAACTGCAGATCAAAATATCCATGGACATGAATCTTCATTCTTTCTATCGTACCGGGTCTATAGTGCCATTATGGAAGAGGGAATAGAACAATAGGCCGTCGCCTTTTCGTGGTTTTACTTTCAAACCAATGCACTTCTCGTAATCATAGCCAATATCCATGTTCGCGCCATTCTGTAAAGCAATTACATTTATATGAGACTACAAGAACTACTAAGGGAGGGAGGGCGGGGGAAGCGATAGTAGCTTGCTACTAACCTCAAAAGGAAACATGGTTTCTCCTCCTTCCTCAACATCCGAAAGATACAGCAAGAAAGAAGCTACCTGAGAAGCATATCAACATAATGATCCTTAGAAACGTCGCTAGATAGCGTCTCTCTTAATAACGTAAGAAGATAAATATTGGTTGCTCGAGCATATATGAAAACATGGCAAAGTCTACATATATACCCTTTGGCTTTTCTGAGGGCCATATTCAGCTGGGTTGAATGCGTCATAGTGAGAAGCATACCTCTGCCCAATCTCATAGCGTAGAACATTGAATGCCTGCAACATTATGGTTATTACGAGTATAAATCTCACTATATCTTTAAAACTCTTTGAAGTAGAAGTAACAATATTCGATATATAATAAAGACATAGAGTACTCACGTCACAACAAATGATAGAAATACTTCGATAAAACAATTTGGATTTCACTAAAATTGTCAAAGGAATTCGAGCCATAGCGCTTTACTTGTCGTTTGGCTAAGATTGCTAACCTTTACAAAGGAGTCGACAACGAAATCAAGGTTTCATTTTAGCATGTAGTTATTATCCTTTCTTTTGCCTTTAATGAACTTTGATTCATTTGAGTTGACAGCCTCAAATGAAGTACGATTAAGATGATTTACAACTTACGTCAGTTATCTTTGGTAGAGAATAAAGGGCATAATATCTGGTATTAACAAGAGAAGTACAGCACCCATATTAAAACATAGAACAACGCGACTGCTTGACGCTGAGAATTAACTGTAGCTATTAAAACCACAAACAATGGTATGACACATTTTGGGACCTCCATTATAAAGCACAGAAAACCAGCAATTTGTAAACATGGCTCGAATATAATTAACCCACCAAGGATGAAACCCAAACCTCAGCAAAACCTGAAATAAGAAGTCCCATTCCAACGGATCATATGCCTTTTCCATGTCAACTTTACAAATCGTTGGGTACAAAGATAATTTTTCAACTAGTAGGACAAAGAGAGACATTAAACAGCATAAACAGCATCCTTCACTATGAATTGTATAGCGGAATACCTCTCCATTCTCTCTTGGTATCATTGTAGCCCTAGCTATCTTCTCTTCAATTTGTACCAAAGCTCCACTTGGATCGTCAGATGCACCGAGAAATGTTCCTGAACTGTTGCCAGAAGTAAAGAGCATCAACTCATATCATGCACCAACAAAGAACTCGAGACAAAACATTCATTCACCACATGCAAAAAAAAGCAAGTCAAAGTATGGATGACAGTTTTTCTGCAGGAAGAACAAGGAAAACTGTGCATATACTATATGTCGATGCAGTACTGTTGTTGCCAAAACAAAAGAAGGTATTTTTCAAGCCAATGCAAAAGTCATAAAAGCAAAAATATGAGTGAAATTCAAAGATAAAAATAAAAATGTATATGGCCGACTTGTCAAAACTTCTAACTTCGCTGTTTCTATCAAAGTGCATCAAACGAAATTTTACCATTAAGTTCCCCTAACCTAATTTTAAAGCAGTACAGAGATTAATCAATTGGAGCCATGGAGACTATTGGTTTCATCTGTATATAACAATGTCAATTCCAGAATAATATGTTGCTAGAATTTCCTAAATTGCATATGCTATTTTAACTTTTACATATTTAGTGCTAGAATTTATATTTCTTTTACAACTATCAATAAGAAAATTCACCTTGTTCTTATTCCCTGAGTATTCTGATCTGTTTCTCCCTTTCGTAAAGCCAATGTTGACGGTGCAAGTCTTGATTTAGCAATTTTTACCACAGTTTGGCACTGTTCGGCCGTGGCAAATTGTGGAAAATATAATGCACGAGGCTTCCAGCTCAAGACCTGCTCTAAAGCATCAGGACCGCACAGCAGTTACTAAAAAATATTTAAAAGAATATCAGTTTTCAGGACTAAAATTAATTGAAGGTAATCATAATGTACATTGGTTTTTATACAAGACTATAATGACCCAACTAATCAAAATTACCATTCCAAGATACTAAAACTTTTAATGAACTTATATCACCTTGACAAGAAACTAAAAGTTTCTTTGAAAAAAATAGTTGCATGACACTTCAGTTAAATGATTCAGCAAGAAAACACTGGTCCACATTTTACACGAACGATACACCAAACTCATCAAACTTAATCATCACTTGAAACAAAAAAAAAAAAAATCTAAATGCTCAGCACATACTTCAGTGCTCAAAAATGAAATCAGTAAGATCAAATATGTTCTTCATTTTTGTTCATTTTAACTGCACCTCTATAAATCATACTCCAAATGTTTACAAACTCTCAAAATCAACAACATTTATCAATCATTTCCATGCATTTGGTCATCTTGATACTGAATGATATCTTTCCTACTCATTTGAACTAGAACAAAAATATTGAAACCACAATAAGGCCTTTCCTAGCATGGGAAACAGGACTTTTGTTGTATTAGTAATCTTTTTTTTTCCCCTGTATGCTCCATTTCAAGTCAGCCCAAGCAAATCCTACACACTGAAGGAAACTATCAGAAAAACAACATTCAACTCCTTTGAATATTCTCAATCTTTTGATTAGGGGTTGTGTATGGAGAAGGTTCAGGCTAGATCTATAGAAGATCAAGATCGAAAACCAACGAGCTATCATGTAAAAGTAATCTGAATTTTGAATCCAGCCCGAACCAGTATGCGATAGAAGGTTAATAAACTACATCCGGTCTAAAACAGGACCCAAAACCAAATCCAGTATGTTGTTGGCAATAATTTTTAGGGTCCAAACCATATAACTGGGTTATAACCAAACCTTCTTTTCCTTACGAAACAAAAAAAAAAAAAGGACAGCCACAAATAAGATGTCTTAGTGTGAACTCCACAGATGCAAAGATCTCAATTTGCTGCAACATAGAAATGATCTACAACTTTTCATGGTGAAAAGTTACTTCTCCCATTCACCAACTTCGATTGATCAGTTTAGTCCTATTTATAACAAGCATCAATACTTCATATATTCTCCTATAATCATCACAATCGACAACGACAAAAGGTTGTCCATTCTAAATATAAATTCATCATATTCAGTAGATAACCATCAGGTAATCAAATTCGAGACAATCGCACGTGGTGCTTTAGCATTATTCATCGAATCCAAATAGCTCTCAAAGAAGAACGAGACAGGAATCGATTACAACCTGGAAAGGAATCGAAATAGCGCGAGGTTCCCCCGTATTCCCGTAGGGCATCGCGGGCCACTCCGACTTCACTTCCCCGTTCACTTCCATCAACCTCTCCCGCAGCAGAGCCTCATCCGAAGCATCCTTTGACGCCGAAACGAATCAACAAATCGCGATCAATCGAAGAAGAAGAGGAGAAAAATGGCGATCGAGCGGGGATCAAAGAGATCCAAACCCCGAATTGTTACCTGCGACAGGAGCGTGGATCCGAAGAAGCCGACGAGGAAGAAGATGGAGCAGGAGAGGACGACGACGGGGAGCCCTAGCTTCGCGCGCGCGAGGAGGAGCCACAGCGATCGACCCCTGTTCTCCTTCGTGGGCGCCGCGGAGAAGGGGATCATCTCTCTCTCTCTCTCTCTCTCTCTCTCTCTCGATCTCGATCTCGATCTCGATCTCTCGATCTCTCTCGAACCCTCTCGAACTCTCTCGAACTCTCTCGAACTCTCTCGAACCCTCTGTATATGTCGGAGGAAGAGAAGGCGAAGTGGAGTTTCCGGAGGTGCAAAAATGGTGAGCGTGAATTCCGGGTGCGGCCGAGGAAACGAACAAGACGACTCCAACCTTCGTCCTCGTATCCTCGTCTTTTCTTAACACGCCAGAGAATTTCTTCTTTTTTTTTTTTCTTTTTTTTTTTGTATATATAATTAAGTTTTAGTTTTTTGTTTTATTTGTTTGCATTAATTGTACCAGTAATTTCCAAATTCCTTCATTTACATATGAGCAATGCTACATGTACACCCCGAAGGGGTGTATATCATACACCTCCACCATTTTAATGGTGGCGATATCTTTTACGGGTCACATCGATTGACTCATCATCACACCCCACCCATTGGATGGGTGGGGTGTGTGATATACACCCCGAAATGGGTGTACAAGTATTATTTCCCTTTACATATATATATATATATATATATATATATATATATATATATATATATATATATAGAGCAATGCTACCTGTACACCCCGAAGGGGTGTACATCATACACCTCCACCATTTTAATGATGGCGATACTTTTTACGGGTCACATCAAGTGACCCATCATCACACCCCCACCCTTAGATGGGTGGGGTGTATGATGTACACCCCGAAAGGGGTGTACACATAGCATTTTCCATATATATTTATTTATTTATTTATTTATTTATTTATTTATTGAGTAAAAAACTTATTAAAGTGGGGTGCTGATATAGTAATTTTCATTTATCACTTACTTAAAATTTTTGTTTTTAGAAAAGGCCGGGTCGAGTAATTACGAGTTTACGACCACATCACAATTTGGTGCTAAAAAAAAACGCTTTGTAAAATGAATAAATGGGCCAGCCCAAGTTATTATGGGCCATAGTTTTAATACAACGATAGAACTCGGCCTGCTAAAAATTTTGTGGGCCAGCCCATATAAATCCGCAGCTACCAGAGTTTCTTTTTCAGGTTTTATTTATGTTTTTTTTTTCCGTATAAATCTTTACCGCTCACAAATTTAACAATGAGAATGCTGAGTTTTCCTAATTTAGTGCATTGCTTTTCTCTACGTTTATAAATTTTGTTCGATAAAAAAATACTAAAATTATTACCATTTTAATAACAGAAAATAACACGTCCGCAATTTAATCAACAATGAAGTAATGAACCACAAAAAAAATGGAGGAAAACAAAAGGAAAGGGCGCAAATGCGGTCAATTTTGCTTTGAACACAACGAATCGCGTCGGTAATTAAAGGGACACACAAAGCAGGATCACTAACGCAAAGATTGATTCTAAAATGACATATATTTCTATCAATTATTCTGTTCCGTACTTTTCAATGCAAATGCTCCACTAGTGAATGAACAGTTTACTTTTCCATCTCCGCGTGAAAGCCATTTTAAACAACGTCCCCATTAATAAACACAGAGCCTTGAATAAAGTTTTGTTAGAGGACCCACTACAAAAGGATTCTTTAGGGACAGCTTTTCTACAATAATTGGGATAGAAGGGGGGAGCCACTTAATTAAACATACTTTTTTTTTGTTTGTTTTTTTTTTTTTTTTTGAGAGAGAGAGAGAAAAAGATAATATAATACTCCTTCATTTAAGAATAAATTCAACTAGACTATAAAGATAAAGCAATTGGGCTTCAAAAAAGAAAAAAAAATAAAGAGGCGCATACAGTATTCGAAAAAGATCAATACAAACGAATATCAGTCAGCATTTGAAAAGAAGAGCATTTTTTGTTTTCGAAAATTCTTCAATTACGCTCACGTCAAATGGCCAACCAGGCAGAAATAATAATAGTTAGTTCCTTCCGGCCTAATGCCCCGTCTTTAACGCAACTCACAAACAAGTCCCTTTGTTTTCAAATTTATGAACAAATTAATTTGTTATCTCCATGGAAAGGGAACTCCTTTAGTTGTTTTTGTTGAATTTTCTTTCATGTAGGTTGAAGAGAGAGAACAAAAGGATTGGAACAAACCATTTATCTTCTTCTTCTTCTTCTTTTTTACCCAAAGCTTTTCTACAAGACATGGGCCAAACAAAGCATGCACAATTGGAGAAGGATTAGTGGATTGCACACAAAATACATTCAAACAACATGTAAAATTAAACATATTAATATTCTTTTACAGAAAAGCTTAAAGACCTACTTCTTTTCTTTTCCTTTTTTGTTTTGTAATGTGAAGAGACAATAACACAAAGCTCCTTTTCCTTTCTATGTTTAATCACAATTCCACGTTTTAATTTCTCCGAAATACAGAGAGGTTTTACAAACTTATAGTAGCAGTAACAATGGAAAAATCTATACAGGGTTAATTTTGTATGTGTGTGTGTGTGAAAGAGAGAGAGAGATTAGCATTTTGTTAGGTAAAAAGCTCTTGTAATTAACACCTCGTTTATGGGTTATCGCGCACCAAACCTGGGAGAATGGTGACATCTTATCTTAACTTCAAAAGAGCCTTTTATCTCGCTCACACTTTGATTCAAAAATTAATTCAAACAAATAATTTTTTTTTAGACTTTTATTTATTTTTTACAAATTTTTTAATGGTTCAATTATAAAAAGGGTTAATTGTCTGTGTACATCTGAAATCTGAAAAAATATCTGATTTATCCTTCTTATTTTTTTCTTTCCAATATACCCCTCATACGTTCCACCGTTATTAAAAATATCCCTACCGTTTCCCTTGGTTAAGTTAACTAGGGTTAAACTAGAGTTAAATAATAATCGGAGTTGAAAACTATCAGATATACCTATTTTATCCCTATCTATCAAAATATTTTTCTTCAGCTGTCCCCCCCTCTTCCTCTTACAACTTGGCCCCTTAGTTATGGTAGAAAGGTATATTTGAAAGGGCAAAATGATAATTTCACACAGATAACGGTAGCTCCAAACGGTACACTAAGAGAGTTTAACTTCAGAAATATTTACGGTACACTAAGAGAGTTTAACTTCAGAAATATTTTGGAAAGAAGTTGGAACGTAAGAATGATAGTTTTAATATTAGCCTTCTAAGATAGGTAAATTTAAAAACAGAAAAATTTTTAAGGGTATATAGAAAATTGCCCCCTATAAAAACTATATATAAGTCATATCAGCACATAATGCAAAAAAATATTTAGAGAGAAAAATAATTAGTTTTTTGCTGTATTCGTTAGGAAAATAAACTAAATAATAAAATGTGACAGTTTCATTGGCTTAAAAAAGATCAGCAACATGCCTGTAGCAAGGGATCATATTCAAAATAGTAGGAGGTCCAGTTATATCGAATCAAGTTCGAAGTGGTGTGAAGCTGGTTGGATTGAGTTATAATCGAGATTCATGAATGTTGATTATATCTTTATAACAATTTGAGCTTTTATAATTAATGGTTAGCACTAACTATTTTATAAGTTAGATCTAAAAAAAAACAAATAAACAATAAAGAATACAGGGAAAAAAAGAAAAAGAGAGAAGAACTAGAAATTCTGTGACAATTGTAGTAAAACTTCTTTTATGGTGAGTAGATGGAAATTAAACAAGTTGTTTCTTTAAAATCTAAATTACAGAGCAAGAGAAATACTCCAAATAGTAGTATACATGAATTTGGGAGAACAAAGGTTTAATGATAATCTTGGACTTCAACAATTAATTAACCTAATGTAACAAAAAAGCAACCGCTTCTTCCATGTACATTGTACTGAAGTAAAAGTCTCCAGGTTAATTAAAACTGAGAAAATGTGAGTTAGCGTTCTCATCACCCAGCGAAGCATTACTTACAGGGTCAAGTCCAAAACGATGGCCAAAACCATTGTGACCTGTCACTACGTATATATCATGTGCTAATTAATATCTTATCACTCTCTGTGGGGGCACAAGTACGTACCAGTCCACATGGACTCACAACAATGTCGCACACAGAAACTAACAAGAACTTGGATGGACTCATATATATGGACTCAACCCTAAGAAACTGGAGCCAGGTTCAATGATCAAGAAGGGGACATGAGCCATTCATATATGTTCAGTAGCCGCCAAACATCGAAAGCAATGGCTAATAGTAAGCTCGCTTGCATCTTCGGCAAAAATGAAGTGATAGGAAACATTAATTAATGATGTTCGAATTGGCGATGGAACACCAAGGAAGGCTTCACAGTTAAATCTACGTACTCGATGCTTAGGGACGGGGGTCCGAGAGATTCTCGCTCCACAACTATTTGGAGCCTAAGGCTTCCGGTTAGAGTTCAGATTATTATGTGGCAGGTCCTCAAGAAGCGGCTTTTCACGGTCGATAATCTTGTCAAAAGGAGGTGGACGGGGAGTAGTCTGTGCGTGCTGTGTGGTACTGAACCAGAGTCGGTGAATCACCTTTTCGTGAACTGTGTGTACACGAGGTTTGTGACGTACACGGCTTTACCAGGGTTGGTCTGTGAGGATTCTGTTAGAAAATAATCGCACTAACTTTGATTGTGATTAAATTATCTAACTATTTTTTGTATAAAATTTGAATAACAGAACTTACCTTTAATCGCTATGAAATTCCAGAAATTGTAGATAAAAATAAACTGAAATAAAATTGATCCGGAAGCGTGCGAGACACTGCCCTAAGGCGTATTTCCGTCCTTCGTGCGGATTAATCGGAGATACCACCCCAAGGTACGACCGGAACTCCCCTTCCTACGAGCACGACCGCAGAAGAGGTTGACGAAGTTTCTTTCAACACCCGATAAATAAAATTAACCAAATAAAATGTAAAAGAAAACTTAAAAGAATTCTTTTTCCCTTTTGTTTTATTTTTCACTAAACATAAAGCTTCTCTCCTATTCATCTACATCCTACTATACCACAATATATATATAGGTCTGTAGAGAGTGCCGTTGGGATATGCAACGGCTCCAATTTAATTAATTAAGGAGAGAGACTATATATAAAGAAACGTATCAAAATAAATGAATAATTAAATAAAAAAAAATAAATGATAATAAATGAGAATAAATTTTAATAAATAAATTGAAATTGATAATAAAATAATTATTGAGAATTTTGGAATTTTAAATTTTATTCCAACAATCCCCCACAAAATTCAAAAATTTCGAAATAATTATTAAACTCAACAAATTAAAATTAAAATAAGATTATCGGGTGTTTATACTATGTAATAGGTAAGGTGTCTTTAAGAGACTTAACCTCACTTAGTGTAAGCAATTTTCATCAGAAGGAATCGGAGTGAACTAGGTCTTGAACTACGTTCCTTTGACCCTGACTTCAACTGCCACACACACAGTACAGAATTCTCCGTCGCGAGTCTGTGCATTAAAGGCCATGCACAGTACCTTGATTTTTCATAAGAAATTCTATGGACAGCCCACATCTCATAGTCGCGGCCTTATACGAATATTCTTATATAGGTGGTCTCCTCCAAGGATGTGTGTAGAGTCACATCTCGCAAAAATTATTGCCTCGGATTCCATTAAGAGCTATAAGCTCAACCTCAACCACTACACAGAGCACAACTCACCATAGGGATGGACTTGGAACTAAAGTTCCTCTGAATAAACTGTAGAAAGTGCTCTTTGGCCAACCTGACAGCTTGTTTTTACCACATTGAACCTTCTTCAAGGGATCTCCTATCACAAAGGTTGGGTTCCCACTGCAGAAAGGCCCTTTATGGGCAAAGTCCCATCCCCCTCGATGACTCTAGGACCTTAGTCCTATTCAGGTCTTTCGTCAACCAGTCTGCAAGATTCTGCTCAGATATGATAGAATTCAAAGAAATAACATTATAAAAATTAGACATCTAACAAATTCTTGTCTTAATTTAGTATGTCTATTAGCTTTGAAATTTATCAATTTCATTTTACAAAAACATAATTGCAGCTTTAGAATCACACCGAATAGAAATAGATTTGATGTTCAAAGAATCAAAAATTCAATTGGTATCGTTGTACAGAACAACCAACAAATTTGAGTTCAAAAGATAGATTACTTTTAAATTAACGAAATACTTTCTCTCGAGCAATCTAATGAATCATATTAGGATCAACAGAAATATGAACAGGTGAACAATCAGGATACCAAAATATATCAAGTTGATAAAAAACTTTCCCCCACAAGTTCTGAGATACATCAGAACTTAAAAATATAACATCAACTATGTCTAATAGGGTTTGGTTCAATCTCACTAAATCGGTATTAGTTTTCTATTCTGATTGAAGGAATTGCAAACCTAATTTTAATAGTTCTCTAAGTTCATAAGCAAATCTGGATAAAATTGAAATAAATTGTTCAGTAGACAAATAGCTTGATAGGTATCTAAGTTTGAAACATTTTAGATAATCTAATTGAGAGAATAAATTTTTCTTTTTTAAGACTAGCAACTATGAGCTACAAAAAAGATTCAATAAATCTTTTAATATTATTATTATTTGTTTTAATATATATATATATAACAAATACACATTGTTTAAGATTTTAATATTAATCTTTTATCTCAGTTTGTTCAATAGCAAACAGATGACCCAAACAATTAAAGTTTGAATTTGATTTAAATATTTTCGGATGTAAATGCAATCAAACAAAATATGTAAACTGCAGTAAATAAAATAAAATTAAACTAAAAATATAAAAAGTAGACTTTGTGCTTATTGGTTATATGTCTTTACCTTAAGACTAAGGTTGCAGGTTCAAACACCACCTAAACAATTTTAAAACTAATTTACTGTAGATAAAACTATATGTAAATAGACAGTTTTTCAGTAAAAATAATTTTAAAAGAGAGCAAATAAATCACAATAATCTATATGCAATTAAAAGTTTAAAATGCTAATTCTAATATGTTTAATTTTGAATGTTAAACATACTAATAAGTTGACAACAAAATTATATGTAATATGCAATATTTTTTTTTTCCGGATTAGCACTAGTTAGATTTAATCAGAAACAAATCGGACCTACGCCTTAGACTGTTAGAAAATAATCGCACTAACTTTGATTGTGATTAAATTATCTAACTATTTTTTGTATAAAATTTGAATAACAGAACTTACCTTTAATCGCTATGAAATTCCAGAAATTGTAGATAAAAATAAACTGAAATAAAATTGATCCGGAAGCGTGCGAGGCACTGCCCTAAGGCGTATTTCCGTCCTTCGTGCGGATTAATCGGAGATACCACCCCAAGGTACGACCGGAACTCCCCTTCCTACGAGCACGACCGCGGAAGAGGTTGACGAAGTTTTTTTCAACACCCGATAAATAAAATTAACCAAATAAAATGTAAAAAAAAACTTAAAAGAATTCTTTTTCCCTTTTGTTTTATTTTTCACTAAACATAAAGTTTCTCTCCTATTCATCTACATCCTACTATACCACAATATATATATAGGTCTGTAGAGAGTGCCGTTGGGATATGCAACGGCTCCAATTTAATTAATTAAGGAGAGAGACTATATATAAAGAAACGTATCAAAATAAATGAATAATTAAATAAAAAAAAATAAATGATAATAAATGAGAATAAATTTTAATAAATAAATTGAAATTGATAATAAAATAATTATTGAGAATTTTGGAATTTTAAATTTTATTCCAACAGATTCCAGCTATGACGTCAGGCAAATTTGGGATTTGAGGTCAGGTAGGGACGGATCCGGGCCTCTTAAAAGAAATCTTATTGGCCAAGCAACTATCTGGTGGGTCATTTGGGCTGTTAGGAACAAAGTGATTTTTCAACTCTCTTGTACCGATCCCTTTTTCGCTGTCAACTGGGCTGTTCGATTGATTTCGGACTGGAACTGATCGGTACGGTGCGTGGGGGGATCTGCCTCTGTAACCCCCACCCCACGTCGCTTCTTTTTTTTTTTTTTCTTTTTTTTCTTTTTTTTTTTTTTTTTTTTTTTTTTTTTTTTGTCGCTTCGAGACTGTGTTGCCTCACTCCTAATGAATGAAAGCGAGTAACATGCTACCTTTCTCTCAAAAAAATAATGTTCGAATTAATTATTTGATATCTAAATAAGAAAAAATGAGTAATTGGTGAATCAATCAGATTCTAGTCGTTCCTTACAATTACTGGTGGTCCTATTTCAAATATACCATTTACTCAGTTTATATATAGTAATCCATTAGCTACATAATGACTAATAATTTGCAGCAGTTCATTAGTGTAAACAACTATATATGAATAACACCAACACTTGCACGTGACACACGCTTCAGAACTAATTAGTAGGCATTTGAATTTTAATTTTTTTTAGAACCAGTCATCTTTTTTGGGAATAAAAACCAAATGACAACTCATGAAACAAATAGAGACCTACCCATCTATATATTTACTACTTAATGAAACATTTGAGCCTAACTTGCCGTTTATATTTTTATGTGGAATGTGGATAAGGCACTCAAAATTGGCATTGCTAATTAAGTGGTATCTGATTCGCACATTAACTGGGTCACTAGATATCTAACATTCTTGATATAGAGCACAATGCACTGAATTTTTAAAAATTTCAAAATATTCAGATTTTTCGTGCATGAGCATCATTTACTCTACTTCCAAAAAGAAAGAAAGAAAGAAAGAAAGAAAGAAAAAAGCACCACCTAAATTTTGATGTTTTATTTATTTTATATCTTAATTAAATGATCACATAGAAACTTTCAAATTAATAAAAAATTTACGAACGCTCCGTTATCGGATGCAATTAATAGTGTTAATGATTTTTTTTAATCGCTTCGAGACAAATGACACTTCTAGCTCGCACTCATCAACAGCTCCGTGATCAACTCCGCTCTTCACTTTCTTAATTATTGCCCGAACCATAGCTTACGATGTAGCTAGTGGTCTTCTGAAACTATTAAAATAAAATTTTGAATCATTATCCTACAATATCTACAAAGTGATCATTCTACTGATCACAAATATCACTAAATTTAATCAAATTTAATGACTCTGATTAATTTAAAGTTTAGATTATAAAATTTTGTTAAATTGAAAAAAGAGTTAATTTGTACTTATTTGCTGTGGTGAACCAGTATCTTGTGAGTTTATAATTGATACATACATAGAAAAGTTAAATAACAGTAGTGGTGGTGGTGGTATAATTGATGAATCTCTTGGCATCAAATGTCGTGCGCCCATTGGCCCGAACCCAACAGGTCCGCATCCGCATCCGCATCCGCATCCGCATTGGGTACGCCGCTGGGACGGTAGGGGCCCACCACGTCCCCTCCTTATTCGGCGCCTAGTGCGCTCCCGTGACTCACATTGCTTTCGCCTTTGTCGCGTTTCTATCATTCTCCCCCACTAGGCTCTATTTTGCCTACTTCCTTTTTTTTTTTTTTTTTTTTTTTTTTCTCTTTAGGGTGATTTTTAAAACATTTATTTATCATATATGAATCTAATTAGATTCATTACATTAATAACAAAAATTAGGAGAGTAAATTGAGTTGGACTCTGTTCAATTTTGGGTTTGACTTATCTTGGCAGCTAAAAATTTCAAATTATTTTATTATCATGAAAGACGGACATATATTATATATACATAAGCATTAATCTATACAATTTATGCTACATATACATTCATTCTATCTAAAAATGAAAATTTATTTATCGATCATTTCTAAGCAAGTTTTATCAACAAAATTCTGCTGGAGTATGGAATCATCAACTTAGTCATACTCTAGAAGCCAGGTTTTGTTTCTAATTTCATCCAATAGCTTTTACTCTTTTCTTATAAAAATGCTATTCTTTTTCCAAAAACACGGGTTTTATGGGCCGTAGACTTTAGTCACAGAGGATAAGCTATTCTACAAGATACTAAATCCCATCATCTTCAAAAAGATAATGCTAAATAACCTACGGATCGATTCTATGCAAAACTAGTGTTACTACTTCAATGCATGGTTTTATATAACTACACTCAACTTTGTGTTTTTTTACTTGGAAATGTCACATGTCGTAATTTATCAATACGTCTCCCCCACAAAGTCGGATACAAACACGAATTATATTGTATTTGAACGGAAACTCAACCTAATTTAAACTCAAGCTAAACACAACATTAATTTTTCATAGCACACAAAGCAATAGCAAATTATCCTACCAACTCAACAATGGAAGGTACCAGTAGCTAATTAAGCTAAAAGGAATGGGCAATCCCTGCACTTACCTAAAAAAATCAGTTAAGCCATACGCTTTTGCACACTTCACTTAGACAGTGATTGCTAAGATCAAGACAAAATAAAGCCTTTCTTAGTTAAAAGATTAAGCAAATTATGGCAATAATTAATAAAGAAGAGTAGCAACAAGATACCCATGTGACCCCCATCTCTCTCTCTCTCTCTCTCTCTCTCTCTCTCTCTCTCTTCATCTCAACAGAGCTTTTTTGTTTTTGTTTCTTTGGCCCTCTTGCTTTTGCCTGTAAGCAATCATTAGCTCTTCTCCACGCTCTCTGTTTAGTCTTCTTCTTTTTTTTCTTACCTACCAAAGATAAAACACCTCACACTCTTTATCTCTTTAATCAACCCACTTCTACTTTTGAAAAGCTTTATAAAAGAAACGAAGAGGAGAAGAGAGAAATTAATAACAAACAAAGCAAACGCAGAGAGAAGAGAGAAGAGAGAAGAGAGAAGAGAGAGCAATGGAGTGGTGGCATACTTGTAGTTCCAGGCTAGTTCTCTTCTCGGCGGCGGTGGTGGTGCTCTTCGCGGCGTGCCATGCTTCGGCAGGGGAGGGGGCGAGGCGTGAGACGTACATCGTGCACATGGCGAAGCATGCGATGCCCGCGGAGTTCGAGGAGCACCGGGCGTGGTACGGGGCGTCGCTCCGGTCGGTGTCGGGCGCGGGCGCGGAGCTTCTGTACGCGTACGACACGGTGGCCCACGGGTTCTCGGCCCGGCTCACTCCGGCCCAGGCGAGCGCCCTGGAGCGCCTCCCCGGCGTGGTGGGGGTGCACCCGGAGCGCCGGTTCGAGCTCCACACGACGCGCACCCCAGAGTTCCTGGGCCTGGACCGGAACGAGGGCCTCTTCCCCATGACGGGAACCGCGGCCGACGTGGTGGTCGGGGTCCTGGACACGGGGGTGTCGCCCGAGCGGCCGAGCTTCGACGACGCGGGCCTCGGCCCCGTCCCCGCCGCGTGGAAGGGCGCGTGCGAGCAAGGCACCAACTTCAGCGCGAGCGCGTGCAACCGCAAGCTCATCGGCGCGCGCTTCTTCGCCAAGGGGTACGAGGCGAGCATGGGCCCCATCGACGAGACCCGGGAGTCGCGGTCCCCGCGCGACGACGACGGGCACGGGACCCACACGTCGACGACGGCGGCGGGCTCGGCGGTAGGCGGGGCGAGCCTGCTCGGGTACGCGGGGGGGACGGCGCGCGGGATGGCGCCGAGCGCGCGCGTGGCGGCGTACAAGGTGTGCTGGCTCGGCGGGTGCTTCAGCTCCGACATCCTGGCGGCCATGGACGCCGCCGTGGCCGACGGGTGCCACGTCCTCTCCCTCTCCCTCGGCGGCGGCTCCACCGACTACTACCGCGACAGCGTCGCCATCGGCGCCTTCTCGGCCATGGAGAAGGGCGTGCTCGTCTCTTGCTCCGCGGGGAACGCCGGGCCCTCCGCCGCCTCACTGTCGAATGTGGCCCCCTGGATCACCACCGTGGGCGCCGGCACGCTCGACCGCGACTTCCCCGCGCCCGTGCTGCTGGGCAACGGCCGCAACTACTCGGGGGTGTCGCTCTACAGCGGGAAGCCGCTGCCGGCGTCGACGGGGGGACTCCCGCTCGTGTACGCGGCGAACGCCACCAACTCGACGAGCGGGAACCTGTGCATGCCGGGGACGCTGATCCCGGAGAAGGTGGCCGGGAAGGTGGTGCTGTGCGACCGCGGCGTGAACGCGCGGGTGCAGAAGGGGTACGTGGTGCGAGACGCGGGCGGGGCCGGGATGGTGCTCGCCAACACCGCCGCCAACGGGGAGGAGCTCGTCGCCGACGCCCACCTCCTCCCAGCCACCGCCGTCGGGGAGGATGCCGCCGACGCCATTAAATCCTACCTGCGCTCCGACCCGAGCCCCACCGCCACCATCGCCTTCTCCGGGACGCAGGTCGGGGTGCGGCCGTCGCCCGTGGTGGCAGCCTTCTCGTCGCGCGGGCCCAACGCCGTCACGCCGGAGATCCTGAAGCCCGACCTGATCGCCCCCGGGGTCAACATCCTGGCCGGCTGGACCAGCGCGGTGGGGCCCACGGGCCTGGCGGTGGACCCACGCCGGGTGGAGTTCAACATCATCTCGGGCACCTCCATGTCGTGCCCCCACGTCAGCGGCCTCGCCGCGCTCCTCCGCGGGGCCCACCCGGAGTGGAGCCCCGCGGCCATCCGCTCCGCGCTCATGACCACCGCCTACTCCGCCTACACCGGCGGCGCCGCCATCCTCGACGTCGCCACGGGGCAGGCCGCCACGCCCTTCGACTTCGGGGCCGGACACGTCGACCCCCCCAGCGCCGTCGATCCTGGGCTCGTCTACGACCTCGCCCCCGAGGACTACCTCGACTTCCTCTGCGCGCTCAACTACACGTCGCTCCAGATCGCCAGCGTGGCCAAGCGCGCCAACTACACCTGCGCCGCCGCCGCCAAGCCCTACGCCGTCTCCAACCTCAACTACCCCTCCTTCTCGGTCGCGTTCGCCACCGCGTCCGGCGACGGCGTCGGCGACGGCGCCTCCGCCACCGCCACCGTCGAGCACGCGCGGACGCTCACCAACGTGGGCGCCCCGGGGACGTACAACGTTACGGCCTTGGCCACGGCGCAGGGGGGTGCGGTGAAGGTGACGGTTGAGCCGACGGAGCTCAGCTTCACCAAAGCCGGGGAGAAGAAGAGCTACAAGGTCAGCTTCACGGCGCCGTCGCTTCCGTCGGGTTCGACCGGGTTCGGTCGAGTGGTGTGGTCCGATGGCAAGCACGTGGTAGCGAGCCCGGTCGCATTGACGTGGACCTAAACATTCATACACACATTCCCGCACCCGCACCACCCGCACCCGCACCCGCACCCGCACCCGTACCCGTACCCGGACTTTTTTTTATAAAAATTTATTAAGGCGAATCTGATCGAATCAGAAAAAGCAGAAGAATCTGGGCTGAATCTGGGCGTGTCCGTGATGACGGTCGTGGGGGGTGCACCACAAAAGCGGAGGGGTGGGCACCACGGGGCTTTGCTTAGTTGAAAAGAATTTACCATGCATGCAATTTGGTTCGTAATTTATTTAGTTCGGTGGTTTCTTTGGTTAAATTAGAGGGTTGGTGAAGGGACCCGAGAGTGAAAAAAAAAAAAAAAAAAAAAAAAAAAAAAAAAAAAAAAAAAGAGGGGAAAAGTTACCGTGTGCAATTTGTATAGTGATTTCTCTTCTATGATTTTATTTTAATTTACGATGATGACGAGGATGTGTGCAAATGTGATAGTCATGGAAATGGGATTGCTTGCATTTGAAACTGGAAGGTATTAAATACTATTGGGTTGTATGTTGCTGTCTTTCTAAACGTGACATCTGCTAACAAGTTGGGCAAGTTTAGCTGTAGCTGTTTTCTCCTGCACATTTACCTGCATGATTGGTAAGTCGAATTGGTAATGTAGTATCAAAAAGTATTTCAATATTTCGGTGCAAAAGTTCTAGCACCAACTATTCTATATCGATCCCCTTCCAAACATAACATCAGAGCTACTAGCTAAATGAGTTAAATTCTCTGTAATGTTCTAATTTGAACCGTGTCGGCTTGTATAAGTTCAGATTAATCAATACTTCTATTAAAAAAAAAAAAAAAATCAATGATTCTGATCTCTTCCAATATTACTAAATCACAATATCATGTACCTCAAAATTACATATATATAAAACTCAAAAGTGAAGAGAGAGAGAGAGAGAGAGAGGCAGGGACCACCGAAGCACTAGAAGAGAGAGAGAGAGAGAGAGAGAGAGAGAGAGAGAGAAAGAGGGGCAGGGACCACGAAGCAGCAGAACCAATATGCATGGCATAGAATCCAAACGTATTGATGATTGCATGAGCCGGGTGGAGCTTTTCAGCCTTTCGCCACGATCTCAGGCATGTGCTCGCGATACAGAGACCAGATCGAGTGGAAACGCAGTCCTGTAATTATCAGTTTAGAATATTTGTCATGTTGAAATCAATTCTATGTCTTTACATAATAAGATTATTTCTAAAGTCCTGGCTAATCGATTAGCTCCGGTCCTACAAACCATGATCTCACGGTCCTACAAACCAGGTGGAGGATGATAGTTAATTTTTTTTTTGAGAATAAAATAGCATGCTGTCGCTTCATTCATTTGGAATTTGAACTTAGTTACAGACTGAGATAGCTAGATCTCGGCCCATCCGAGTGCCAAAAAAAAAAAAAAAAAAAGCACCCCACTGGGTCAGAAACCACTAACTCAAAAGAGTCAAGGATGATAGTTAATTTCTCTCCCTAGATCCGCCCATTGCGTCTGCTCTCTCTTAACCCAACAAACAGCAAAGAGGGTCAGTATTAGACTACTGAAAGAAACCGAACAAAATTTGTGCCCCTAATAATCTCAACCGAACAAAATTTGTGCCCCTAATAATCTCTCTTTCTATATGTTATTATTATTTTTTTCTTTATTTCATATTTGAGTAAGAATAGTGTTATAAACTCTTGTGAATGTAATAAATTGTCTCTCCTCAATAATCTTAATAGTTGAAGTTAATTGTGCTCTTATTGTATAGTTATTTGTAATCTTATTATTCTTCATCTAAGATTCATTATAAAGGTCGAGGCCGAGGCAAATTGCTAGAAAGAGGTTAGCATTTTTGGCCATTTTTTATTTAAGATCTAATCATCTTAGGCTCATTGATTAATTTCATCTGTGATACATAATAGTGAATATGGAATTTTCTTTATAGGCCATTAGCGATGCGAGAGAGAGAGAGAGAGATCGAAGAACACTTCTTCGGGCTGTAAGAATTCAGTTTCTGACTCTCTTGAGTTAGTGGTTTTTACGACTTCTTCTAATCTGATTAATTTTCATACAATGTAAATTTTTAAAAAAGTGTTACAGCTCCCTAGCTACAGTACACCGTAGGAGGTAAGGGAAGTAGCGTAGAGGAGCTAGAGGAGAAGGGAGAGGGGGAAGAATAGCTCTGTGAGAGGAGTAGGTGAGAAGAAGAGTGTAGAAGACGCAAGTTGGTACCACAGTGGTCCGGAGGACTCCAGAAGGGAGAGGGGACGCACAACCCTAGGCGAGGGTATCCGAGGCCAAGCGATGGGAGCGAACTCAGGTTCGAACCCATCTTGGGATCTGATCCAATTCCCCCAGTCCAAGTGAAGCCCAGCTAAGAAGGAGTATTCCACCGTATAGGCCCATAGCACGACCGAGCCCAATCATGGGGTAGTTGCAAGTTGTTATGAAGGGCCCACGACCCAAGCCCATTACCTGACAGTTGTAACTGTCTCAACTTCCTCTTACATGTATACTTCATAATCAACCATTAGTATAAATAGTAGAGATGTAACGAGAGCATTATGAAAATGAAGCATTAACAACTCCTCAACTCAACTCTCTTATCTCTCTTTCTCTCTCTAGCTCTTCCTCTTCCCCAACCCATCTCCCTCAATTCCTCTCTCTGTTCTTATCACCCCCATTAATGGAGCTCAAGCTTTCGTAATCTGCATCCATCATCCTCACCGACACCCGATCTCAGAACAAGTTCATCCCCGATCGGGCGACGGATCGTCCGGATCAAGCTATCATCCTCACCGCCAAGCCAGGTCTCGGAGCAATCTCTTCATCGACCGGCTGCGGATCGTCAAGGGTGTAACAATTTGGTATCAGAGCTGTTCCGATCCCAGGGATCGTGAGCAACCATCAAGCATACAATCGAGGCCACTGGAGAAGCAAGCAATATTACACGAGCAACAAGGATCAAGATCTGATAATCCGAGAAGTAAATACACTTCAATCACTCAAGGCCACGGAGAATTTACCCTCCAGTATCGAAGCTGCAAGGATCTAAAGATCCTGAGAGGCAACCAAGCAATCACTTCAATACCTGGTAGTATCTGATCTTGGGTAGAGCCGGTATTTCCTGAGTCCGAGTATTTTCCGATTTGAAGCCGCGCTTAATTGAGGTAATTGCTTAACCCACCTCATTTATGTTACCGCAAGTAGAAGTACATACTTGAGTTCCGGGAGAGATCAGCGTGATCTGAGGAGACAACCAAGTTAGTACCATAATTCACAAGATAGGAAAGAAGAAGAACAGTAAATTTAGGCCATATAGTGAGTATATCTTTGAAGAAGACATGGCCGAAGGCACCAGACTCAAGGACTTGAGTGAGCATCTTAGAATGTTGGAAGATAAGATGCAAAACTTAGCCGCCGATTGTAATCAAGAGTTGAACAGCAAGTTCCAACAGTTTGAGCTGGAATATGACAAGAAATTAGGAGGAGTTGTGCAGCATCTGGAAGAAATGAAGAGAGAAGGTCAGTTAAGGCATGAGCAACTGATGAAACTTTTAAGTACCCAAACAACAGTCACCAGCACACCGTCTGCCCCAACTCCACCTTTGAAGGAGAGTAAATCTGCATATGATCAGTGGCCCATACAGAGTTCCAGGGTTAACCCCAGAGATGATAGAGGCAAGGGAATCCTGCCAAACCCTCAGATAAATCATGAAAATAGCCAAGCAAGTAGCACACAAAGAAATGCTCACTATGTGCCTCATCCAAAGTTGGATTACCCAAACTTTGAGGGAGATGAACCCAGAGAATGGATCAGTAAAAGTGAGCAATACTTTAAACTCTACCAAATTCCAGAGGAGCAGTGGGTCGAAGTAGCAACACTGCATTTCTCAGGGAGAGCCCACAGATGGAGGGAGGGTTATGTGTTAAATAAGCCTGATCTGAGCTGGGGAGAGCTATCTGAAGCTCTGTGTAGGAGATTTGAGGGGGCCACTATGAAGAAACTAGTAAGAGACTTCAATAAGTTGGTTCAAACTACCACTGTGGAGAAATATCAAGAAAAGTTTGAGGAGCTCAGGGCTAGAATGTTGTATCTCAATCCTACTTTGAGTGAAGAACATTTCATTCAAAGTTATATTAGTGGTCTTAAAGAAGAGTTGGTACCATTCATCGATTTGTCTAATCCAAAAACTTTAGAAGAAGTTTATGAACAGGCAAAACTGCATGAACAGGCCTTAGTAATGATGTGGAGGAAGCAGAAATTAATTCATAAACCTGGAGGCAATCCTGTGACAGGGACTTCTTATGTTAGACCTTATACTACCAGAGCCAATCCTGGGCAGTTGGAAAACAACAGAGGGTTCACCCGCAAGACCAGTGAAGGCTTTAATGGCATTAGTCGAGAAGTCTTTGAACAGAGAAGGTCTGCTGGGTTATGTTTTAAATGTGGAGAAAAATTTCAGCCAGGACATCAATGTCAGGCTAAATCTTTAAATCAAATGAGTGGGGAAATGGAAATAGAGGAAATATTTGATGAATCTCTATTGCAAGTTGTGGAAGAAGAAGAAGAGGAGGAGTTAGTTAAGGTGGATGATTCTGAGGAAATGGGGATCTCAGTCCATGCATTGAATGGAGAAGTGGTACAAGAAACTATCAAGGTGCAAGGGGAGGTGGGTAATAAATCAGTGGTATTACTGATTGATACAGGCAGCACCCACAGTTTTATTGACTTCCAAACTGCCAAGGAAGTCAAAGCAGAAATTACTGCTGCTACTCCCCTCATTGTCACAGTCGCCAATGGACATAGAGTATTAAGTAAGTTGAAGTGCTCAAACTTCAAATGGGTAATGCATGGTGAAACTTATCAAGCAGATCTAAGAGTAATTAGGCTGGAAGGATCTAGCATAATACTGGGAATAGACTGGCTTAAGAAGTGTGGGAGAGTGACTTTTGACTATGTCAACCACTCAGTCACTTTCAGCAAGGGGGGAAAGACTATTACTGTTCAAGGAATCTCAGAAAAAGCCAACCTAAAAACTATTGGGGCTAAACAGTGGTATAAGGCTAGTTTACAGGGGGAGTGCTGTGCCATAGCTCACTTAACAACTCATAACAGTAAAAAAGAATCAGCAATACCTACTGAGATACAGGATATCTTGGAAAAGTATGCCCTGATCTTCCAAGAACCCAAGAGTCTGCCACCCCATAGAACTCATGATCACAGTATCCCACTGCAAGCTAATGCAAAACCAGTGAACATCAGACCCTATAGACTTAATCATGAGCAGAAAGGGGAAGTGGAGAGGCAAATAGCTGAAATGTTGGAAAATCACCTTATACAGAAAAGCCACAGTCCTTATGCTTCTCCCATCTTGTTAGTCAAGAAAAAAGACAACACTTGGAGAATGTGTGTTGATTATAGGCAGCTAAACAAGGATACAGTTAAAGATAAATACCCAATTCCCATCATTGATGATTTACTAGATGAATTGGGGGGATCCAAACTATTCTCTAAAATTGATCTTCGAGCAGGATATCATCAGATCAGGATGAAAGAAGATGACATCTACAAAACTGCCTTTCGCACGCATGCAGGACATTACGAATTCCTTGTAATGCCTTTTGGGTTAACCAATGCCCCAGCCACTTTCCAATCCCTCATGAATGATTTGTTCCAACCTTATTTGAGAAGGTTTGTTTTGGTTTCCTTTGATGATATACTTATCTATAGCCACAGCTTGGGTGAGCATATGGAGCACTTAAATATAGTCTTGGGAATACTCAAAGATAACCAACTCTTAGCCAAAAGGAGTAAATGTTTCTTTGGACAGCCTTCAGTAGAATATTTGGGACATATTATTACTCAAGAGGGAGTGGCTACAGACCCTGATAAGGTAGCAGCTATGGTGAATTGGCCTACACCAACTGGGATCAAGAGTTTAAGAGGGTTCTTGGGTCTCACGGGGTATTATAGGAAATTTATCAAAAGTTATGGAGGGATTAGTAAGCCCCTGACTGAGCTACTCAAGAAAAATAAATTCCAGTGGACTGCAGAAGCTCAATTAGCTTTCGAGGAACTGAAGAAGGTTATGACAACTGCACCTGTACTTGCCATGCCTGACTTCCACAAGGACTTTGTTGTGGAAGTGGATGCAAGTGGATTTGGGATGGGTGCTGTGTTGAGCCAGGAGGAAAAACCAATAGCTTACATAAGTAAGGCTATAAGTCCCAGAAATTTGGGACTATCCACCTACGAAAAGGAATTCTTAGCCATACTGTTAGCAGTTGCTAAGTGGAAACATTATCTCAGCTTGAGACCTTTCATCATAAAAACTGATCATGAGAGCTTGAAACATCTCTTAGAGCAGCGAATCACTACTGCAATCCAACAGAAAGGTATGATGAAACTCATGGGCTTAGAGTATACCATCAGATATAAGAAGGGAAGGGAGAACTTAGCCGCTGATGCTTTATCAAGAAGGGGAAAGGAAGAGGGAAGTATTAAGGCTATATCCACTGCTGTACCTACATGGTCCACTGAAGTATCTGTAAGCTATGAAGGTGATCAAAAGGTACAGCAACTTCTGACAGCCCTAACCCTCCAACCAACTCTTCCCTCCCATTATTCTTATCAACAAGGTATTCTCAGATATAAGGGCAGGTTGTATGTGGGCGGCCAAGGGTCCTTGAGGCAAAAACTGATGCAACAATTGCATGACTCCTCCCTGGGAGGGCATTCAGGTATTGATAATACCTATAAAAGATTGAAGCAACTGTTCTATTGGCCAAATATGAGGATTGACATTGAAAATCTGGTCAAGAACTGTGAAACCTGTATTAGGAATAAGGTAGACGGAACTCCTTATGCAGGTTTACTACAGCCTCTACCCATTCCCAAGCAAGCATGGCAGACAATTAGTATGGATTTCATAGAAGCATTACCCAGATCAGAGAGAAAAGATACAATTCTGGTGGTGGTGGATAAATTTACCAAGTACGCTCATTTTTTATCCTTGTCTCATCCATATACAGCTACAGATGTAGCTAAACTCTTCTTTGATTCCATCTACAAGCTTCATGGGTTACCGGAAGGGATAATCTCAGATAGGGACAAGATCTTCACCAGCCAGTTCTGGCAAGATCTCTTTAAGCTAATGGGAGTACAACTACAAATGAGCACCGCTTACCATCCTCAATCAGATGGTCAAACCGAGAGGGTCAACAGGTGTTTGGAGACCTACCTTAGATGTATGTGCTTCCATCGCCCTCATGGATGGCATAAGTGGCTTTCCCTTGCAGAATGGTGGTACAATACCTCCCACCATTCTGCCCTAGGGATGTCACCTTTTCAAGCACTATATGGATATGTTCCGCCTACCCACTTGGCTGTTCATCTTACTCAAACCTTACATGCATCTGTAGAAGAATGGAAGATCGAGAGAGAACAGATGATGCAGGTTTTAAAGAGCCGGCTACAAGAGGCCCAAAACCGAATGAAACAGTATGCTGACAAAAGGAGGGTGGATAAAGAGTTTCGGGTGGGGGATAAGGTGTATCTCAAACTACAACCCTACCGGCAAAGCAGTGTGGAGATGAGGAAGAACCTGAAGCTTACCTCGCGCTATTTTGGGCCGTATGAAATAGTGGAGAAGATAGGATCAGTAGCCTACCGGCTACTCTTACCGGAAGGATCAAAAATACATCCTGTTTTTCACGTTTCTCAGCTCAAGGGGAAGATGCAGAAGCCGGAGCAGTTATCTCCTGGGGATCCAGCCGTTGGACCAGTTGGAGAACTGAGGGTACAGCCGGAGCGGATTTTGGATCGAAGGTTGGTACAGAAGGGTGACCGCGCCGTAAGCCAAGTCCTCGTTACCTGGAGCAACTTGGGTCCGAATGAGTCGACTTGGGAAGACTATTGGAAGCTCAAGAAGCTCTACCCCCATTTTGATCCTTGAGGACAAGGATCGGGTAAAGAAGGGGGGAATGTTACAGCTCCCTAGCTACAGTACACCGTAGGAGGTAAGGGAAGTAGCGTAGAGGAGCTAGAGGAGAAGGGAGAGGGGGAAGAATAGCTCTGTGAGAGGAGTAGGTGAGAAGAAGAGTGTAGAAGACGCAAGTTGGTACCACAGTGGTCCGGAGGACTCCAGAAGGGAGAGGGGACGCACAACCCTAGGCGAGGGTATCCGAGGCCAAGCGATGGGAGCGAACTCAGGTTCGAACCCATCTTGGGATCTGATCCAATTCCCCCAGTCCAAGTGAAGCCCAGCTAAGAAGGAGTATTCCACCGTATAGGCCCATAGCACGACCGAGCCCAATCATGGGGTAGTTGCAAGTTGTTATGAAGGGCCCACGACCCAAGCCCATTACCTGACAGTTGTAACTGTCTCAACTTCCTCTTACATGTATACTTCATAATCAACCATTAGTATAAATAGTAGAGATGTAACGAGAGCATTATGAAAATGAAGCATTAACAACTCCTCAACTCAACTCTCTTATCTCTCTTTCTCTCTCTAGCTCTTCCTCTTCCCCAACCCATCTCCCTCAATTCCTCTCTCTGTTCTTATCACCCACCATTAATGGAGCTCAAGCTTTCGTAATCTGCATCCATCATCCTCACCGACACCCGATCTCAGAACAAGTTCATCCCCGATCGGGCGACGGATCGTCCGGATCAAGCTATCATCCTCACCGCCAAGCCAGGTCTCGGAGCAATCTCTTCATCGACCGGCTGCGGATCGTCAAGGGTGTAACAAAAAGATACACTGTCACTAAGTCTCGGATTGTTTAGAACTTTGTCTTAGTATGCAGATAAGTTCATTAACTCTCACTGATCATCTCCCTAAGAGTTAATCTGAGTGAATATGAGGATATAAATGGCTTGCAGGATAGTTATGTAGTAGAGTAAATGTTTTTTCTTTTTTTTTTCTTTTTTTTTTTGTTTGTGAGAAATTCTATAAAATGAATGTCAAACTCTACCCCATGTCACTTTTTTGAAACATCATGTTCAAAAAAGCTCGTTTGGTATTGAAATTATTTGGGGATAAGAGGATATCCCCAAACACATCAGAAATTACGAAAATATTTTGTTTCAGTACAACTAGAATAAGTGAGAACTACTGTTCTCACTCTTTCCAACCACCTTCTTGCTTTTTTTCTTAAATACCCTCCCACGTCTTTCAAGACACTATCGCTCATCTTATTATAATATAATAAAGTTTGAAGGCAAAAAAATTATTTAAAACAATTAATACTCTTTATTTTTATAATCCATCATTATCATACCAAATACAAAATCTCTTATTCCTGAATCATTCCAAACGTTTTTTTATCCTAGTTCCGTATTTTATACTTATCCTTAAAATAGCTAGTTGACTTATCCCATTACCAAACGGACTAGATATCTAAGTCTAAATGAATTCAAATTTTAAATGAATTGTAGCCCTATTATTATTACTACTAATTCCGGTCAAATTAGATTGGGCCCATGATTTCTCTTCCAGGCCTTGTCCATCGATAAGCCCAATCGTCACTGGGTGGGCTCTCCTATAGCTTAATGGGCTAGGCCGAGACATTTGTATATACAAAATTTAGAGCTTTCGATTGGTTGGGCCATGTACGGCCGGGCCCACTCAGCCCACCAATGACGGCCCGCGCTCGCCACCACCATCCGCGCCCGTCGTTCTCCTCGACCATCCGAGAGACGCTCCGAGCGAGAGGTGAATCCCATCGCATTGTGAAAGGGAATCGCCACCACCCCCACCCGTAATTCTAGGGATAGGGTTTGATTCCTTTTCCCATATTGGGATCGGCAGCTTCCGTGTTCTCTCTCATGGCGACGTGCTTTGATCGGTGGGAGAAGGACCCCTTCTTCCCCGCCGCGGAGGAGGTCCAGGAATCCTCCGACAGGTACTCAGCTCCATCTTCTAGGGTTTCGTAGATCTCTCTCTCTCTCTCTCTCTCTCTCTCTCTCTCTCTCTCTCTCTCTCTCTCTCTCTCTCTCTCTCTCTCTCTCTCTCTCTTCTTTATCCTTCTAGTTGTCGATCTGATCCTAGGGTTTCAATCCCTTTTAGGATGGATTCAATCTATAGAAGATGGATCCACGAGCAAAAAATCGCTTCAAATCGTACTAGCGATCGTGAATCCGGCTCTCATGATTTACTCAATGAGCTACGATTAGCCCTCGGCACGGCAAAATGGCAGGTTATTTCGAATCTAATTACAATGATCGTTCTTCCTTTGATCTGGCGTTTTACTTTGTTTTCGTCGGCATGCACATTGCTTTGATTTGTAGCTCGAGGAGTTGGCCAGGGAAATTAGGTCAAACGATGAGCCGTGCTCGCCCGGGGATGATATGAGAGCTCGGCATTGCCAATTCATTGCGGCAATAGCGAATCAGATTGCCGTCGTCGAGGATTCATTGAGGGGATTAAATCAGGAGCAGGGAGATACTACATTGGCGTGGATCACATTGGATCAAGGAGAAAGGGATGAGCTCGCTCTATTTCTTTCTAATCCTTTTCCCGAGCTGGAAAAGGTGCCGATAGCGAACGGACGAACCGAATGTTTGAAGAACGGAAGATGTACAAATGAGATTAGTAAGTTGGAGAGAAAGGATGAGCAGTTGTGCGGGCATCGGAGGACGGCTAGTGCTAGTGCTGAGATTGGCTCGTGGAAAATTTTTGTTTCTGGTGAGGATATTCCTTGTAGACCGGTCGAGGAACAAGCACATCGGCTCCCTGTGAAGATCCCCAGTTTGTCTTGCTTAGCGAATGCCGTAGAGCCAACTTTTAAGATGAATTGGTGCAGAAATGGTTTCAGGAAGTGGAAGACTGAGGATCATCTCCAGCCAGCTGAGCTGATCCCATTAAAGAATAATCAGTTCAGTCGGGTACGGAGCTTCTTATTGAATTATTGCTTGTGTTCAGTTGATTGATTTTGATTGCTGTCATAATTTGCTGTAGTTACTTTATAATTTGAATGTTTGTGGCTTATTTCATTGATCTTTTTAACTTAATTGTTATATTGACTCGATTCGTTGTACAGGAGCTTGATGGTTGCTACGAGAGGACTAAATGCTTTCTTGGCGATAGTGATGACGAAACTTACAATAAGCAGCTCTATGGGTGGATTGGTGCTCTTCATAGACAGCTCCAGAGATCTCAATATCAGATGCAGCATGGTCGACCTATTCAAATGATACTGTGTATTCTTTTCCTTGTGCTTTTAGTTGGTAAGTTCTTTCTTTCCTATCATTGTCAATTTGTTTTCAGTTCCAACATTAATATATCTTCTTCAATGATGATTCTGCTGCCGATATTCTTCTGTGAGCCAATGCTTGACCTGGTAGCAGTCATTTTTTTTTTTTTGGTTGTTGTCCTTTTAAAATCAAATCACGTTCTACTATTGGAGTCCTATCATTTGCTCTTGGAGTTTGGCTAGTTTAGCTGAAGCTGTTTATCTGTTATCATGTAGATTATCTTGTAGATGTAATAATTGTTAAAATAATTATTGAATCTGATGTAGATTAACCAGCTATCATAGAATTTTGAAGCGCCAAATATTTCCCAATCAGCTATTTATTATTGATGCAGCGGCATGAGCTTTTATGATCTGGTAGGAACCAAATTAGAATTTGAGTAGCTTCACATGTACCTTCCCCTCTAATTCTTGTTATTGTTTCCTTGGGTAAATATTTAGCTCTCTGAAGCATCATTCACCAACTGTTCCTTTAATTCATCTAAAATATATGTAGAACTAGCTTCCTGCTTCGCTTACATTGCACAGCCTTCATCATGGTCCATTTGGATCTTTTTGGCTTTGTACATTCCGTGTCTGACCTCAGCAAGTCATCTACATTCCTCTCGTTGCATGTTATGGTCAAAGTATAAATGCTCTGTCACATGCATTTCAATATGGCACCTTTCATAGCCTTGCAGTCTTTAACGTACCTCTATATGTGTTGGAACTTTACTGTTGGGACAACTTCCTATCCTTAAATGGCTTGAGAAAGTCTTGCCATCTTCGGCATTCCTGTATGGTATAGCTTATTTTCTACTGTCTTAAATCGTACCGCGGCATTCAGCTATCATTCGATTAGTATTTAACTCCTGCACCCTTTGAAGTCTCTTTGCTGTCAATAACTGTCCGTCTGAACCTAAGTAGGACTTCAATGTCGCTTCTACTTGATGTTTTACTCAGATGTGCTCATTCTGGTGGAAAGTATATTTCTTGCTCTTAGTTGAGATTATCAGAGTTGGTGTCTCATAAAGATTGCTTTAACTCCTGACAAATTTTACGCCCTTTTGCAGTTTTATTTGCTCTGCGTGCAATTTGAAGGGTGTAGAGAGGCTGGTTTATCATCTAACTGTACAGAAATTCTATAGTACGAGTTGCGGCTTTGTTACTCCGGCACAAGGTATTTTTATTCTTAGTGAACATGTTCACATATTAAATAACACCAAACAATGGTATTGCTTACTCTTGGAATGAGACTAGTAATGCCAACAGTTCTGCTTCTAGAGACTAGTAACCCCAATGTGTATCTGTTTCTTGATGTTGTAATTTCTGGGCTTTTGTGTATGCAAAATACATTATACTGAAAGCTATTCCTTGTTGTTATTCCTGAGAAATTCTTGGAAAGCAATGTATTGCCATGCTTGGTCTAGGTGAGTGTCTACATCTTATTAAGTGTGAGGCCTGACCTGATTAAGAACATAAGGTTCCAAACTAGAGGGCTGTTTAATTGGAGTATGAGAAAATTGTTGAGCGTTTCCTTTGCAGTATTCATTAATCTATCATGCATGCTACTTTTATTTCTCACATGAATGTCGGAACAAGATAGGTTTGAACTACAACAACACCACCTCCTTATGGCTAATTTTCCCACCTTTGTTGCTTTTATCGATCAGTGTTTAGAAGGGTTCTATGATATTTAGTGTGCATATGAAGGTCCAGAAAAAATGCAAGTTGCTTTTCTTATAGAAACCATTTTAGTTGCATATGCACTCCGCACAAGTGACAAGTAAAGGACATCTTTAGACGCATTAATTGTCGCTTAAAACATGTATTGGGACACACTGGAGAGGGCATAGGCCGGTATGCTCTCTCCAGTGTTCCCTGCACGCTGCAGAGGATCCTAACCGAAATATTTGTCTTGCAAGTCTCATGTAGTAAGTACATTTAGCCTCACAAAATTTTTTTCCAAGGACATTTGTCGTTCCGGCATTTGTACAGTTTTACTTCATTGTTTTTAGTTTTTCCTTGTTCTTCTTAAATTTTCTTTTTCTAGCTCTATATTCTGCTACAGTTGCAACCAGTGAGGTGACTAATAATAATCACCACCTCTCTTTGTATTATGCCTAATTATGTTTTATTATCTTGTTTGTCTAAAGATTTGGCCGTTTTCGGCGCTTATTTTTTCTCAATATGGTTTTTTCATTTTATTCCTCGTTATTTTTTTTTATTTTATTTTTATTTGCCTTTTCAATTTATATACATTTAGCGTTAACTTCTTCCTGAGCTGATGTCACGGCTTACGAGTTACGGGTGCAAAAATGTGTGTGGTATGGTTTGTTGTTGTATAACGACATCAGGTCAGACAATAGTTGTTGTCGTCTCCATGTGATTATTAGTAAACCCAGTTAAATCCTACCCCTCCTTAGATTAAAAAAAAATTATCAGCAGTAGTTGTTTTAAGTATTTATTTTAGCTATAATTATTATTATAACAATGAACTTAAAATCTGATATTCTCTTCCTGTGATGCTTCCCAAAGTTTCTGGGCCGTAGTATTGCCCGAAAGATCTATTGCGGGTCAAACTCATATCCTTTTTACTAGTAAAACCACAAAGTCATCGTTTTTCTGCTGGGTTAAGCAATTTAGCTCTTTGATCCAGGTTCAACTTAGGAAGAACTAGACAAATTTATCAGGGGTAGGCCGAATAAAGAGGTGGTTTTTTTTTTCTTTTTTTCTTTTTTCTTTTTTTCTTCTAGTCCTATATAGGAATTTATTACATATGCTGATGATCATATTTAGTAAATTTATTTTACTAGTAGTTTTAAATTTATTTTGTAAAGTAGTTTTAAAAGGAGAACCTAACCCATTTATTATCTTATCGAGTATTGAGTATTGACCCTCGAGTGCCTCGCTACGTACGCAGCTATAGATTTAGCGAATGTGGACTCCATAGAAAACTTATTTTTCAAGCCTCGCTTCAACCGAAAACTTTTTGATAAATTTATTTATACTTTTTTTTTTTGAGTTTTCTTGATGATTAAGATTTGTTTTCTCTTTCAGGAGAGAGGGAAAGGTAGGTTTTTGTTTTCTAAAAGTAAAAAAAAAAAAAAATGTATAGAAAAATCCTCCAGTTTAGGCAAGTTTGATGTAGACACTTCAACTAGTATTTCTTAAATATTTAATACTTTTTGGATTTAACTCAGATTTTTAAGTTTTATCTATCAAATGAACTAGATAATTTACTAAACCTAACAATGATTAACGGCTTTTAGTAAATTATTATTGAGCTGAAGTAGCAAAATCATTATTATTATCAGTCCAATACAAAAAATTATGCAAATTAAATTAATTAAATAAATAGAGAGAAGGTATTAATGCGAAATGGAGCCCTAACTTAAGTGACCCATTAAGGAACCCCCATGTGGATGAGCCTAGAGATTGGAGGAGAGGATTATTACATTAATAAGCGAACAAAAAAAATAAAATAGAAGTTTACTATGAGAAATTTCCTCGTGCCGAGTCGTATTTGACTTGTATCTGGTATGTTGGTACGTGGTGTTCCTTAAGCAAGAAGATTATTTTTTTTTACACACCAAGGTTAATTTTCTTTGCGCACAAAGGTTAATATTTTAGTTTTTTTCTCCTGCAAAATCAAACGAATTTGGTATCTGCAAGACTGCAACTACAAAATATGCTTCTACGAATATCCATAATTTTTTTTTTTAAAAAAAAAACTAAAAAAAAAAAGAAGAAATTGAAACGTATTAATATTTGATCTGGATGGTGACTAATTAATCCGACCCCTCAACATCTCAACTCCCGAACAACCACGGTCATAAATGGCGGGTCCACTTTTGCAGCCGTAGCATTGCTATCGGGTATCCAAAGTGTACCCCACAATTTCCTAAAAGGTAAGAGATTATACCCTTGGAAAGGGTTAAGACCGATCCATTAAGGCCTCCGTTGCACTTACGGTGTTTCATATTTATTTGAATAAAATATATTTTTTTTATAAAAAATATATATATATAAAAATATTCTTTTACACACTTTAAAAAAAAACATAAAAATATATAAGTCTTTTAAATCTGCTCAAATATCAACTCTCAATCAAATTGTTTCCATTGAAATTATGATTACATCAATTAAATTCGCATATTGTTTAAAAATACGATCGAGCACCATAATATAAGGAAACTCTCGACTAAAAAATTACAAAATAAAAATGTAGTAGCCATATAGAGTTAATTAATATAATAATATACCACGTGGTACACGCACTGTTGCGTGCAGTAGTATCAGCCACATTTCTACTACTATTCCCGGGTGCGCCGCGCGTCCTCCGTGCTCTTACGTTTGTCGCCTCCCAAGTCCCCAGGACCCCCCCCCCCACCCCCCCCCCCACCTCCTTTCGAATATTTCCTCATTTTGGCTCCTCCCAGGTCACACCCCCTCCCCTCCACCTCATTCCCCTGCTGCATATTAAATTCTCTCTCTATATATATATAGATATATACGCGCACTACTGGAGGTATTAAAAAAGAGAATAGAGGCGAGGGTGTTGGGGGAGAGAGAAAGGGGGATATACGCGTTGCATGACGATAGCTTCGAAGCTCTTTTACTTCCAGAGATCCAGAGGGGGCCGGAGCTCCGGCGAAGAGGCGGCGGAGCTCTCCTCCCCTTCCCACGATCGTGAACCCAGCCGCCGTAACCCTTCCCGTCGCGGCCGAGCCCTCGGCGGCGATCACCGGCGCGCGTCGTCTCAGGCGGCGCACGGGAAGGGCTCTGCCCACCGCGTCCACAAAGCGGTGAGCTCATTTCGCGCGCTGTGTTCCCCCCCCCCCCCCCCCTCTCTCTCTCTTCACCCGCGATGCGGATTTGTTTGGGGTTTTGAGCTCGTCTTTGAACCCTGTTTAGGGTTTTATGATTTACTCAATTGATCGAGCAGTAATTTGTTTCTCCTTTGGGGCTTATTAGCTTCCTAGTTGTTTGCAGCTAACCTCCTACTCTTTCTGGTTCATTATCAAGTAATTACGTCTCCATTTTTTATTTTATTATTATTTTTATTATTATTATTGGGTGGCCATGGTTTTCTTTAGGTTTATATTATGTATTTGGTTCTAAAAGCAACGAGAAAGAAAAATTTTGATTTTGGTCCATCTAATTGAATAGTAGGCTTTAAGGCCTCTTAGATCTCATCTTTATTGTGAGCAGTGGCATAACTTAACAATTTTTAGTTCCCTAATCGAGGGTGTAAATAATCGAACTTGTTTCGAATACAAGGTACTGGGGCAAATCCCTCACCAGATCAATTTGTTCAATATGTCGAACAGTATCCCTAGTTATTTATCTCCTTATCTGAGTTATGAGATGAACTGCATCATCCCATGGGTATATGAATCAAGGAAATAAATGATCTTTGCGAGAACATGAGATGATTTGCTTTGAAGATTGAATATGGCAACTTTTACGCAATTTGAATGTTTTTGAGAACTGCAACTGAAATGGTAAGGCATTATTGGCTAGTGAGGGTTTTTATATAGATAATCTATTTTGGAGAGCTTAAATTGCGTTGAAGGATAATAGTGGATTAAAAATTCATCACCTGTAGTTTGTGCAATTCGGCCAAATTGCAGGTATTTTGCTTCACTTCCTAAGGCAATGAGATACTATAAATGGGTTAAACACTTAATGTGGTCTTGCATGATCTTCAGTAGATATCAGTTAAAACCATCGCTAATGTTGAATTATATCGGAGGAATCGTCATGCGCTTTAGAAAATTAGTTCCTTGAATTGTCAGAGCTCATAGTAATGTAAAATCGATATTTCCCAAGTTCCATATTCTTTTTTCTTCTTTCCGTCAATGGCGTAGTGTTCGGCATGGAGTAGCCTCTACATTTTTCGCCAAGAAGAAAGCTGATCTGTTCCTTTTTTGTGAGATTCAGCAGCGTGAGTTCTTTCAAGCGGACTTCAGCGGTCCTAGTGAATATGGGCCGGCTAATAGCAGTAATTCGGATGCTACTATCAGCAGACGCGGTACATTGAGGCTAATTAAAGATGCAGATGACCGGCTTCCAGATGCTGTACGACAGGCGAAGCAAAGGCTTCTTAACAGGCTACGGAGTGTAGATTTAACAGGAACAAGGTTAGTAGCTACCCTAGATTAATCGTTGGTTTACGGTATCAAATTTTTGTGTGTTTTCGGAACTCTAATCTTCATTTTCCACCGCAGGCATAGAACCCCTGACTCTGAAACCATTTGGGATAATTGTAACCTCAACAACCTGGTAGATAGTGAATCAAAGGGTCTACAGGATCCGTTCGAGTGCTGTGCCCACCAAATACAGCCTTTATGTGGGATGAAAAACAAGCCACCTTTTCCTAGTTCTGAAGCTCTTTTAAGGCTCCAAACCATAGATCACGGCGAGACAAAAGAAAGTGGACTTATCGGAGCCGCAGCCGAATGCTGTATTTGCCTTGAGAGTTTTTCAGATGGAGACAGGTTGGCCCGACTACGTTGTGGGCATACCTTTCACACTAGTTGCGTAGAGCGGTGGATAGAGGCTCATGGCGATTGCCCGTACTGTAGGGCAAGCATAGCCCTCCCAGCCGCAGAATGAATGGTACAGATACTGAGCCTTTTAACCCTAGTGCCTGTTTTGCTTTACTCCTGACTTTTACTACTCGAGCGCCATTGTAAATGCCGTATGAGCTCTACCCTCTCCTTCTATTGCTCTATCTTGTTGTAATATGTGATCTTAAGACTGAAATTTTGCGCTCTGTAACTGTAGTTTTGTTTTACGCCACTGGATTTACATATATCCTGCTACCCTGAAAAACCCGTGATACTCGCGCACCGGAGTAAATCAAGTGATGCTCCTATTTTGACTTTGCATGATTGATGTGTGTTTGTGGTACTTGAGCTGTTAGCAGCATGGGTTTTACTTCTGTCGCTTATATCGCGTAAATGAAAGATGGATCCACTCTTCTATGTGAACTGCTTGTATTGATCTGTGTTTTTTACAGTTTGGGTTATGAACTTCCACAGGCCCACTATACTCCGTTGGGCTTATCGGTAGGCCTATACTTGTCCATTGGAGCTTTTTAAGAGCCAATGAGCTTGGCGCACCTATGAACCTACTTATATTATTTTTATTATTATTATATTCAATAAATAAGAACTATTAAATCGAATACGTCATCCACACTATTCATTTAATATAATTTAATAAAAAAAATTTATTTATTAGATAAATAAAATATATATTATAATTTTTTTGCTCCGCAACTTGCCAAGTGTAGAGAGAGAGAGAGAGAGCGAGCATCATCATCATCATCATCATGTGGTCTCGAACTGTCAAAGGCGCACTAATTTGGTGCGAAATCACTTTTACTTACATGCCCATTTCACATTCCTTTTTTTTCTTTTTTCTTTTTTTTTTTCTGAACAAATAAAACAAAAAATTTCCCATGTTTAATCTTTCTCCTTCTTTTCCCGAGCTATGCATAAGTAAGGCACCCATTTGTCACGGACTTAAACTTTTCACCTAGCAAAAGTTCTTGCGGCATCCGCCTTCCTATTCGAAGAGGACAAGCTTTGCTCTCTGACCTTCACGCTGTACGACTAAATACAAAAGTAGAGAAAAAAGAAATGAGTAGTGATTCCGCAGAAAAAACTAAATACTCTATTTACTTAGAAAATAACACTACAAGATACAACTCTCTCTTGTTGAATTGGCCTTAGCCAATTCCCCTATTTATAGGCTTATGTACAACTCACCTACTAAACCTACATTAAATACCCACTAAGCCTACATTTACAACTTTGTGGGTTGGCATGACTCTTGGCATCCCCTTGACATTAATGGTAGGGGTGACATTGATGATGGAGGTTGCAAGTCTCTTCACATCCCACAAATGATGTTGAAGTTGGGCCACCTTGACAAGCCCACTTCGGTTTGGGCTAGGAACTTAGACTGAAATTTTTTAAGTCCCTAACACTCTCCCCCACCTAATGCGCAGGCGTCCTCGTCGCGCGCTGCTTCTGGAACTCGTTGATAAGTGCTTGGTATTGCCAAAGTGTGTCACCCTTCTCCCAAGTAGCCTCGCCATACGGGAAATTTTTCCACTTCACCAAGTACTCTGGGCTTGGCGGCACTCCCACTTCTTCATTCGCCCACTTCTTTATTCGCCGAGCTGCTTTCTCCAAGCTCGCCCTCGTAATTTCACCCCTTTCCTGCAAATTAGAGGTAAATTGGAGAGCAACAGGGCTGCGAAACTGCTCTTCCGCAGCGGCTGTATGTGGGGCGAGCGGTTGTCGCCTAATTGCCAGCTCGAAGGGACTACAGCCCGTAGAGTCGCTCCGCCGCAAGTTGTAGGAAAACTGGGCAACATCAAGGTGATGTACCCAATCCTTCTGACTTGCACTCACGAAGTGCCGCAAGTACTCCTCCAACAGAGCATTCACTCGCTCCGTTTGTCCGTCCGTCTGTGGATGAAAAATGGTGGAAAAGAGCAACTCAGAGCCCAAGATTTTGAACACCTCGGTCCAAAACTTGCCGGTGAATCTGGGGTCGCGGTCGCTCGTAATACTTTCGGGAATCCCCCAAAGTTTGACGACATGGCTGACGAAGAGTCGTGCTGCTTCTTCAACCGTGCAATCGGTTGGTGCTGCGATGAAGGTCTCGTTCTTAGAAAAATGATCCACCACTACCAGTATGGACCCACGCTCCCCCACCTTTGGCAAGGCGGAGATGAAATCCATGGAGATGCTCTCCCACGGACGGCTTGGAATAGACAATGGCTCGAGGAGACCGCCAGGTCGCTGGTGTTCAACCTTGTTCTGTTGACACACGAAGCAAGTTCCCACGTAGGCCTCGACGTCTTTGTGCATTCGTGGCCAGTAGTAAGCGGCCTCGAGCAATGCCAAAGTCCGCTTCTGACCTGGATGACCTGCCCACTTGGAGTCATGACACTCCTTTATGAGCTCGCGGCGAAGGTTGCCCCACTTGGGCACAAACACCCGCCGCCCTTTGGTGAGGAGTAACCCGTCGCTGAGCCAAAACCTTCGCGTTTTGCCCTCCTTGACAAGTTGCACAAGGTTCTGAGCGATAGGGTCCTCGTTGGTTCCTGCGTGAAGTCGATTACGGAGTGTCCCGCGAAGATGCCACACAACCGCTAGTTCAGTCTTGCGGCTGAGTGCATCGGCCACGTGATTCTCCTTCCCGAGCTTGTACTGCATCACCATGTCGAACTCCGCCAAGAAATCCTGCCACCTTGCCTATTTAGGCGATAGCTTCTTCTGCGACTGGAAGTAGTTTGTGGCGACGTTGTTGGTGCGCACCACAAACTTGCTCCCAAGCAAATAATGCCGCCAGGTCCGCAAACAATACACGGCGGCGGTCATCTCATTCTCTTGGATAGTGTATCGCCGCTCGGTTTCGTTGAGTTTGCGACTCTCGTAGGCAATGGGGTGTCCATCCTGCACGAGAACACCGCCAATGGCAAAATCTGAGGCATCGGTGTGTACCTCAAAGGTGCGACTGCAGTCAGGTAGTCGCAGCACCGGATCCTCCGTCACCGCCCGCTTTAGGTCCTCGAATGCCTCCACGTATTGAGAGGTCCAATCCCACGAGTGGTTCTTCTTCAATAGATCCGTCAGGGGGGCTGCTCTCGCAGAGTAGCCTACAAATAAAACGTCGATAGTAGTTGACGAGCCCAAGGAATGACCGCAACTCAGGTATGGTTGTTGGGGTCTCCTATTCGCAAATGGCTTGCACTTTCTGTTGATCCATGCGGAGTTGTCCCTGGCCTATCCAGTGGCTAAGGAAGTGTACCTCTTCCTTCGCGAAGCTGCATTTCTCCTTCTTGACGAACAACTGGTTCTCTCGCAACACTTGGAAGACGGTTCGTAAATGTTCGATGTGCTCCTCCAAGGTGTTGCTGTATATCACGATGTCGTCGAGGTACACGACCACGAAGCGATCGAGATAGGGATGGAACAGCTTGTTCATGAGGGTGCAGAAGGTCGCTGGCACATTCGTCAGGCCGAACGGCATGACAAGGAACTCATAGGACCCATACCTTGTCACGCACGTGGTCTTTTCCTCATCTCCTTCCGCAATCCGCACTTGGTAGTACCCGTAGCGAAGATCAAGTTTGGTGAAGAATTTTGCTCCACCTAATTGATTAAAGAGATCTGCAACCAAAGGGATAGGGTACTTGTTTTTTATAGTTACCTTGTTGAGCGCCATGTAGTCTATACAAAGCCGCAGGCTTCCATTACTCTTCCGCTTGAATAAAACTGGTGCTCCATAGGGTGCTTTTGACGGTCGAACAAATCCTGCATCGAGAAGTTCCTTTAATTGCTTTTGCAACTCCTCGAGCTCTGGCGGGGCCATTCGGTATGGCGCTTTTGCTTGCGGTTTAGCTCCTGGCTCGAGCTCGATAGTATGATCCACCTCCCACCTAGGTGGAAGTTGCTTTGGCAATTCCTTGGGCATGATGTCTTGGAATTCTGCCAAAACTGTCGCAATCTCCGTCGAAAGGCCCTCATCCTCGAGGCCCTCGTCACTCACCTCGCGGATTGCCGCAAGGTAAGTCATCTCACCGCGATTCACACCCCTTCGTAACTGTAAAACAGAGAGGGTCTGGGTGTTTACTATTTTCTCCTGGCTCGCTAGGACTATGCACGGGGTTGTCTCCTCCATGATACTGAATGCTCCAAGGTGTGGCATCGGAACCGCCTTTGATGAAACCAAGAAGTCCATACCCAGTATGACTTGGAAGTCGTCGATAGGTGTGGCGGTGAAGTTTGCAGTGCCCTTCCAAGGTCCCACTGCAATTCCCACGCCTTTGGCCACCCCTAACACGGGTTGTGCTTGCGAATTGACGGCCTTGATCTTACTTGTGTCCTTCTCGAGGGAAATGCCTAATCTCTTGGCTTCCACCTCCGCGACAAAGTTATGAGTGGCTCCTGTGTCGACCAGCGCTCGTGTGGCCTTGCCGTTGAGGACCACATCGATGTACAAGAGTCCCTTGTTGAGGGATTTGGCGTTGCTTGCCAACCCCTGAACCGCATTGACGAGCCTAAGAGCGCCCATCTTCGTTGGTTCGCTGCTGCCCTCACCCTGCTCAGTTTGGACAACATTTACCTGTTTTTTCTTTGGACAACCTCTCGCCCAATGGTTCTCGCCACAAACGTAGCACATCAGCTTTTTGGATGGCGTCGCAGGTCCTTTGTCGCGACCTCTGCGCTCCTTTGGGTTGCGGCGTTCTCCCCCACCCTTAGCCTTGCTCACTTTGGGTGTTCTGCCGCGAAACGAATCCGCCTTCTCATACTCAGGCAGCTTCTCCGCTAAGGCGATTGCGGAACCCACGTCTTCCACGTTGCGCCCCACAAGTTCTTTGTTCGCCCATGGTTGGAGTCCGTCAAGAAAGAAGAATAGAAGATCTTATTCCTCCATGTTGGTGATGGACAGCATCAACTTGGATTACTCCTTGACATACTCCTTGAGAGTCTCTGTATGTTTGAGCCGTCGAAGTTGCCTCCTCGCAAGATATTCGACGTGCTCGAGATAGAACTGTGCCTTAAGCTCGCGCACAATGTCCTCCCAAGTCTTCAATTCGCATTGGCCCTTCTCGGCCTCTGCGGATCGCCGACGCCACCACAGCATCGCATCGTCAGCGAGGTACATGGATGCAGCCTGGACTTTTTCCTCCTCTTCGTCTAGTCGCAGCGCCTTGATGTAGCGCTCCATGTGCCATAGGAAGTTGTCGATTTCTTTTTCGTCGCGCGTTTCCCTAAAAGATTGAGGCTCGGGAACACGTACCTTTGAAACATACCCCCTGTGAGGTTCAGGACCACTCCCCACCGCTTTCTCAAGGATTGTCACCCGTGACTTAAGGTCCTCGACCTCATCGACCCGAGCAACAAGATCCTCGATCAAGGTATTTCGCTCCTCATCTCGCCGAGTAATGGTCTCCTGAAGCTTTTGGAGTTCGGAGCGAAAGGTTGTCATTGCAGTAGTAACGCTTTCCTCCATGCTGCGAAAGTCATCAAGAAACATTCCAAAAGTTTCGGCCAACTCAGAATATCGTTCACCTATTTTTGCCACGGCATCCTCCCAATAACGCGAGACGGTCCTCCAAAGGAGCGTCCTTCCTTGTGATGGCCCGTGGCTCTTTGCTCTTGCCTCGCCTAGGATGCTTTGGAGGTTCAGCCGGAACATTGGTGACGTCTGACATGGTTCCTAGCTCGAACCTGGCTCTGATACCAACTGTCACGGACTTCAGCTTTTCGCCTAGCAAAAGTTCGTGTGGCGCCCACCTTCCTGCTCGAAGAGGGCAAGCCTTGCTCTCTGTTTGCTAGCCCGGACCTTCGCGCCCTACGACCAAATGCAAAAGTAGAGAAAAGAGAAAAGAGTAGTGGTTCCGTAGAAAAAACTAAGTACTCTCTTTACTTAGAAAACAACACTATAAGATACAACTCTCTCTTGTTGAATTGGCCTTAGCCAATTCTCCTATTTATAGGCTTATGTACAACTCACCCACTAAGCCTACATTAAATACCCACTAAGCCTACATTTATAACTTTGTGGGTTGGCATGACTCTTGGCATCCCCTTGACATTAATGGTAGTGGTGGTATTGATGATGGAGATTGTAAGTCTGTTCACCTCCCACAAATAATGTTGAAGTTGGGCCATCTTGACAAGCCCACTTCGATTTGGGCTAGAAATTTAGACTGAAATTTTCTAAGTCCCTAACACACTCCTCGCTTCTTTAATTATATATTTCATAAAGAAAATGTTATTTGTATACATCTGTATTTAGATATAAATCCTATATTTTTTTTTTTATGTTAGAATTTCTAAAAATTTAACTAGATTTTAGTAAAAATAAAAAATTGATAAGAGCTACACTACATATTAGCCTAAAAGTGTACGGATGGTCACTACAACAAAATTAGGTTATAGCGACACATGTTTGTGACACTTTTGTTAGAAAAATAATCGCACTAACTTTGTTTGTGATTAAATTATCTAACTATTATTTGTTTAAAATTGAATAACATAACTTACCTTTAATCGCTATGAAATTCTAGAAATTGTAGATAAAAATAAACCGAAATAAAGTTGATCCGGAAGCGTGCGAGGCACTGCCCTAAGGCGTATTTCCGTCCTTCGTGCGGATTAATCGGAGATACCACCCGAAGGTACGACCGGAACTCCCCTTCCTACGAGCACGACCGCGGAAGAGATTGACGGAGTTTCTTTCAACACCCGATACGAAAATAAAATAAAAAAAACAATAAAATAAAATCTCTCAAAAAGAATTTTTTCACTTTCTCTATTTTCTCTTTAGTGTAAAAACTAACTATCTTGTTGTGTTATTTCTATGCATGCAGAGGAGAGATTTATATAGAGTAAAAAAAAAACAGACGTTGGATACGTTTCGTGAGCACATCAATGGCATTAATAGCCATTCAACTCCAACGTATCCAATAAATACATAATTAAACAAATAAATAAAAATTAATAATAACATAATAAAAATGATTAGTGAGGGTTTTAGGAATTTTGAATTTTATTCCAACAATCCCACTCAAAATTCAAAATTTCGAAATAAAAATTAAACTCAATAATTAAAATAAGATTATCAGGTGTTTATACTATGTAATAGGTAAGGTGTCTTTAAAAGACTTAACCTCACTTAGTGTAAGCAATTTTCATCAGAAGGAATCGGAGTGAACCAGGTCTTGAACTACGTTCCTTTGACCCTGACTTCAACTGCCACACACACAGTACAGAATTCTCCGTCGCGAGTCTGTGCGTTAAAGGCCATACACAGTACCTTGATTTTTTCATAAGAAATTCTATGGACAGCCCACATCTCATAGTCGCGGCCTTATACGAATATTCTTATATAGGTGGTATCCTCCAGGGATGTGTGTAGAGTCACATCTCGCAAAAATTATTGCCTCGGATTCCATTAAGAGCTGTAAGCTCAACCTCAACCACTACACAGAGCACTACTCATCATAGGGATGGACTTGGAACTAAAGTTCCTCTGAATAAACTGTAGAAAGTGCTATTTGGCCAACCTGACAGCTTGTTTTTACCACATTGAACCTTCTTCAAGGGATCTCCTATCACAAAGGTTGGGTTCCCACTGCAGGAAGGCCCTTTATAGGCAAAGTCCCATCCCCCTCGATGACTCTAGGACCTTAGTCCTATTCAGGCCTTTCGTCAAGCAGTCTGCAAGATTCTTTTCAGATCTGATAAAACTCAAAGAAACAACATTATAAAAATTAGACATCTAACAAATTCTTGTCTCAATTTAATATGTCTATTAGCTTTGAAATTTATGAATTTCATTTTACAAAAACTTAATTGCAGCTTTAGAATCACACCGAATAGAAATAGATTTGATGTTCAAATAATCAGAAATTCAATTGGTATCGTTGTACAGAACAACCAACAAATTTGAGTCCATAAGATATATTACTTTTAAATTAACGAAATACTTTCTCTCGAGCAATCTAATGAATCATACTAGGATCAACAGAAATATGAACAGTTGAACAATCAGGATATCCAAATATACCAAGCTGATAAAAAACTTTCCCCCACAAGTTCTGAGATACATCAGAACTTAAAAATATAACATCAACTATGTCTAATAGGGTTTGGTTCAATCTCACTAAATCGGTATTAGTTTTGTATTCTGATTGAAGGAAATGCAAACCTAATTTTAATAGTTCTCTAAGTTCATAAGCAAATCTGGATAAAATTGAAATAAATTGTCCAATAGACAAATAGCTTGATAGGTCTCTAAGTTTGAAACATTTTAGATAATCTAATTGAGAGAATAATTTTTTTTTTTTTTTAAGACTAGCAACTATGAGCTACAAAAAAGATTTAATAAATCTTTTAATATTATTATTATTTGTTTTAATATATATATATATATATATATATATATATATATATATATATATATATATATATATATATATATATATATATATATAACAAATACACATTGTTTAAGATTTTAATATTAATCTTTTATCTCAGTTTGTTCAATAGCAAACAGATGACCCAAACAATTAAGATTTGAATTTGATTTAAATATTTTCGGATGTAAATGCAATCAAATAAAATATGTAAGCTGCAGTAAATAATATAAGATTAAGCTAAAATATGTAAATTATGCTTTCTGCTTACTGGTTATGAGTTTTTATCTTAAGATTAAGATTGTAGGTTCAAATACTACTTAAAAAAAAATTTCTGTAGATAAAACTGTATATAAATTTATGTTTTTTTTTTTTTCCCTTTTTCTTTTCTTTTCTGGGAAGCTAAAACAGTAAATAAAAATGTATGTTTTTTTTTTTCTTTTCTTTTCTCCGAAGCTAAAACAGTAAATAAATTTTTATTTATTTTATTTTATTTTATTTATTTTACTGTAGCTAAAAAATGAAAACAGTAAAATATACATATATATATATATATATATATATATATATATATATATATATATATATATATATATATATATATATATATATATATATATATATATATATATATATATATATATATATATATATTAAATAATTTTAAAGAGAGCAAATAAATCACAATAATCTATATGAAATTTAAAATTTTAAAATGGTAATTCTAATATGTTTAAATTTGAATGTTAAACATACTAATAAGTTGACAACAAAATTATATGTAATATGCAATTATTTTTTCGGATTAGCACTAGTTAGATTTAATCAGAAACAAATCGGAATTACGTCTTAGACTGTTAGGAAAATAATCGCACTAACTTTGTTTGTGATTAAATTATCTAACTATTATTTGTTTAAAATTGAATAACATAACTTACCTTTAATCGCTATGAAATTCTAGAAATTGTAGATAAAAATAAACCGAAATAAAGTTGATCCGGAAGCGTGCGAGGCACTGCCCTAAGGCGTATTTCCGTCCTTCGTTCGGATTAATCGGAGATACCACCCCAAGGTACGACCGGAACTCCCCTTCCTACGAGCACGACCGCGGAAGAGGTTGACGGAGTTTCTTTCAATACGAAAATAAAATAAAAAAAACAATAAAATAAAATCTCTCAAAATTTTTTTTTTCACTTTCTCTATTTTCTCTTTAGTGTAAAAACCAACTATCTTGTTGTGTTATTTCTATGCATGCAGAGGAGAGATTTATATAGAGTAAAAAAAAACAGACGTTGGATACGTTTCGTGAGCACATCAATGGCATTAATAGCCATTCAACTCCAACGTATCCAATAAATACATAATTAAACAAATAAATAAAAATTAATAATAACATAATAAAAATGATTAGTGAGGGTTTTAGGAATTTTGAATTTTATTCCAACAACTTTTGTATAAGTGTCCTATCTATATTTCATCTATATCAAAAATTAGGTTATAGGAACACATTTTTGGGACACATTACAAAAATGTGTCGCTATACACCCTAGCGATGGCACATATAGCAACACTTACAATAAGTATCGTTATTTTTGTCAGCGACACTTTTTTTAGATTTTATAAACACTTAAAAGTGTCGCTATAACCTAATTTTGTTGTAGTGTATATATTATTCTATATATATTTCACACGGGGTAAAAAAGTATGGGTGATGTTAGGTATATATAAATATACACTTCGTTAGGGGTGTATATCTTACACCCCACCCTATTGTGGGCTGGATGAATAATATCCACCTCAGGATGGGGTGGGGTGTAGGATGTACACCCCTTTAGGGTGTACACCTAGCATCTCTCGTACCCAAAAAGTATAGTGAAAAAAATATTTTATTTGTGTTTTTAATTAATAATATATATTTTTTATTTTTTTGCTAAAATATATTTGTGTTTGGCTCAATATTGGCTTTAGCCTGCACTTAAGTTTTAAGCTATTATTAACTAAGCTAAGAACTTATATTAATCCATTACGTGTTTAGTTTATAAAAAGTATTTTTCATTGGACAGGTACGAGTGCAATGAAAATTTCAAATTTGTAAAAGAGATGTTAGCTTAACAAAAGGATAATAATGTTTGTGCAAACGCGGTGGATACATTGATTAATTACACCACCCAACCGTTGGAGTGATTAAGACGTTAACTGTGACATATATTCTGATTATTATAAATGAAAATTATTATTATTATTTGTGATATTATAAAAATTCGTTATTAAAGTGGCCAAATGGGTTACAGAGTTTTTTTTTTTTTTTTTTTTTTTTCAAAATCAAAAAAAAAAAGTGGACCACTGGTTTTGACAGACGTTGACTTAGAGACAAAGTAGTCTCGAATGATAAGTTTATATATGGGAGACAATTCAAAGTATAAGTCTCCGCAATAATCACTGTAAATGACTTATTCTCCTCGCGCATCGACAAAAATGCGCATTGACTTGGTATAACATCGCTTTATTATTTATTAGTGGAAAGCATCATTTCAATTAAAGAATTAGCTAATATTATTGGTGCTCTTGCAAAGTTAATTTGTACATTTTTCCTTGAAGCTTGTTGTATTTTTTTGATTGGCTAATGAAATAAAATTTCTATATCTTGTTATAAATTCCATCACTATCAAATATTCACAGTTCTTATATAAGTTAATTATAGTATATTTATAATTATTTTCGACTAAATAATATAAAATAATTAGACTTTAAATATATTAAATTTTTAATTAACTGTACTAGACATTTGAGATAGTAATTATTTCTATATAGTATATAAATTTTAATTAGATTTGTTCGGTCTACAATGCATTGATGCACTATAACAAAATTAAATTAAGGGACACATTTTAAAAATATGTCGCTATACACCATAGCGACGGCACATATAGCAACATTTATAATAAGTGTCGGTATTTTTGCCAGCGACATTTTTTTTATATTTTAGAAATATTTAAAAATATCGCTATAGCATAATTTTGTTGTAGTGATACTCACATGCTATTGAGCATTTTTTTTATATAAAATTAAAAAATTTAAATTTTTTAAATTTCAAACAAAATGGTTTTGAGATTTATGGTTGAGTTCGTTATCTCTTCTGATCAAATTAAATATGGGAAAGCTCATATTGATTAATTATTTGGGTATCTAGTCTTATCATTTAGATTTGTGCACAAAAAGGCAAGCACATCAATAACCGCCACTACATATATCTACATATTTGGATTTTATAGCTGGACTCCATTTATGGTTCTCTGTATTTGTATAATATTTAGATACCTAAATTTATCTGCTATGTATCAAATTACAAGCAACAATCAAGTTTGGTTTAGATCTTCCCAGGAAAGTGACTAGAATTTTATTAATACATGGCCAATATTGCATGAACATTATTGAAAAAGAAAAATATTCTAGTTGTTTGAGTTTTTTTTTTTTTTTTTATTTTTTTGAGAAAAAGGTAATATGCTATCCGCTTCGTTTATTGTTAAAATAAACTTAGCTAAAAATGTGAAGTAATTAGGTTTCGAACTCGAGTCTCGAGTATCAACCATCAAGTCTCGAGTCTCGAGTAGCTGAAAATTCCAACAATGCATGAATTTTAAATATTTTTTAATAATTTTAAATGAATAAAAACCAATGGGTGGGGTGGGGTGTGGTGAGGGGTCACTTCACAATTTGTGAAGTGACCCTCCCCACCCTTAGATGGGTGGGTGTAAGATGTACATCCCCTTTGGGGGTGTACATATAGCATTGCTCTTTATATAACTGCATATATATATATATATATATATATATATATATATATATATATATATATATATATATATATAAATATATATATATATATCAGCATTTTAGGATTCAGTAGTGGATTAAAATAGCTGGAAAACTTATATCACCTACTTATTTAAATTTTTGAGCAACTACAAAAAAATTAATCAAACAAATTTTTTTAAAAAATATTATATTTAATTTTTCTAAGATAACATTATTAGAATAATCTCATACTCGACGTGCCTCTATGTGATATGTCATTCCACAAATCCCAAATGCACCTATCAATCAATTCCAAGCACCCCAAACCACCTCCATGTGAACCAATATCTCATCTTACCTTCTTTTTAAAACTTATTTTCAATCTAGTCCTTTTTTTTAAAAAAAATAAATTTTAACCTAATCTCGTTTGCATGAATTATATATATATATAAAAAGTAATTTAGTAATATTTATTTGAGTTTATATATTAATTAGGTGAAAGATTTTTGTTTTCTTCTTCCTCTCTCACTTTTTAAGACGCATATATTTATGTAATGTATAATCACATTATTTTTATATTATATTAATTTTTTAGTCATGTTAATTGCGACGTCAAGTATGTAATTATATCGGATAATTAATTTTGTTAAATATATATAGTTATATTATTTTTAGTTATGTCTATGTTAGTCATATTATATATTTAATCACATCAAATATCAAGTATGTAATAATAATAATAATAATAATAATAATAATAATAATATTATTATTATATTTATTTTATATCTAGTGTATAATTATATTATTTTGTATTATATTTATTTTTAGTAATATTATATTTTATTTTTGAATGTGTAGTTTTATCATATATTAATAATATTAATTTTTATATTTTAATTAAATAATAATAATCATAATAATCATAATAAATAAATTAAATTAATAAGTATTATTAAATTATTTGAAAAGTGGGAAAGGAGAGAGAAAGAAAAAAAAAATTCTCAAATAACTCATAAACTCAAATAAATATTGCTATTTTTTTTTCTCATCCATCCAAATAAATTAGATTAGAATTTTTTTTAAAAAAAATTAAATTTAAAATTTTTATTTTCAATAAGACTAAATGAGGAATTAGCTCATTCCACGTCCAAAATTTAGGCATTTTTAAAATTCTCAACTTATCTAAAAAGAAAAAAAAAGAAAAAAAAAAAGAATGTGTCACGTACACGTCACCCCATCACCACTCCCTAATCCCTCAATTACATACTTAAAAATTTTAAAATAATTATAATTAAATTTTATAATATAAATTTTTAACAATACAGTAATATAAATTTAATAAATTGGAGGCAAAAATTATTATAAATATTTTATACCTAAAAAATTGAGGATTAAAAAAAAAAAAAAAAAAAAAAGTGTAATTTAAGTCAAAAACTGCACTCTCTCTTATCGTCCCTTTTGTTCAACAAAAAGACAACAACAGGGGCCCGAAAAAAAGGGAGCAACTGCGACGACCGAAAAAGCAAGAAGCACTCTTCTTCCTTAACGCGCTGTCCACGCCGAACCTTTTACACGCACCGAAGCCGAGCGGTGCGGACGCGTAATCCCTCGCGTCCGCATTTTAGAAAGTCGATCTCGGCCGAACGTCTCGCGAGCGTGCCGGATCCGACGGTGATGCGCGCCGCGTCTGCGCCCGATCGTTTCGGATAAGAGGAAAGAGAATAAGTTGGTGGAATAAAATGAGGAAAAAGTTGGAATAAGAATAGTTCCACTCGTCGTCTTCCTCCTCCCACATTCCCAGTTCGATAATAATAAGAGAAACGCAAACACCACAAACCACAAACCACAAACCCTAGGAGGAGGAGGAGGAGGAGGGGGAGGATGTTGCGATCGTGCTTACGACCGTTGGAGAGGTGCTTCGGGAGGTTAGGGGTCGGGGGAGGCGACGGGCTCCTGTGGCACCTGGAGCTGAAGCCGCACGCGTCGGGGGAGTTCTCGATCGCGGTGGTGCAAGCGAACGCGGCGCTCGAGGATCAGGGCCAGGTGATCACCTCCCCCTCGGCCACCTACGTCGGCGTCTACGACGGCCATGGCGGCCCCGAGGCCTCCCGCTTCGTCAGCAGCCGCCTCTTCCCCCACCTCGACCGTAATCAACAACCCCCCCTTCCTCGTCATTTCCCTCTCGCCCTCGCCCTAAATCGCTGATATAATTTTGGTTTTTTTGCTCTGCGTTACAAAATTAGGGCTCGCGTCCGAGCAAGGGGGATTGTCCGCGGACGTGATCAAGAAGGCGTTCGACGCGACGGAGGAGGAGTTCCTGCACCTGGTGAAGCGGTCGTGGCTGTCGCGGCCGCAGATCGCGTCGGTCGGGTCGTGTTGCCTCGTCGGGGCCATCGCCGACGACACGCTCTACGTCGCCAATTTGGGCGATTCCAGGGCGGTGCTCGGCCGCAGGGGAAGCGACGGGCGCGCCGTGGTGGCTGAGCGGCTCTCCACCGACCACAATGTCGCCGTCGAGGAGGTGAGGCGGGAGCTCGCCGCGCTCCACCCCGACGACTCGCATATCGTCGTCCATAGCCGAGGTGTTTGGCGTGTTAAGGGAATCATTCAGGTTCGCCAACCACTTTAATTCCTACTTCTTTCTATCTTCTTCTCGAGATTTATTTTGTTTTGAGTTTGTGATCGGAAATTGTTTCATCTCATTAAGCATATTTATCTTTTGTGCGTATACACATGGTGAAATTTATGCTTATGTAGCTGAACTCGAGATCATTTTGGTGCAGCTAAAGTATTCACTTTGTTTGAGTTTCTTTGTTACTCACTTAATTATCTCATCAATGATGAAGTAATTTGAATTTGAGGCATGGGCATCTTCACTTGGAGAGAAGAAGGATCTCTCCTTGGGGTGCATCATCAGATTTATATAGGTGGAAAAGAATTGATTCGGAACTTATTATCGGTGTGCATTGAGTCGACCATTGAGAGCTAATTTACCTTTCTTCTTCGTCAAAACATGAAAATTTGATTTAGTTTTGGATATTATTTCGAGTTTATTTTTTTTCAAAGAATTTTAGGTCCAAAAAAAGTTAATATTTGAATTATGGATGGTTTAGTAAGCATTTGCCACTTTTAAAATGCAAGCAAGCATTCTGGCTGGCATTACCTCAGAGGAAGTATTTGTCGAACTTTGTTATCTGCTTGGAACCGTAACTAAAACTAAGTGCAGGTTAATGCATTGTAGTGTGGGCTTTCTTCATCTTTCTCCTTTTTGCCCGTCTTCAATTGGTAAGAACAAATCACTCTATTTCAAAGCCATATTTTGGTTGTTTTGTAGCGTTATTGGTATGTTGATTTGCTTTATCTGGCACGTAAAGTTTGGAGGATGCTTAGTAACCCTTATGCTTGCAACTGCTAGATTGGTGCTTGCAAATAAAAGCTGAAAAACAGGTGGCTCATCATTTACATACTTAGAATGTATCTCTTCTAATCAATAGATTCTAGCTATATCTTTTTGATCTCGTGTTTGTGCTAATAATTTGTGATGCCCAGTGTGATTATGATGGTAACCTTTCAACTAGCATTTATATGTGATATATTCTTTTGGCAATTATTTGTTTTGTGTCAAGATGCCGTGACTTTTGTTGTCGAAGAGATGAAATTCCCACAACTTTATAGCTCTTTTGTGCTGTTATCAGATGCATGCATCTAATTATTCTCTTCGAAATAATTATACTAACTGCTATTATTCTTTTGGAAAGCAATTGTGGTTTTCAACATGTGCTTTTAGGATAATATTCTTTAGAAGGAAAGGAGGTTGGACAACTTGTGCTATAATTTTGAGGTAGTGTATATGTAAATATTCTTAGTCTGTTGCAAATCGTTGGGCCATCCGAACTTAATGATCGATAGAGGTGTTGTAGTGAAAAAGGTCTCATTTGGTTCTTTGCATACATATAACATACTTTTGCCCAGCAAAACTTCTACTTTCTACTTTTACCCGATAGAACTCCTGCTTTCTTATGGTAGAATTTCAGATTACCTGCATATGAGAGAAATAGGCTTGTTTACTAGTTCCAATTTTAGAAAACTACCAATGGGGTTAAGAAAAGAGCTAAAACTAAGGGAGAATTTTTTTGAAAGGTTCGCCTGTTTTTCAACCTCCCATATTCTTAAGATATTAGTCCTTTTTAGGATTAATCTGCTATTTCCAAATGCTTGACTTATGATGGTTGTACTCGAGCTGTTGAGCACGTATTGTATGTTTTGCATGATAGCTCTTAATTTTTCTTTCATATTAATTTTGTTGGATCTTTTTTAGAAACTTAGTAGAGCGACCGCCTCAAAATTTACTTGCAACAATAAAATTTTCGTTGTAATAATTTAACACTCTCAAATGTGAGCAAAATTACTTTCTTTAATAGGTCTCAAGATCCATTGGAGACATCTATTTAAAGAAACCGGAGTTCAGTAGGGACCCTCTATTTCAGCAGTTTGTTTCTCCAGTTCCTCTCAAACGGCCTGTTATGACTGCAGAACCGTCAATACAAGTTCGTAAACTTAAACAACACGACTTGTTTCTCATTTTCGCATCGGATGGACTGTGGGAACAACTAACCGATGAAGCCGCTGTTGATATAGTCTTCAAGAACCCTAGAGCGGTAAGCTTATTTCTCGTTCTCTTGTTTTAAAGTGATCTGTTAGGGCTTGTTTGCCCAGGCTTGACCCTTCTATAAAAGTTCTATTGAAGTAGAGTTGTGCGAAGAAGCATTAGTAGCTCTTTTCATTTAAATCTCCATAAGCTTATTTTGGCTTTTTGCCCGAACAAAAACTCTAGCATTTGGTAATCAAATTTTTGTTCCCAATGCCTTTGCTTTCTAGAGCATGGAAGCTGTTGTAGAAGGCAGTTCGATATGGCAGTTATTTATATGCATCGGACCACTGTTCAAATGTGGGGATATTGTGCAGGGGATAGCAAAGAGATTGGTAAGAGCGGCGCTTAACGAGGCTGCGCGGAAGAGGGAGATGAGATACAATGATATAAAGAAGATAGGGAAAGGAATAAGGCGGCACTTCCATGATGATATTACTGTGGTAGTGATCTATTTGGATCATCGGAACCAAATTGGCCAGTCCCGAATGAATAGCGCTTATGACTGCACGAGTGCACCTGTTGATATCTTTTCCTTCAATTCGGACGAATCAGAGGCCCCCCTTCGGCCCAATCTCAGAATGGATGCTGGTTGGGGTTGAAATAGTAAAATATTACCTGAGTTGGCTTTTTGCGAAACGAAATTTCTATATACAGGGATGAGTACATTAGTAGAATGGATGCGCAGAGTTGTATGGGAGATGGATTACAGCCGAACCGTCGAAAGGAGATGCAATAAAAGACTTAAGAGATGGTGTATATAATGGGGAATTCCTGAGAGCTTGTCTTTCAAATGCCCTTTTCTTTTTTACTTTTTCACTTTATCTGTTACCAATAGGCAACTTCACATATTCTTGTTTGAACATTTTTGATTTGATTCTTATATAAATATATAGAGTATTCTCAGTAATATCAGCACTTCTGGGACTTCGTCTCTTTCATCTGTGATGCAGTTTAATTCAGAACAAGTTTAATTATTTGGTGTTCAATTTTTTTTTTTTTTTTTTTTTTTTTTTTTTTTTTTTTAGCAGGATGAATCGGCTAGCAGTGTCTTTATAAGTGAATCTTTTTTGCAAGGTTTTAAGTATCCATCGGCACGGGCCGTATCTATCGTGTCGTACCGTGCCAACAAGATACCGGCACGATACAGCTCCCGTGCGGATGACACAGTTCAAAACTCTTTTTTTAAGCTCCCGTACGGATGACACAGTTCAAAACTCTTTTTTTAAAAAAAATTACTAAGTAATTTTCTTAATAAAGTTCAAAATATTTAATAAAGATATATAATAAGTAATTAAAAAATTTTGTTGCTAAAGAAATTAAATATTTTATGCCATTATGTGTCGACACGCATGTATTTTTTGTGACCGACACTCATCGGCACGGCTCGGCACTCACTGTGCCGTATCGTGCCGGCAAATTTTCGGCACGATCCCGTGTCACGGTACTTAACTCCTTGTTTTTTTTTGTTTTCGACGTGCAACCGCACCTGCGACCACGGCCGAACACCTGCAAAAGAAGATTCAACTCTGATTTAAATCCGCTTTTGAAATTTTTTATTTGTAAAAGTAGAGCTATTTATGAATTATAATCACTTGCTAAAAGTGCTGCTGCTACGCAAATGACACAACTGCAGAATCGCGTGCCCGTTTTCTTGGCATGCAAGCAACAACGGGGATGCTTCTTTCTTTTTCTTTTTTTTCCCTTAAAACCGTGATCGAATCCAACATTCACAGCTCAGGAATAGTAAGAAATTTCTGTATCTCTTTAATCTACGTAGACAACAATACATCATAAACCACCAACAACAAGATGACATGTTTTTAATAAAAAAAATTTGACACAGTTCATTATCATTACCCAAACTAATGAAAGTGGTGGTGTTCTCTCTCCCTTTTTTTTTCTTTTAACACTAATAATTCATAACCAGCGTAGTTACCTGCGCGATGCAGTGAATAGATTTTATTAAAATATTTTTTCATAAATTTTTTTAGATCTGATAGTTAAAAAAAATAAGTATTAAATATGTAAATTTATAAAAACTATTTAATATAGAAGATTTTGTTGAGAATAAAAAAACAGAATTAAATCTAAATAATATAAAATCAACATGAAAAATACAAAAAGAAAAAAAAAAAATACTATTGTCTGTGTTTACAATAAATATTTTATGTAAATAAAATTTTCTATCAATTTTTTAAAGGATGGATTTACCTGTGTGAGCAGATTGAAGCGACTACCGTTACATGCCGGGATTCACACTTGCTGAACGATACTCGCCACCGTGACACGTGCGTGGCTCATCCTTCCCACATTCGCCACCGTGACACGTGCGTGGCTCATCCTTCCCACATTCACGTCATGATTCTCCCTCTTTCTCTTATGGAGAAATGTAAAAAAGAATAAATGAGAGATATATAATGAGTAGGAGATGAGAAAAAGTGAAGGAACGTACGTTTTAAAAAGACATAAGAAAAGATGAGGAAAGATGATGAAATGTAAATTGTACGAAGAAATTAATAAGGAAAGATAAAAAATGTATATAATAAAATATATATTTTTAATGAAGAAAAAGATGATAGTGAAAAAAATAAAAAAATTTATATATAGTTATAGATTGATAGGTTCTTTTACCCAAACTAATAAGTTTTTGTCACTTTTATGTATCCTAACCTCCACCGCCTCACCCTTTCCAACTATTTACAGCTTCAACCGCACGCCTCATCCGTCCGCGAGGGACGGCCAAATGAACGGCACAGATGGCTTCTTCTAAGCAGATCCGACGGTTCGCAACACTTCGCATATGAATTATTCTGGGCGCGTCAGTACATAACGGACCCTAGCTAAAGTACTGAAGAGCAAAAGAATTATTAAATTTTTATTCTCACTCCCTTCCTATCTACCATCACCCTTTTTAACTCCTCTTCAGACTTCAATGGCACTCAAACTTTTGAGGCCTGGATTATAGAGGCAATTAATAATTAAATTTTAAATAAATATATTTTATATTAATTATTTTTTTATTAAAAGATAAAAAAATAAATCATCAATATCGCATATTTGTATCCGTACATTGAAGAGCTATAAAATAAATATTGAATAATACTAAAATGAATGGTTTGTAACAGTATTTTTGTGATTTTTTTTTTCACTCTTTTGAGATTTGTTGGATTTTTTTTAAAATTTTTTCCTTTTTATTTGTTTGTGAGATCTAATTATCTTATATTTATAGTTCTATTTATATTATAAATAAATAAATTAAATAGCATATTATTTTTATTTTAAAAAAATATTACAAATCTAGTAGTCTATTCTTATCTCAAATTTTACTCGTGTGTGTATATATATATATATATATATATATATATATATATATATATATATATATATATATATATATATATATATATATATATATATATATATATATATATATATATATATATATATTTTGATGGGGCTTTTTTTGAAATTAATTTTATAAAAATTTAAATTTATAAAAATAACCCTGCAAAATTTAAATTTGCAAAACTAGCCCTCCTTTTGCCACCTCAGCGCCACGGAGGCCAGACGAACTGAAGGCGCTGAACGCTTCAGCGCCTTCATGATACATGTTGAAGGCGCTGAAGCGTTCAGCGCCTTCACAAAAAAACCTGTGAAGGCGCTGAATGAATCAGCGCCTTCAGCACACCCATAAAGAGTCGAGAACTTAGCCATTTTTCGCCGCAAAAAATGGCCAAGTCCTCGACGCTCTATGGATGTGCTGAAGGCGCTGAACGCTTCAGCGCCTTCATGTTGAAGGCGCTGATTCATTCAGCGCCTTCACAGGTTTTTTTGTGAAGGCGCTGAACGCTTCAGCGCTTTCAACATGTATCATGAAGGCGCTGAAGCGTTCAGCGCCTTCACAGGTTTTTTGTGAAGGCGCTGGACGCTTCAGCGCCTTCAGTTCGTCCTGCCTCCGTGGCGCTGAGGTGGCAAAAGGAGGACTAGTTTTGCAAATTTAAATTTTGCAGGACTATTTTTATAAATTTAAATGTTTATAGGGTTAATTTCAAAAAAAGCCTAAAATTAGAATAAAACTCTCTAAACCAAATCCACTGAGAGAGAGAGAGACAGAGAGAGCGTATAATTACAAAATGGGAGAAGGACAATAGCTAAAAATAGGAAAACGGAAACGAAATTAAAAAGAGAAAAAAAAAAGACATTAATTTAGTAGCTGGAGGACTAAAATAAAAAATAAAAAAAATAAAAAAATTAAAAAAAATATAAAAAACCCCAAATCCTTCCCTCTACCTCTCATTTCCTCCGTTCTCCTTCTTCTTCTTCTTCTTCAGCTCTTCTAATTCCTCCGTATCCCCCCTACGATCTCTCTCACTCCTCTTTTGTCGGCGAGAGGCGTCGCTTGGTGAGCTAGGGCACTCTCCCTCTCCTCTTCGCATCGGGGGAGAAGGATCGAACCAGCATGGCGGCGGTGCCCGATCGCGCGGAGCTCGCCAAGCTCTGTGGCGTTCGCAACTGGTCCAGGGCCATCCGCGTCCTCGATTCCCTCCTCGCCCAATCCTGCTCCATCCAAGACATCTGGTTTTGAACCGATCCCTTTGATCCCCTTTCTAAATCTCCTCCAGTTTCATGTTGAATCGCGTGTTTTCGTTGGATTTTGGCGTCTTTTCCTTTGTTCTTGGGTTAAGATTATCATCATTTTGGGACTGGATCCGAGTTCTTAGAGTTTCTGTGGCGATTGCAGTAATCGGGCGTTCTGCTACAGCAAATTGGAGCTCCACAAGCACGTGATCAAGGATTGCGACAAGGCGTTGCAGCTCGATCCCACTCTTCTTCAGGCTTACATCCTTAAAGGTTAGTTTGATCGCGGATAACTAGGTCTCGCTAAGTGTAGTGTTTTTGAACTAATTGATACTGAGTTTTTAGATTGGGATTCTATTTTCTTAAGGTAATTGGCTTGTCGGATTGATTCCTGGCTTTAATTTTTTGCTGTAATTTGTAACTTCGTCAAATGGTGACCCTCAGGGGAGTTGATGCGCTTGTTTGCTGATGCTTGATTGTTAGAACAGTAAATTAAAATGAATATAGCATTATTTGGAAGCTTTGTTAAGAATTGGATCTGCAAACATCTTTAAGCAGCTATTTATAACTATTGACTCCTCTGGATGTGTATCTGTAGAATTGGTAGCTGCAATCTGGATAATTCAGTTACTATATTCTTAGGCTGGTCTGAAAATTCCCATACAATGTTGTTGTGCCCGTGAAGTTTTTTGGTCTTAATTATGATATTATGGAATACGTCGTAAAAATCAATAGTTCGAATCAGTGCCTACAGTTCCTTTGGCACAATTTGTAGTTTATGATTGAGCAGTGTATGGTTGCTGATTTTACATGCAAAATGTCACAAAAAGGTCCTGGGAGTGAATTCAGAACAAGCTCAACTCTTACCACATTCTTTTAATACTTCGTATGTCACTGAGTATTACCTTTTGCGCTTATTCAATCAAATTACTCTATTTATGCTGCCAAATCTTGTTGCTAGGTAATGCTTTATTGGCTTTGGGAAGAAAAGACGACGCTTCGCTTGTTTGGGAGCAGGGTTATGAACACGCGCTTCGCGAATCAAAAGATCTAAAGCAATTGCTGGAGTTGGAAGATCTTGTGGCTAGTGTTAAACAAGCTAAACCTGTTGTTTGTGAAGACCATGCCTTGGATACATCACCATGCGATACAAAAGTTGTCGTATCTGAAGACTCTGTTGTGCATTCTGACACTATTCCAACAGCTGATATGAAAACTGTTGTCTGTGAAGAACAAGTTGTAAATTCATCTAGTAAAGTAATGACGAACAGTGATTCCGGGTCTGAAATCGACAATACATCAGGATCAGAAGATATGTATGAAATAACCAGTCAACCTAGTAATAACCAGGAGATAATCAGAAGGTGCAATGAAACCATAAAACTAGACCAAAAGATATTTGTTACAAATATCTCAAAGAGCAAGTCAATAAGCTTGGATTTCCGATTATCTCGTGGCATAGCCCAGGTACGCTCCTATGCTTAGTCTCATTAAATTTAAATTTTCCATTGGCACTTTTTGCATAGTCATGGGTAACCTGTGAATCCCCTTTTTATAACAATTGAACTTTAACAGGGCTATGTTTTATTATAATTTGCTTAAATTGTGCAAGTGTAAGAAATAACAAATAGTTAATTGGCATGGTAAATAGCTTTTAATGGTAGCTTAATCTTTGTAGCTTATGGATTGTTCTGAACTTTCATTACAATTATTGAAAAATCTACTTTTGCTTAGATGCTTGTCTTCTTAATGTAACTTTTTATAGCTTGCATCTCGCCAATGTTACTAAGATTAATCTTTCCTTTAACAGGTAAATGAAGGAAATTATGACCAGGCGATATCCATATTTGACCAGGTTCATACCTTCGATTGTTGGCTTAGTAAGTGACAATTGTAATCTGATAAATCCTTCATATAAAATTTCTAATTGACGTGAACAGGTACTGAGAGAAACTCCTAAATATCCTGAGGCCCTGATAGGAAGAGGTACAGCTTATGCATTTCAAAGAGAACTTGAAACTGCTATTGCTGACTTTACTAAGGTAGTACAGCCATGTTTAAAAAAAAGGACTTCCACAGTTATTGTTTTCCTTCCTAAAAGTACTTCTTTTCTAGGCTATACAATACAATCCATCCGCTGCAGAAGCATGGAAGCGGCGGGGACAAGCACGTGCTGCAATTGGAGAATTTGTGGAGGCAAGGCCGTTGCATCCTTTCTGAATTGAACTTTATTCATTTTAATCTTTGTGAATATTCCACGACGTTCGCAACTACTAAGATATAAATAACTAGCCTTATATTACTTTCTCTTGATGATTTGGGAATTGCCTAGTTCATACATTTTCTATCAGATTGTGTGAATCATGCTAATTCCATGGCTGTTGATAATCTCCATCTTTTACTTGGTCAAAATATTAGATTCTTAAATCTTAAGGTATTCTTTTTTTATTTGAAGAGTAAATTGTGGCGTAACTACCTTGGGTTGCTTTATTTAAAACAGTAGTGGTATATTTCTATGGTTGCAATGGATCCTTATACTTTATCGTGTGCATTAGAAGCATATGTTTAGTTCAGCATATGGAATGACTATTATTATCTGACTTATATTATCGTCCTATATTTGAACTTTTATCTATGATTTTGAGCTTCAGGCCATTGAAGACTTGTCTAAGGGATTGGAATTTGACCCAAGTTGTTCTGATATTCTACATGAAAGGGGTTAGTGCAACAAACTTCTTGCCCAAATAGTAGCATCATTGTTCTATTGGTTTCTTGCCCTGATAAAATGATGTTTCTCATTTTAGATCCATCCTTCGTAGTATGGAAATGGAAATTAGTCTGGTTTATCTTGCCCACCCACTCTCTCTCCCTTTGCAACTCTGCTACATCTGTGAATGCATACATGCGTGTCTGTCTGTTTGTCACATTTTGCAATGACACTTTCTTTGTTCCTGCATGTTAAAGTTCATCCTTAATATTTCATGGAAGATAAGCAGTGAATTTCCAATCCCCTTACTTATGGGCTCGTGTTTTGCATTGAAACTCAAATCACGGAGTAACTTTGGATGAGATGCTACTAATGATTTGGGACTATCAGTTTCATCATTCAGTTGCTCTATGATGTTTTTTCTATGATTTTTTCTTATCTTTTTATTTAAGGTTAGTAAGCTTAGCTACTGCAGGGAAAGCTAACATTATATACTTTTTAGAAGTTGACTGTTTCACATGGCACTGTAGAACATCTACTCTTATTTTGAGAAATAGTTGATGTTTTGATAATCCATTCTAATTTTGCAGGAATTGTTAATTTTAAATTCAAGGACTACAATGCAGCCGTAGAAGACCTTTCTGCCTGTGTTAAACACGATAGGAAAAACAGCTCTGCTTACACATACTTGGTAAATCAAGATTGATATTTTTTCTGGAAAATAAATTTTCTTATCGTATGATTGTAGCAGATATAATCAAGAGTCAAGTCTCATCTTTAACTCTAGGCATGCTGCCTTGGTTTTGTGGTTCAAAATTTTCTTTAATACTCTTTCCTTTCAAGGGCAATATGGTCAATAATGTCCACCAAGATGACCTTAATCTGTTCATGTTGTTCCTTGACAATGCTCATACTCTTTCTCGTAATGGAAATCCTTTAATCTTTGATGCAGACCTCTACACATTTAGAGTACTAATTAAAACAGCTATCTGGTTTCTAACTTGCATTTCTGGAGTTCACTTTCTGAACATATCAAATATTTATATTGTTGTTTTCTGAATTCTCTTTTTACATGCTTTTTCTTGTCAAATAGTGTTTGGTGCCATGCAATTCTCTCACTGTGATGTCATTAATAATAATTTGTACTTCTTTCTGTCTTATTGGTGTGCAAAGATTATGAGAACTTTCAACTTTTGTCCTTTTTCCCATCTTACTGTTAATATTATCTGATGTTGTATTTTGTCTTTAATGTTCCATATGTGTTTATTTTCAGGTACGCTTTGTTGTACATAGTTAAATTATCATTAGTTTAGGCTGTTTATCGTCAAATTTGTGTATGGCCGCTGTAGGGTCTGGCTTTATCAGCAATTGGCGAGTATCAAAGAGCTGAAGAGGCACATCTTACAGCAATACAACATGATGAAAATTTTCTTGAGGGGTGGGCCCATCTTGCCCAGGTAGCTGTTTCACAGCCTCTTAATAGACTTTTATTTAAATATTTCTTTCCTTTTTTTGGACTGAAGCTTATTCTTAGTATTTTTTTACTTTTTTACTATTATTACTGGATTTATTCTTTGTAAGCTTTATATTCCCTGCAATCTGCAGTATCCTGAAAATTAAATAATGAGAATGAAGTTCCATTTTATCCTCTTAAGGTTTTGGTATGTTCAGTCCACTGCTCTCTTGATTGTATTCTGTGTAGGTGATCCTTTATTGTATAAAGTTATGAATACTGGCTGCAACTCTGCAAGTTAGACTTGAAAATGTAATTGATCAAATGTGTGACTTTTCACATTACACTATACCTGTCAAGTGATTCTTATATTAATTGTTCATGATTTCCAATCAAAAGACTTTCCTTCAATTAAGCTTTAAATCTATATGCACTTGATTTTATGGATTCATTACTTTGATATGGGGAACATCATACTGATGCAAATGTTTGATTTGGATCTCTGATAATGTAGATTTTTTTCACCTCTTTGCTAATTAGGTGAGCCATTGTTTGCACAGGCAAGTTCTTCAATTCCTCTTTGGAGTTGAGCTTGTTTGGAACAGTTAAACTAATTGCAAGTTAAATACTATGTTCTACGGAACATTTTTGTATCTTTTATTGTAGCTTACCATGTCATTTCCAGTAGTTATGAATTTTATACCTTTTGGAATAAGCCCTTTTTTTTTTATTCCATGTATACTCATGCTTGTTAATTACATGTATGTCTTATTTTCTAGTATTACCAAGATCTAGCGAATCTGGAGAAGGCCTTGCATTGCCTTGAAAAAGTATTGCTTGTTGATAAAAGGTAAAATTACCAATTATTATACGTAAAAGGGCATGGTAACCCCCTAAACTATTGGTCATTTTAAAATAGGTAAAAATGTATAGGACATACTTGAAAGATTTGGCTATCTAACCTTTCAATATTTTAATTTTACTACGTAATCTTTCAATTTGTTTGATTTGAATCAGTCAACAACACTTTGACTTCAAATTTTGAATGTGTCATTTATCTTTACAAATTTAGTTAGTATATTTCATGCAATTCTCAAAGCTATAAATTCATTAAAGTAAGTAATTAGCTTAAATTTTAGAGTCAAAGTGTTGTCGACTGATTTAAATCAAACAAATTGAAAGGTTGGGTCATAAAATCAACATTTTAAAAGGTTGGGTAGCCAAATCCAAATGGTCCATTGTTCAAATAAGTTCCATATGTTACCTTTAAAATATTTCCCCCTACTCTTTTTGACTGATCATTGACACCCCTTTTTTTTTTGCTCTTTTTCATTGTGAATTATCTTAGCGAAACTGGGGATTCCAATAAAATTAACGGCTCTATTGGTTAGCTATTAATTGTTAACCAAATCCTCAATTTGTTAGCTAAATCTAGGGGCTAAGCTGTAAATTTATTGAAATCTCAATTCAATTAATGGAAATTATTGAAATCCAAATATAACTTACCACCCTGTAGTATGGCAATTTTATACCTTGTAGTTGAAATGTAGCACATTACCACCCTATTTAGTAGCGGGTCCTTACGGAGAAATAAAAAACCACAGGATAGCAAATATAACATTGTAAACCACAAGGTAGCAAAGTGCAAATAGTCTAAATCACAGGTGTTGAGTGAAGTTTACCCTAAAAAAAATGAAGTTAAGGCCTTGACGATCAATTTCAATATCCACTATAATTGAGGGGTTCTCCGTACATTTTTAACATTTCTTTCAATTGCACCATAATTTCTGTCACCTTATATTCTGCTTTTGCTCTTAAACTTTTGCTAAAATGTTGTAGCTATGCTAAAGCATACCACTTGCGTGGACTACTCTACCATGGAATGGGGCTGCACAGGTGAAATTATGTTCTTATTTTCTTGTTAGTCTGGTTCCTTATGGTCACATAACATATAGCTAATTTACATATTTAAAGTACTATGCAGTTTGTTGTTATAGAGTGGGAACACATAAGACTGCTCCAGAGCACAATGTCCTGAACTTTAAAGTGAGATTCACCCACATATACGGTCTAGAGAAAATGGTATCATAAGCACCCAAAGTTGATGGCACCATACAATGAGAACTAAAAGTACATCCTTAAAAGTTATGAGTTCTGTATGATGTATTGCCTTCCGGATGCAATACGCAATACATTTCAATCATATTGTTTGATATATGATGCCTACTCAGGGTAGTGTCCTTTTCATAGGACAAGTTAATATAGTGCAATGGCATATGCATACAAATACTAACAATTTAGTGTTGGAAAAGTATTACTTTCCGCGGCTTCTTGTACTTATTTCTCCTGACACATTACTAATTCCCCTGGCGTAGATCTACTTGTTGAGAGTATTACTTTAATTGCAATTTTAAGTACATTTTATCTCAACTAGATTCAGTTGTTGTGCTACCAGATAATCAGTCGCATGTTTTATGCATCATTCAATTGTAGATAAACTAGGATCTTTAGCACTTAGAATTTATTGCTGCTGAGGAAGTTTGTGTTCATAAAGGCTTGAATGAGTTCCTACATGACACTTAACCTGATTACAAGCTGGTTTTACATGCAAAATTGCCCAGTATAGCAGTCTGATAATGTTGTCCTTTCAATATTCTTCTGTTAAACCATTTTTCTTTATTACTCAGACATACTCCTTTTTTTGTATTTCAATATTGCAGGATCGCCATTAAAGATTTATCTCATGGGTTGAGTTTTGAAAGTTCAAATATTGAATGCTTATATTTACGTGCCTCGTGCTATCATGCTATTGGAGATTTCAAAGCTGCGGTATTTATCTTCTTTTTCCCTCCATAATTTATTGCACTTGACCATAACTATCTCTTCTACCCTCTCTCCAAGCTCACAAGCTTCTATATGCCTGTAAAAGCTATTTTTTAATGAGACTGCTGGTTGTTTAATAAATACAAGAGGTAGTAAGCTTCCATTCATTATAATCCTAGTTTTTCGTTTGACTTTGTTTCACAATTTGGGTTTCAGATTTCCTAGCTTTTCCTATAACAGGGTGTTTATTATTGTTTCAATAATTTAACTATATCTGAGCTTGATTAAATTTTCTACAGTTAATTTTTTATTTGGATGTTCATTTTCATTTGTAGACAATCTTCAGACTGACCTTGGTTCATATTTTTCACTCTGAAATTGTAGTTCTTTTTTCCTTTGAAAAATTCAATGATAGTTTTCAACTTTATTAATACTTCTTTCTGCTTTTAATTTAGGCCAGGGACTATGATTCTGTCCTCGATCTGGAACTTGATTCTGTGGATAAATTTGTGCTACAGTGTTTGGCATTCTATCAGGTACTTGAATTACAATCTGATCCCCAACTTTCATCTTTAGTAATATAATCGTAGAGAAGGAACTTGATTCCTTTGAAAAATTACAATCTGTTCCATTTATACTGAAGTTTAGCTCTGCTTGATGTGCCTTGGTAATATTTTGACGGCTTAATTACGCCCTACTACACTGTACTTTAGTGTCATTTCATTTGCTACATCATACAATTTTTTTTTCGAAGACACGAATGTAATATTATATTTTATCAATCCCTACACTGTATTTTAGATTTTTTTTTTCTACCTTGCACTATTTTTTTTTCATAAATATCATGAAACTATTCTTTTTCTCTCCAATCTCTACATTACTGTTGACAAGTTTATTATTTTAAACAAAATCTAACAACTCTATTAAGATGCACTAGTTAAATAGTAGGAAAAGTATAAAATTAATCTCCATAATAGACTTACTGAAAGCTTCTATCAAGTTACTTTTAACTATATTTTTGTTATTTTTATGTATTTTTTTATTTTTCTGTGTCAAAACGAGTTGGATTGCTCTGCCACTTTCAACCGGTATTATTTAATAGCTTTTATCTAAAATTATAGAATTCTTGTTTATAGTATAGGGATTTAAAAAAAAAAGATTGTTAAGTGGTGCGTTAAAATAAAAAGTACAGTGTAGAAAGTGAAAAAATCTATGAAGTATAGTGAAATTAAGCCTATTTTGGCTTACAATTTTTGCTCTAATCTGACTGTCCTGAACTAAATATCTGACTTCGTTTTTTTTTTTGAGATATGTTTAGAAGGAAATTGCTTTATACACTGCTTCGAGGGCCAACTTTGAGTTCTCTCAATTTAATATTGATGATGATGTTGATCCTCTCTTCAAGGTACTTTACCGTATTCAACGATTTTGCCTTATATGATGAATTGTTTATTAGTATTTGTTGATAGAAATATCATTGATTTTCTCTAGCTACAACATAGATTATGAAGTTCAAAATTTATTTATTCATTTATTGGCTATTTCCTTTTTTCATCTTTTTATTTTACTCACCTGTTACTTTTCATTCAGCCAAAAAAGCTTTCCCCGCTGTGTGAGTTGGTGAAATATCAGCTCTCGGATGTATTTGTGTTTTACATAGTGACATGAAAAGATTTAATTAGCTTGGCACAATTATGCTTGAAACGTATGAACTATAAGACAACAAAAATTATATGAGCTCTTTTATTTTCTGCGAAAGCTGCAGTTATGTATTATAACTTATGGTTCTCTCTTAAATAAATCGTCCATTGTCCGCCCAGTTCTCGTTTTTCTTCTACTTGCTGTTTGACATGCTTTTTATATTCCTGTTTTTGCTTCATGCCAATCTGAGTTAGCAGGAATACTGGTGCAAAAGACTTCATCCAAAAAATGTAGCCGAAAGGGTTTTTCGGCAACCTCCCCTTCTAACATCCTTGAAAGGTGGGCGCATTAGCAAGCAAGAATTTACTTTGACGAAGCATCAGCGCAACCTTCTTCAAGCAGCAGATTCAATCGGAAAGAAGATTCAATATAACTGTCCAGGCTTCTTACCAAATAAACGTCAGGTAAACTTCCTGTCACATTATTTACATGTGTCCTTCCTGTCACGTTATTTACTTGTAATATGCGTGTATTTTCATGTCATTTTTCATCAGAACTTGCATAGAGCCCAAATGTAGTCAATTAAAAAAATAACATTTTATGCTCTACTGTTTTATTAGCTATACCACACATAATGATGAAAAATTATAACATAAATATGGAGAATGTGTGACGATTCGTTAAAATAAAAAATGTGTTAAATTTATTGTCACATCTCAATGCTTTGTTATACATTTTAATTTCCTTATTTAGTTGAGTGTACTGAACTAGGGACTAGCTATTTCAAATACAAGAAGAGAAACTTTGCTCAATTAGGATTGTTATATTTGATATTTCCACCTTAGTTCTATTAGATAAAGATGGTAGGACAACAATGAACATTTAAATATGAATATATTAGTGGTATTACATAATTGTAAACAGGTCAATGATACGTCGTTACAACTATCCTTGCTTTCTTTACACTTATTGCGACCTTTTATTTGTCTTCCTCAGTATCGCATGGCTGGTTTAGCTGCTATTGAGATAGCTCAAAAGGTTGCAAAGACTTGGCGTGCTCTTCGAAATGTGAAAAAGAATGGGAAACAAACCAGGAAAAAAGAAAAACTTGGTATAGTGAGCCAAAACAGAGGCGATGGCTGTCGTAGCTCTGGCGGCTCGTCAGAAACATCAACCTCATATAGCTTAAGTGAGGAAAGGCATGCCTCTGGCCGTACTACATCATGGCAGGATATTTACAATATAGCTGTTAAGTGGAGGCAAATTTCTGAGCCATGCGACCCTGTTGTTTGGGTAAACAAGTTGAGGTGAGTCAGCTATCGGTTGAAAACTACAAATTTTAAGCTGTAGTGGTGAAAGATGGCATTTTCCATAGTTACCCTTATTGAAGAATTCATCATTCATACATGTGATTTAGTATAGGAATTATGTCGTTATTTTGGCAAGATAATCAAAATTCAAGTGTCTGGATTCTTAAGGGAAATTGAATAATTTTGTTGAGAATTGGACGAGCGATGCAAAATTAGGTACTAATTGTTAGCATCAGTTTGCTGTTCTACATGACTAAAATCAAATATTCAGATGCTTTAGCTGTAATTTCTTTCTTTCTTTCTTTTTGGAGAACATTAGCTGTAATTTCATATCAAGGTTGTTTAGACTGATGCTCCATACCGTGCTATGCAATTATTATTGTTGATAATTTGTTTTGCAAATTCAGTGAGGAGTTTAATTCTGGATTTGGTTCGCACACTCCTATGCTTCTTGGACAAGCGAAAGTGGTCCGCTACTATTCAAACTACGAAAGGTCTGAAAATACTTCTTTTCTCTTCCAAAGGCAGGATATCAAGAGGTGTCAACTAAGCTTTTGTTTAATTTGCAGGATACTAGATACCGCCAAGAGCATAATAAAAGAGAGAAAGTATGTGAATATTGCAGAGGATAAATCAGTTGACCTCTCAGAACTTGTGGAATCAGAAAGAGTGAGCTTTCTCCCCACTTCTTTTACACTCTGGCCAGTAGTTCTTCCAGAAGTCAGAACATTTGCATCATATTAAATGGGAATCTAAATTTGAATACCGTAATTCCAATATTTGTAAAGTGGTTTTTTCCAATATTCGTTTTATTCTTTTTTGAGGTGCTTTGCTCTAATAGTTTTATGGTCTTGCTATGTCCATAAATGTGTACTTTATGAGTTAATTTCCAAGGTTCTAACAGTCAGAAGTACAGATTTCAAATGCAGTATCTTGCTCTGACTTATACAATGTAGTTGGAGAGAACTTCTGGGTGGCTACTACTTGCAACAGTACAGCATTTGAAGGGTAATAATCACCAAAGTTGATTATGCTCGCTTTTTTCATTCGCATATAATATTGACCAATCCTAATTGACCTGAAGCCTTGTGTAGGATAAAATGTTCTATAATCTCTCACGATGTTTGTTTGATTGATTTGTTGCCTTTTTCAGGAAGCCTCTTGAAGGGACAAGGATTACTGTTCAAAAGTTGTAAGCCCATAAGTGGCCTTGCCTCTGTCCAAATTACGTACTGCTGTGTTTTTCTCCTTTTTCATGCTTGTGCGATGACCTGCAGGGACAAAATAGGATTTGATTTTGCTATCAGAACACCTTGTACACCGTCTAGATGGGAGGAATATGATGCAGAAATGACTGCCGCATGGGAGGTGCGTGATTTTGTATCAACTTTTTTGGTATTTGATTTTGTGGTTTTAACATCTGTATCAACTTTTTACAGGCCTTTCTCTTTTCATCGATGCCTTTATTTTACTTAAAATGTTGTTACTGTACAGGCCCTATGCACTGTCTATTGCGGTGAACTATTTGGCTCAAATGATGTCAATATACTTGGTGATGTAAAGGATGCGATACTTAGAATGGCCTATTATTGGTAATTGATCACTTCAGCATTGACCAAGTAATAACTCCCAAAAAGAGAAGGTATCGACAGCATTAATGGAAACACTATTCAAATTTCAGGTACAACTTCATGCCGCTCTCAAGAGGGTCTGCTGCTGTGGGTTACACCGTTCTGCTCGGCTTATTTCTTGCGGCCAACATGGAAGTGACCGCGAGCATCCCACCTGGCATGCAGGTCGATTGGGAAGCCATTCTGACTTCCAATCCAGAAGCCTTTTCGGAAACCATTAAGAAATGGTTTTATCCGTCAATCAAATTCAACCGTTCTTGGAAAGTTTACCCTGATGTTTCTTCTACCTTCGCTACAACTGGATCGATTATTGCCGCCCTAAGTTCTTATCAGGTTTGTCCTTTGAACATTCAAGGTGGATCCTTACTGGGGTGTTTGGATGAATGAATATTTTGTTCAACATTTTTGTTTTTTTGCAAAGAGGCATGCTAATTGGTTGGTAGGGAGTATGAGAAGATGTATATAGGTGCATAAATTATGCAGTTTCTAAGTCATTTTCTCCATGGAATATGATAAATCACCTTGTAACTCAAAACATACTAACTAAAATGTTCAAATAACTTTTTAAATTTTCAATACCTAAAATTGAAACCTGACAAAATCCTCATGCCGCACAAGTTATTATTAGTGGTTTACACCTAATAATAATGTTGTGTACTATCTGTTTAATGTTGAAACAGATCATTTGCGCTTCCTGTTTAATGTTGTGTACTATCTGCGGTTGACACCTAACAGCATTCTTTCTTTGCCCAGGTCTGAGGTAATGCTCATCAAGCTAGAAGATTGACAAGAACATCCTGGAGAGAGAATTCATCCTCGACTAATTAGTGCTTTTATCCTTCATATCCTCTGGTTCTCTTTGTACATTTCTGTTTAGTAGCATAATCAGTCCCCTCAAGTTTGTGGGAAATGCGTTGTTTCTAAAAATATAGAATAAATTGTTCTGATGTGACAAAAGCTGATGAAATTGTGTGAAGGCTCAGGTGATGTTCGGTGAAAGGGATAGAAGCATTTACTGCGCAAAGCCTTTTCCTTGCGACACAGTACTCTTCTTGTGTTAATGAGGTACTGTTCAGAAAGGGCGGTGGTATTAAAGGAGTCGGATTTTGATGGGCAGTAGACAGTTTATATAAAAAGCTTTGTAAAATTTCAATGCATCTGTGCAGAGGAAAAGGTTAGAAGTATCAAACCATTTAAGCATATAGTAGAGCTTCTCAAGTAGACGACGAAATAAATTTGCTAGGCAAGCGTAAGCAATTCAGGAGGAAAACTGCTACAGGTATGGCATGGCATTGTCCATTCTCATTTTGTCTGTCGAACGCTAGCCATTGTTTTCCAAAATAGAGAAGCTATTATAATGATGAAAAATCCAATAAGAACTTTTTCGAATAACTGTTTATCCATACGCATATCCCAGTATGTAGGAAATAGTTTAGATGCTTGTTGTTCACCCACCACAGTCACTTTGCATTGCAATTCCTCAATATCTCAAGTAATGATAGTCGTGAACTCATCATATAGCTCCCATACCGAATAAAATCGAACGAAAATAACACAATACAAGCCCCTCTTCTCTCTAGACAAAGAATTCGAGTGAAAATGTGTTCCCGGGTCCAGGCATCCATAATAAAACAAAGCACATAGCCCAATAAAGCCTACTACAAATAAAAACTACCCAAAAGAGGTGGTCCGTGACAACAATACTAGAAACAGAGAGAGAGAGAGAGAGAGTAATAAGAGACGGACTATTTGTAAAAGCAGCCTATATGGCCACCACCATAGCAACAGCTAGTAGAAGCACCGAGCCCAACGTTCCTGCTACCCTCATCCCAGCTCCACTCTGCATCAGAAACAAAGATCCAAAACACAAATTTAGATCATCCAATCCAAACTTAGGAAAAAGCGTGCATTAAGATCCTCTTTGCTTAGGAAATAAAAAAAAATAAAGAAATAAAAATTTAAAATATTCCTGCTTAACGTCCGGTAAGCTTTATTCCATCATCTAGAATAAAGTTTATACCTAATAAAGTTTATACCTAGAGACAATAAATAATTTTTTTTTTTTTTTTTTTTTAACTTTCCTTACAATTTAAAACTATATTTATTAAAATATACTATTTACTAATTATATTTACTAATTTTATTTATTAAAATATACTATAAAATATAAATAATTATTTTATATTTTATTTACTAATTTTGTTTATTAATTATTATTTATTAATATATACTATAAAATATAAAAAATTATTTTATTTAGATAAAATATAATTTATTATTTACAATTAAATTATTATTTTAATTAATTTATAATAATTAAAATTAATTTATATATATATAGAACATAAGAACAAAATTAATATTTTAATAAAAAATTTATTATCTTTTTTTTACTATTTTTTGTTATTTTTAAATTTTAATCACACAAATTTTTTTTTTACTCCCGAAAATAACAGTTTTGAATCAAAAGAAATTTAACTTTTATAATTAATTATTTTTTAAAAAAAACATAACTAATCAGATGGCGACACGTGTCTGACAGGACAGGTGGACACAGTAATTGCGCTGGGATCTCAAGGGCTCACTCACTGTCTCTCTTTATTTCTCATTTAATTTGGAGAGGGGGCCATCCCGGCCTTGGCTTGTAAGTTGTAACTCTATTCGTTTAAAAAGTAACTATCAAAATATTTGGAACCACGAGGTTACGGCGATGATCACGGGGCCCGTGCGGCGCGTGACCGAACGGTCGAGATTCCCTCCTGTTTTGAGGAGCAGTGAAAAGACAAGGGACCGGGACATAAATTTTGAGAGGGCGGAATCCAAGCGGGAACTATGAATGGGATTTAAGTGTAAATTTTGGGGTCCGGTTGGGTCTCTGTTGCACCTTTGATGCAGCGCAGGCTAGCGCGAGAAAGCACATTTTGCTACGATGCGCACCAGATGCGACGCGTGCGAGGTGTTCACTCAGGCGAGACGCGGAGGGTAGCCCACGCGTGCCCATCCGATCCAACGGCTCAGATCTCCCGGCGCACGATAAGCACGCGCGCGAGAGAGAGAGAGAGAGAGAGAGAGAGAGAGCGTACCGTCTCGTCCGCGGCTCCGGGGCTGGGCCCGGGGGAGGAGAGCTCTTTGGACCCCGACGGAGAGGTGGCGGCTGGAGCGGGGGTTGGGGTGGCGCCCTTCTTCTTCTTCTCCTTCTTGCTAGGCGCCGGCGCGGAGACCTCGGCGGAGGGCGCCGGCGCCAAGATCTCCGCGGAGGGCGCCGGAGCAGCGGCCGCCACCGGGGCCGGGGCCGGCGCCGGAGGAGGCAATGCGGGCGGAGGGATCGGCGGAGAGCTCACCGGCGCCGGCAAAGGAGGAGGAAGGACCGGGGCGGGGGCCGGCGGGGCCTTCGCGGGAGGGGCCGCGAGGGTAGGAGATGAGAACGGGGCGCTGGTGGGGGGCGCGGCAATGGAGGAGGAGGAGGAGGGAGGGGAAGATACTGGAGCTGGGGTGGGGTTGGAGGCGGGTTTGGAGGGGAAGGGGGAGGGGGCGGAGGTGGAGGTGGACTTGGAGGGTAAGGGAGCGGAGGTGGGGGTGGGGGTGGAGGTGGATTTGGACGAGGAGGGGGCGGAAGAGGAGGAGGTAGGGGCGGTGGTGGGTGGGGAAGCGGCTTTGGAGGAGGAGGAGGAGGAGGAGGAGGGAGATGATGCGGGGGCCTGAGAGGCCACCGAGGAGAGGATGAGGGAGAGCACGGCAATGGCAATGGCAATGGCGAGGGCGACGCGCCGACCCATTATTCTCCCGCTCACGCTTGTCTCTCGGAGTGTGTGTGTGTGCGCGCGCGCGCGCGAGAGTGTGTTCCGTGTATACGACGGGTACGAGAGAGTGCTAGTGCGCGGATAAAATGAGCTGGTTTATAGGGATTGTTCGGTACAAAATTACTGCTTGTCATGGCGCACCAGCACCACGTCGAGATGGGCTTGGGCCTATTATTAGTCCCTGGGTTACACTTTTGTCCTACAATTAGGCCCAAGGCTCATGAACACGTGACTTGCATTACCTGTTCTACCCTCGCCACTTCCCCGCTCCCACTTCAAAAATTGCCCACACTTTTTTTAGTTTTAGCTGCGCGCCCCCTCTTCCCCATCCAAAACCCAAAGCGCCCAAAACCCTTCCCCCTCCTCCCTCTCTCCCTCCTCCTCCTCAACCCTTCCAAGGTCCTCCCATGGCGACGGCGATCTCCGTCGGCTTCTTCTCCAACTTCGTTCGGCTCGAGGTTCTTCCCCCCCCATCCCACCTCCTCGTTCCGCTTCCTCCATCGCCACCGCGCGGCGCTTCCGCTCGTGCTACGCGCGTCGAAGCCGTCGGCCATGGCGGCTGAGGCGGAGCGGAAGAGGCCGCTGAGGCGGATCACGAAGCCTCGGCCGGTGTCCCCGGCAATGCAAGCCCTCGTCGGGGTCCCGGAGATCCCCCGCACCCAAGCCCTAAAGCTCATCTGGGCTTACATCAAGCAACACGATCTCCAGGTCCTCGTTATGCTTCATTTCCCTTTCCTTTTCTCTAATTCTACTGCCCTTAGGGTTTCAGGATAACGTGTTCTCGTTATCTCCTAGTTTTCTCTATGTTAAACCCTGTTGTAATCAGGCACCGACTCCTCTTTTGAATTTTTCGCCGATACGTCATACAGCATTATAGGGTATTCATCAGGCACATCATAACCGTATGTTCTCTAGTGGTGATTATGATAGATTTTGCTTCATAAGAGATTATTTTCTAGTACAATCTCACTAATATTTGATTTTGAAACTCATGAGCAAATCATGTAAAGCCATATTAGTGTAAGGATCTATTGTATGGAACCTCCAGTTTGTCTAAATATTTGGAGGTAGGGTAAATAGAAGGAAATAAGAGCGAAAAATGGGCCCTGAGAAATAGCTTGTTTGATTGAGCTTTTGGAGTTACGTTCGTGTGTGAGAATGATCTAGAAGATTTAGAAAATGGGATCAAATATGCGTTTCTTATGCCAGGTACATGCTCTTAGCAACCCTTAGCCACTGCTGTTGTCATTTGTCGAGCTGAATGAAACTATATATCACGGAGGGGATAAATTTGGATGAGAGTAGAACATGTGTTAGACAACAGATTGTGAATTTGTGATATATTCTTTTAGACTCCGTTTATGTGATTTTGAATTGCTAAGAAGGTGAAAAATATGCTTATTTGTAATTAGGAAAAAAGAAGAGCTATAGCAGTCGAGTATGAGCATACACACCAAATATATTCTAGTTCTTTCGTTGTCGAAGTGGAACTCCAGGAAATACTTCTTACTAGGTTGGAAACACTGTTGGCATTAAATCAAGCACTCTAATATGATAGATAATCATTGAATTTACTTTGCTACTACACAAATAACAAAGTCAAGTTGTGCGTTCCACAAGTTTTACAATCCATTATAATAATTCGCAGCTTTGGCAACTCAAACGTGGCCAGAGGCTTGTTGAGAAGGATGAAAGAATAAACAACAGGGGAAATAGAAGAAAGAAAAAGATCTGCAATGTTCTTTCCTGTATATGCGCCAGTTGTATACCTGTTCTCAACGACCTTACGTGGATGATGCCTATCGTCCCAGGATTGCAATGAAGTTTATAGTAACCTTCTATTTACCTTCGCAAGATCTCTAAAGTAGGCTTGCATGATGCTCTCTTTTGGATGGAAAGAATACCATCATTTTGGCGGTATCAAGGACGAAAGCAAGTGCCACTTTTTGCTGTTGATTTGTTTGCTTTAGTGTAAACTACCTACTAATAAGATTCATCTGGATCTCAATTCAGGCATCAGCAGTCTAAAGTTCTTACCGCCATTTTGAGTCTCTTTCCTGTTGCCGTTTCGCGGTTTCTCTTGTAATGTCTTTCACTAGGTAGGAGGTGTGGGGATTCAAAATCGTTTACATATAATACTGTTTCTAAGCATTTGAAAAGTAAATATCTTTCCTGTATTTTACTGTCGTTTCTCCAACTCAGGATTCAGAGAACAAAAATCCTGTTGGGTTTCTTGAGATCTCAGGGTTGCTAAATCCTCATTTTGGGAAATGACAGTTTTAACTATAATGCTGCGCTTTTGTAAATGAAACTAGATGCTAGCCAAAATGTCCAGTTTGGTTATGTTACTGTTAGTGTGCTTTGCTATGTTGGATTCATCCTTTGTATTCAGCCAACCATCAGATTTTCTCCTGTATCTTCCAAATATTAGGTGTTGGCATTATCCAATGAGCCTGATGTTTGCAAATGCTTGCTTATATTGGGACATTTTCGTTGATTTTTAGAGCAACACTGGTGATTAGATAAAGTTTAAAAATTACTCTTTCAATCCATTCTTGTTTTAATTTCCCCCGGAATGTAGGGTCAGTAATAAGAGTAAATTGTTTTGCAGTTGCATAAAATAAGTAATTGCTGTTAAAACATCCAAATTGCTGTTAACTTGTTCTAGATAAACTGATATTTGTATTGGGTGTGAAAGAAGAGGGTTAACAAAATTGGATGGTGGTAATAACTAATAAGTCGTTCATTGTTTGTCACATAAATTCCCCTACCTCTTATGTCTACCTGCATTGAATGCATGAATTCCGCATTGATGGAATTGTATCCCTCGCGGAACGGCCTCAAGTTCTGAGAGGAATTAATGTTCCATGTGCTCCTGTTTTTTGCTATTTTCCAAAATCCGCCTAATCGCCAACTAATTAGATCTACCTGTAACGACGGCGTTTATTCCATTTACACCAAAAATACGACCTGGTTGAGAAGATGATCAGTGTACAGCAGGAACTGTGTGGATTCTTTCCGAGATAATCTTTCTTCTTCGGGAGACACAACTCTTATTTAAATGCATGAATATATCAATTCTTTTATTTCACGATAATTGCTTGAGGGTGCGCGCTTCTATTATCAAATGCGAATGGAAGCAAATAAAATTTGCTATGATGTGGCCAATTTTTTTTGTTGTAATTTTTATTCGAACAAACGTATATTCTGGCTACGGGGACTTGAAATCCAATTAAAATAATCATAGAAAACAAAAATAAAATGAGAAAGCAGTGTAATATGATTTTTTGCTTTATGGAGACCTCAAGGATTAAGTTACGCATAGCGAACGGGAGGGATTTTCAAAAATTCGAACCGACTACCAAATCTGACTACCGAATCCGACGGATTTTAAAATCTATATCCAAATCTAAATCCGACCAAAAATTCAAAACTGAAAATTCAAATCTGAAATAATTATTTTTTTTTTTATAATATTTCAAAATATATTATATTAAATTTAAAATTTTAAAATATAAATTTAAATATAATATTAAATATTTATATATACATATATTATATAATGTAAAATCAATTCGGGTACGGATCGGTTTCGGATTCGGATCGGGTACAATTAAAATTCATATCCAAATTCAAATTCGTCGGATTTTTATTTTTTATATTCATATCCGAATTCATATCCGTTTAACATCGGATAAATTCATTCCGTTCAGATTTAAATTCGGATAAAATTTCGGGTATCCGTGCCATTGGCATCCCTAGTTACGCATCCCGTTTATTACACTGACACGTGGGGCCCACAATCCGTAGACATTGCGGGCTCAGATAAAGAACCGGCCCAAGGCAATCACGGACCCAAATCCAATAACCTTCTTAGATTGAGTTTCGTATGAGGCCACAAGTTTAGGTCTAAATCCAATAACCTTCTTAGATTGAGTTTCCTATGAGGCCCACAAGTTTAGGTCCAGTACTATTTCAATATGCCTCTCGAATCGGCCCATGCGAACATGTACTTGATGTGTCCATTATAAGGTTTTGAGTTTTAAGAGAGAGAGAGAGAGAGAGAGAGAGAGAGAGAGAGAGAGAGAATATTTAAACTGGTTTTACGTGTCCAGCTTTTTAAAAGGCCCCACCACCACCACGCAATTTAACACTTAGCTTCTTCAGCAATCTATGCGAGGAATTATATTGCAGCGCCCCAGTTGGCATCAAGTACTTACAGGTCAAAGTTTTAATTCACCCACAACTACCGATTATTAATTAGCGGTACAATCAGACACTTTATTAGCCTTTTTTGCTATTTTGAGATGATTAAATTCATGCATGGACCTATTTCGAAATCTCCTGTATTTGCGGGGGCTCCGTGCTTTAAATCCACCAGAGATATATCTTTTTTTATTTATTATTATTATTATTATTATTATTATAAGGTGGCTCCAATTTGGGTTTTAAAAAGTTCAACCGAGTGAATGGTGATGGTACACCAAAAGCATGTGATTTGGCTCGGTCGCCACCCTGCTGTGGGAGACAATCGTACCATCTCTTTACTGCTGTTAATGCGAGGAGTAATTAAGGAGTCAGTTTGTTGGACCCAAAACAAGCTCTGATCGGGACTTAAATATCCCGGTCCGATTCATGGCATCAATTTTCTCACAAAATAATTGAATTCGATGCTTCAACTAACCATGCTGATTGATTGAACTGTTTGGCTTTCAGAACCAAAACATATATATTAATATAGTGTTAGCAACGAGCGCACAAACTAAACAAAATCAATTGGCGATCACAATATAAAAGTAAAACTAAAATTGCACGACAGAAAATTAACACACAGATTTACGTAGAAAAAATTTTTGCAGAAAAAAAAATCACGGACGAAAGAGAAGAGGTTTCACTATGTAGAAAAGAGGGAATACAAGAGTTCTTCTTTGTACAATCGCTCCATCTCACTCTAGGGCAAATAAAAGAGAAATTAGAGTTTTTTCTTAGCGGATCGGATCCGTACCGCGGGGGCTCCGCCTCCCGCACCCCCCGTCCGATTAGCCGCCCGAGCCCTTCGCTTCCACCACAGACATCCACAAAATTTCTCATTGCGCCGCGAAACTGTCGGCAAACCTAAATCATAATATCGAAGCGATTCTAATTTTGAGTCACATCTAACATATAGCAACATCTCACCTACTCTTGTAGTAAGCATTTTGATCCAACTTTTTTTTCTTTTTCTTTTTTTTATGTCACTAAAATTGGAGAGATATGTATGCAAAGCAATCAATACGGTTCTAAAAATTGAAATGTATTAACCCTTATGAAAATATATGAACTCCAATTTTTTTACAAGAGTAAAAACTAGGTACATCTTAATCCACCTTAGAATTAATATAGTAACAAAAGTAACAGTGATCATCGATCACATCACCTTTACTCCTCTACATCCTGATGTTATAGACCCAGCCCAGGTGAGAATTGAGGTTAAGTAGTAGTTAAAGCCATTTGTTTATTTTCATGAGAAGTCCTGCTCGTGCCCAGAAATTAAAGATTTAAATATATCAAGCTACTGCGCAGGAGGTGCGCAGAGTCATTGGTGGGAATGACCTGAGAGCCATCATGATGCCCATGCATGGTACAGCATTACATCAGAGTTGTGAAAATTAATAAATCTAATTTCTAACGAGTATAATAGTGATCATATTTAATAAAGTTACGTGTGAAATATTAGAATAAATCTGTTAACACCATCATCATTCATTTCATTAAGGACCAACCCCCGTACGTGACTTCTAAACCAACCATTCGGGGAAATTCCACTTAGGAGGTGTTTAGCTGTAAGTTAAATCAAAAAATTAAAATTTTTATTAAAAAACATTAGTCCTCGAGAATTTGATTTATAAATATATATATATAGTTTGATAAAAAAAATTTGAATGAAGAAAATTGTACTGAGTTTTATGATTTTGCTGAAAATCGACAAAAAATAAAAATATTTTATTTTTTTTAAATTTGTAAAAATAATTTTTTGTAAAATTTTTTTACCACTAAACAAATGCAGGAAAAATAAAATTTTAGACCGGAAAATAATTTTCGAAATATTTTCCTGCTAGAGATGGCCCTCATCTCTTTGATAAGCAATCAGATCCGCGGATGCTCAGAAAAAAGTTTTAGCACTCAAGTTTGAAAGGTATGGTCCGCAACACATTCCACACAAAAAAAAAAAAATAAAAAAAAAATAAAATAAATAAATAAATAAATAAATAAATGAAGAGAAAAAAAAAAGAAAAAAAAAAAGGAAGGTAAAACTGAGTCCTCACACAAGGGTCCAACAGAGAGAGCATTCGTACGAGAAGCACATGGAGGCTTTCATAGTCCCCAGTAGCAGTTGTAATCATACTGGCATATCACTGCCAAATAAATAAATGCAAGCAGTAGAATCGACTGCAACTACAACTAGTTTTTAGGGATGAAAAACCTTTTTTTTTTTTTTTTTTTTTTTTTTTTTTTTTGAGAGAGAGAGAGAGATGGGTAACATGCTACTATTTTATTTATTTTTTTAAAAATAAACTTAGTTATAAATATGAAATAATTAAATTTTAAATTTAAAACCTTGAGTACTAATCATCGAGTCATTTGTCACTTGCGCTAGGAACAATCAGTAATAGGAATGCAAAACTATGGCGCCCAAATATGAGGTTGAGAGAGAGAAGTGAGCATAGACAAGCACATAATTCAACTAAACCCACAGAAGAAAGAAAACATAAAAACATTCATTCAGCATCTGAAAAAAAAAGAAATTTAGCGCGCAACCGTCTCGTGCAATATAGAGAGAACGATTGCCGTAAGGAAAAGCTGATTCTCACCACAAGAACCAACCGATCAACTGAGAGTTGTATCATCTACCTAAATATTACACAGTTTGGACACACAAGGACCTAAGTAAAACACACATAAAAGATAAAATCAAAAAGGAGAAACCATTCTCCATCGCCGGCGAAGAAGTTCCTTCTTCTTCTTCTTCTTCTTCTTCTTCTTCTTCTCACCAGCAAGACAATTAATTCTACCAGTGAGATCGACAACACCAACACTGTGATCCTTCCACAGCTAATAATGAAGCCCATAAAAAGATTCAAAGAGACTGCGAGATGCCAGATCTCTTCTCCTATATACAGAGAAATCTCCTTGAATTAGCTTTCTCTCTAACCTACCTTTCATGGCCGGTCGGCCGTATCAACAAATAAATAAGCTTAGAGTGTTCATCAGAATATATCAATCCGGTCTCTCCAAAGCAGAAACCTTAGTCCGATGACAAGAGGCCGAGCTGGTCTTCCCCCTTTCTCCTTGAGTAACATCCAAGGTTTCACCGATCGACCCGTATATTATATCAGATGGAGGGATGAAACAGTCGACGGAGAGGCCGGCAACATTGAACGCTACTTCCTCTATGGTCCACGCCTCCTCCATCCTCGTCTTCGTGTGGCTCATGGCCACTTCCCCGAACCTGAAAAGAGTGACTTGCGAGCGGCCAGAATGGGCGATCATCATACCGTCGATCGGGCGATAGTCCTCGATGAATGAATTGATGGTGGTCTCCCAATACACGGTGTCACCACAGGTGTTGGATTGGATGCGTGTGAGGTGGGAATCCTCTATGTGGATTAGAAGCCCTGTCCTCTGGCTGAAATAGCCAAATAGGGCGTGCCTTATGACCTCCGCAGGGCCCTCACTCCGAGCCTGAAGGGTCTGTGGATCTGCAGAGAGCTTCAGGATGAAGCAGTCCTCTCCGTTCACCTTCTTCTCCCCGATGCATCGAGCATTGGCAAACATGCTTGCAGTTGTCAGTGGATCCAGGCCCTAGTATTATTAGCAGAGATCAATCAAATCCCTACGTATTATGAGAACGGAGATCATGATATAATGGAATATCTGAAAAACCAGAACAGGGGAGGAGCAACCTTAGCATAGCTTCAATTAGGTAAAAGCATCGACATCATATGATGAATTACACATGATCATTATAAAAGCCATTTTCTGACCTTTCTAATTATGAAATAGAGTTAATTTTTCTTATATGGAAACTACATGGCCATTTCTGCCCATTTACTTGATTAAATAAATTCACCAAAAAGATTGAAATTGCAACAGAAGAACATGAAGATAAAATTATCCAACTGTTGAAAAAAAAAAGGAAAAAAAAAAAGAAACGACACTAGAAGATTGGAGCATCAATGTTCTCCATGGAATTGACAACCATGGGGAGATCCCCTCTGCACAGCTTCTGGCAGAAAGTCCACTGTTTCCAATGTTTGATTATCCAAACTCTACTCCTCAACTAAAGGCTACCTTAATGCGATTGACTCAAGGGTTTATTCTGAATTCGGGCACTGTAATTTGACTAAGGATTTCAATTTCGTTTCATAATTTCAAGTTTTCAACTAATCCAATTTGTCCCTAAAGTTACTGCCGCATACCAATGAAGTACTCCCTCACCATCTATCCTTTACAAAAGTGCCACATCAGCATGATCACTATACTTTGTCGAAAGAGGTCAAATTTTAGGGATGAAACTGAAATATAAAGGTCAGATTTCGAGGATGAAATTGAAATTCTAAGAAAAGAAACTGAAATTGGGATCATTAATAAATTATTCCAGTTGAAACTCCGGAGGACTAAATTCAAGCATGGATCAAACATTCTTCGTTTTCCGGAACTTGTTTCAAACTTCACAGATAAAACTCCTCTTAAATCATTTATCCTTTTTACCTGGAGAGCTCGACGGAGAGGCCGGACGGGGCCCTTGGCAGCATGGGCACCAAGCCAGGGGGTGTGGCGCCAGACGAGCTGACCGTTGCAGCCGGCATGCACCTTGCTCCCGCCGACTACAATCTCAACATACCACATCTCAGGCGCCATCTGCCACAGCACAAAGCCACCCGATTCCGCCGACCTCGTTGCATGGCGATTCTTTATGATCTTGTTCGCACTTTCAAACTCGGTTGACACCATTTTCACCTTTCCCATTGCATATGAGTTTCGGATGGAGCTCAGTAGCTTCACGCCACCACATGCCGCCGTGTACTGTTGCAGTATGTACTGAGCCGACGAAGTTTCCTATTGTAAGAGATTCAGGTGTAAGATCATAGTGCATTTTCAAGGAAATCCACGAATTGAAGTACCACATGATGATCATATTATTTTGCAGTAAAACATTTATGTCACGGCACAGTTGCATGTTTAGCATCCAGGAAATACAATCATCAAAAGCTAAATAGTAGAGAATTTAGAGAAGTTCCAAACATTCATAAATAATTCCCTGAGTAGTCGTCTAATCAGTAAAGTAGGAATTTTTAATCCTAAGAGTAAACTCGCGCAAACTTTTATGTAATTAAGTTATCTCCTTTCGTTTTTAAAAGTACAAATAAGTTAAAACACAATCATAATTCATCATGGCTACAAATAATTCAGATAGTTTGTAAACTCTACATAGTTCCTGCGCTTTTCTAGCCAAAATTTTTGGACTGGTGAATAATTTAGGAAATATTCGTCAAAGTTTGTGAGCTATTCATGAGTTTTGCAAGAAATCAAATAATTTTAAGAGCAATAGTTGCAGGAAAAAATCCCCCCCGAAAAAAAAAAAGTCACTGCCGCATTTGATCAAACAAGAGAACCGCAACAACAATAAATTCATTAAAGTACCAAAATATTGGGGAAAAGATGAATAAAACTATGATGGAAAGGAAGGGGCAGTGAGCTCACAATGGGTGTGTCCTTAATGCTGAGATGCGGGAGCGGCTCGGCAGCGCAAACGTGGATCGGGGCGAGCGGCGCCCCCATGACGCCGAGGAGGAGGCGGAGGTCGGAGCGTCGCCCGGAGGAGGCCGCGCCGCCGGAGACGGAGGCCGCGCGAGTGAGGTGCCCCTTCACCCACTTCGCCCACCCCTCCTTCCTCCACTCGTCCCCCTCCCCCTCCCCCTCCCCCGGATCCGGCCCCTCCATGAGCGGCGCCAACGTTTCCCCTCCTCCTCCTCCGCAGCCCCTCATGCTCCCGTATCTCCGCACCACCTCCACCTCCGCCGCCGCCACCGCCGCGGCGTGGTACCGCTCCTTCCGCCGCCGCGGGAGGAACATCCACGCCACCTGCAACGGCGCCTTACCGGGACTCTCCGACCTCGCCCTCCCCGGCGACAGCCCCCGCGCCACCTCCTCCCGGAGCGCCGAGAAGAACCCTTGCTTCTTCTCCATCCAAACCCTACCCACCGATCCAAAACCCCAAATCAGCGGAAACCAAACCCTAGTCTCCACAAACTCACGTCCCGCTCATGCTAACACTTCTTCTTCAAAGGACCTATTTGTTAAAACCAAATAATAATAATAAATAAATAAAATCTCCTACAGCTAAAATGGAAAGTAGCGAGTGAAGTGTCTGGGAGATATATAGAAAGTTGCTAGGCTGTGTGTGGGTTGGTGCGCTGAGGTTTTTTTTTCCACAAGAAGAGTGGGAAATAGAAGGAACGGAATTTGTGGGCTTCGGATTGGCAAACGAATTTAAAATAATACAGGGGGATTAAAGAAAAATAAAAAAAAAAAAAGAAAAAAAAAATCGAGGAGGTGAAATTAAATTAAAAAAGAATAAAGGGACGAAATAGAAATGAGAGAGAACCCACAGTCCCCACTTGATTGATTCTGGCGCGATGTGGGAGCGAGCGCGGGGAGTTGTTATACAGTTAGTTAGCAAGTGTCCGGTCACCACCCTCAACGTTACCTCCCTATTAAAATTATAATAAAAAACTAATGGGTATATATAAGTATGGGAATGTATAAGTGTACATTTCTTTACGGGTGTATATCTTACATCCCATCCTAGGATGTACATTTTTTTACGGGTGTATATCTTACACCCCATCCCATTCTGAGGTGGAGTAAATTTCACTCGTCACTCGATGTGACGAGTGAAAGTATACTCACCTCTGGATGGGGTGAGGTGTAGGATGTACACCTCTTTTGAAATGTACATCTAGTAAAACCCTATAAATATACACTCTTTTAAGAATGTATATCTTACATCCTATTTCTTTGTGAAGTGGAATAAATTTTATTCGTCATTTAATGTCACGAATAAAATAATATCCACCCAAAATAAAATGGGGTGTAGAATGTACATTTCTAAAAAAGCGTACATGAAGCATCTTCCTTCTAAAATTTCTAATTGACGGGCCCAGTTAGGAAAGTAACGGCGCCCCGTTAGGAAAGTAACGGTCGGGTGTCACGTGGAACGCGGTTTGGTAACGGAAAGGGTGGGAATGTATTTAGGTACGCCATGGCACGTGATTTGTAGAGGAGAAAATATAATTAAAAATAAATAAATTAAAGTAAATTAAAACGAAATTGATGCTAAATTATAAACTATAACTCCTTATTTCATATATATATATATATATATATATATATATATATATATATATATATATATATATATATATAAAAGTTCAGAAACAAGTAAAAATAAAATTAATTTTGCGTTTGAATAAAAATTAAATTTTTTTTTAGAATAAAAAAATTAGTGCTATATTGAAATAGTGAAAACAAAAATAATTATAATTTTAAAATAATAATATTTTATTTAATTATTTAATATAAAATTATTAATTAAATAATTATTTAATTAATTTATTTATTTATTGTTAAATAATTTTAAATATTAATTGATAAAATAATTAATAAAAATGAGTATTTTTAATAAATAATTTAATTAACTATAAATAATTTAATAATTTAATAAATTAATTAATTAATTATCTAATAGTTAAATAATTAGTTAATAAAATAATTAGATTAGTCAAAATATCAAATTAATTAAAAAGTCAACATAATAATTAAAATTGTATTTATTTTAATTAAACTTATTCTCAAGTAGGAACAAGCTTGTTTCAGAAAAAAAAAAAACCTGAAACAGTAGTTACAGTCTTTTATCAGTTTATTTCAGAAAGACGAGAGTTATTGTTCCCATCAAAACTAAATGTAAAAATAAGACTGAAACAAAATCTTATTTTAGATCTTGTTTTCGAAACAAACGCTACTAATACTATGTTTGCTCTCAAAACTATATTAGTTTTCATGACTTTTATTTATTTTTAAAATTATTTACTTAGTAAAAAAAAATTCTATGAGATAAAAATAAAATATATTTATCTTGTCGTGTATATAATGGAAATAATAATATAATAATTAAATGAATTAACATACAGGGTTTTGAGGTTCGTCACACCACTGTTGCTTTTAATTAATGGTGGGGGTGATGTTTAATGGCACGAAGGTATAATGAGGTTGGGTCCGCACAAGAGCACCCGTGTAATGGGGCAACTCAATGCTGAAGATGGAGTCTCCATCATGCATTCATGCATGCACCATCTTTAGGGAGAAAAAAACACAGAGTATTTCGATCTCAATAGTGCACCAGTCAAATTACTTTTTCTTTTTTTTTTTCTGCAAAATTTGATCTAAATTTTAAATTTTTATTTTTGTAGCTTTAATTGGGATTTTTAGTTGAGATTAAACTATTTAATATTATGTTCTATGAGTAAAATTTAATTACAAAACAATAAAACATAGATGAAAACTCTAGGAGCTAATTAAAGAAGATTTATTTAAATTAGAGTTTTTGCACCACATAATTACAAAATTTAAAAGAGAAATATTTATGTGCTGGGTACATTTTTAGAGTACATGCATATATGTAGCACATGCTCTTTGCCATGTAACCTGAAATGATGCGAGTGAACACCAATATTACGATCCGAGGAGAATTGCACCCAATTGGGTTGTTGTGGACTTGTTCAAAAAGCGTGTACATCGATCGATGTAGATTAATAGCTCAATTTTTTGCATCTGTGTTAAGTGTATGCATGGATGCGCGCATTTGGATTTGCATTCAAGCAAAAATGTAAATTAAAAGACAAAATTATATAGAGAATAAAAGAATATACAAAAATTCGTTCGAAAGTTACTATGTTGAAAACAGTAACAAATATATATATATACATTAGTATATAAAACGATGCATGAAGCAATATATCTGGTGACGTTGAGTTGCGTTACAATGCCTGATCAAATGAGTACATGCATGGGACCTGCCTAGAGGTTCCAAATTAATGCACCAAAAAACAATGGATCGGAGCCCACTCGTTTCAGCTCCTTCCTCTATTTTTTTTCTTTTTCTTCTTTTGTCGTCGCAAAATTGGGGTTTAGAATACTATCCAAATAGTTTTCTCAACTAGGACTCGAATTCTCTTCCCCGTTCAATCGTTTTCGATGTCTTATTATTGAGAATCTCAGTGGTTTGGTGTCATTGCTTCGCGTGTTGATCTTGGATTTAAAAGTTTGAAAAATGTGTTTGACATATATATATATATATATATATATATGTGATCGGAGAGGGTTTTACTAAACCGGCCTTAATGACCAATTTGAAGGAGAAAGAACTTGTGCTTCAGAGGAGGGGATGATAATCGTGAATGCAAGTTAAAAATGAGTTTTCTTCGTATTCGTTTGGATATCAACTGTCACAATTGGGAAAAAAAAAAAAAAAAAAAAAAAAAAAAGAGAAAAATGGAGGGATGAATAGGATCTATTGTATGGAGTTATTTCACGAACATATATATATTCTCCAAATTCAATACTACAAAGTGCTCCAAATGATGCCTCATACATGATTTGAGTAATGCCTATTTGTATAATATAATTTCGTATTCAGTAAGGAATAAAAGTTTTAGATGGTCTTTAAAGTGAAACAATTTTATCTATTGTACATCGATCACATATATAGTGTTATTTTTTAAGCCGCGTGAATGCATGGGAGATAAATAAAATATATAATCTCACACTAAAAAGTATCTCCATCAAGTTTTTGTATTTCACAGGGGTGCTACTCTCCAGTTGCAATGCTTTAGAATTTTCATCATCTTGATGCTCAATTCTCGGTACCTTAATTATTACTATTTGCTAAATGCAAAAAGTGTCCTCTACGGAGGTGTGCAGTATCCTGGGCATTGGCCATGCACTACATATGAAAGTTCCCCATCAAAAGGTATCGTGAGGTATCCTATGTTCCAAATATCTGGAATATGAAATATATTATTGTATATATCCTAACTTTTTCTCTTTTTATCTTTTCATTATGATATATACTTATCATTAATTAATTACAGCTGCATATGCCTGCGTGTAAGTAGTAATTTTCTTTTTGTTTAAAGAATTGGAAGTTTAATCTCCTGTATTTTAATTCCAATGTCTCTTTAATTGAACTGGAATTTTACAAACAACACTACTAAATATTAATTACGTACGCACATCTTTTGCTTTACCATTTGTATTCCTATAGCTAAATCATGAGATCATAAGGAATTATTCGCCTTCCTGCGTGACTTCTAACTGATCAATACGATCATCGATCATCATTACGACTATTAAAGATTATGCATCTTGTTCTTCAACAATGAATGATTTGTTAGAGACTTATTTTGCTTTTGGAATTCATTATTATGATAAAAAAAAAAAAGTAAACAAGTTTCATATCTAACAAAATCCGGTTAAGTTCTCCTTGGCTTGGGAGTTTCAAACAATATTAGAGCAATTTCAAACATAATCCTCTAATTAAATCTTTTCATGGGTGTGAGTACATCTCTCACCAATGTATATATATTATCATTTATTCCTTTTCTTCTCTTTTTCTTGCTGATGAGCATAGCATGTTTTTGGACCCTCTTTAATTACTATGTCACCTCTTCTTTGTCCAAAAATTAGCCTGTACCTCATCACATTAGGTCTCACGTACATTCTAAATCATATAACCTTGACCACTTCCCACCACTCTTTTTTTTTTTTTTTTTTTTTTATTTTCTCTTTTAGATTTGCTAGAGTTGTGTTCTGCATGGCGCACCCTGGCCCGCACCATGTTCATTCATCTGAACCATGCACGGATTCGGGCGGAGCCATAGTGGTCCGATCGGACCCATGAGGCAGGTACTTGATACAAAGTATCTGGACCCGATCCACAAGCACAATTAGTATTTAGAACTGACCAAAATCATCTCGAGTCCAATCAAATGAGTCCGCTAATATATAAAGCTATAGGCGGGTGGCATTAACACAATACAAATTTGCTATTGACATAAAAATATATTTAATTTAACCAATATATATATGTTTCCATGTGTAGTAAGTACATTGAATCTGCTTGATAAAGAGCAATCTCAGACTCTCAAGCTCTAGCTAGTAGTAATATTACTGCACAAAAAGATGGAAGCTTTTTTTGAATAATAATTGATTCTTTTAAATGAAAATTAATTAATTTGTCTCTAATTATCATGTTTTATCCTGATTATTTCCCTTCATTTTATATAGTTGTTAACTATTATTAGAGGTGAAAGACTTAAATTAATATGATATGTATATATATATATAGAACTCTCACCATTTTTTATACGGAAAGAACAAATAATTCTGAACCATATATAGTTGGAATCAGAATTCAAATTAAATGAAAAAATAAATAAATAAACTAAAACTAAGCCTTGATTCTAATTTTGCTTTTATTGGTAGTACACCCTACTACTCAGTTCCTTGGTGATATGATTAGATCCATATCAGAGAATTGGGATCCACAACAACCCTTTTTCTCTTCACAAAAGCACAGGGGTTTGGCATGACATGACACATGGGTCATGCCAAGGATCAGCATGCCCATGCTCTTTTGAACCACATGCATTGTAAACTTTGAAGCACCAAGTGGTGGGGTTTGTTACCTTTGCATTTGCACTCTCTCTCTCTCTAACCAGGATGGTGTACATTTCATTCCCCAGAGGACAGTGGCAGCAGGGAAAGATAAAGCCTAAAGGTGCATGGGGGGTAAAAAAGAAAAGCAAGAAGAGAAGATAAGTGAGAGGATGAGGCTGCAGGTGGTAAGGACACTCCCTTCATGTGGTTTTGCTTGTTAAACAGCTTACACTTTAATGATGCTTGGAGTGGAAGGGATGTAGTGAGAGAGAGAGAGAGAGAGACTGCATCTGCATGCTGTTAACAGGAGAATGTTGTTAGTAAGAGTAATTGAAGGGAGATAGTACTCCTGCTAGTCAAACTTTTTCACATGGCATATATGCAGCACATATAGATTGTTACTGGGTAATGAAGTTAGTTTTGGCCCACACACACACACAACACTACTGAGCACTGGAATAAATTCGGTTGCATTATTTTGTCCTTTATTTTTTCCATTTTTACTGCGTGTGACTTAACCTGTCAAGTGCCCAGTCTGTGATATGATATCCAAACTCATGTACGATCCGTCTCAGGTCAGTCCTCTCACTTCATATACGATAGATAGGAAGTCTTGGAAAATCAAACTATTTCAAGATCGCCAAACATATGCTCGACAGGCCCCAGAGCCCTGATTGTCTGAGTAGAAATATTTAGATCACCAAAGGCCTATTAGATCACTACCCATTAGTCGCAGCCCAGCTGTTTAATTAAAGCTTCTATTTTTTTTCATTTAAAAAGCCTATATAGCCCAGTTTGAAAATAAAGCTACGCAATAATAATGTAGCAATCGAGGCCCATCGGCCCAGTCTATGCTCTAGAAAACAGAGACCATCTCACATGACAGAGCTATAAGAACGTATTTTAGACGTCGCTCGAGGAAAGCGTCCCCAAATGTCTCTATAATATAGCGATATTTCAAAAAGCGTCGTCATGTAAATCGAAATTTTAAAAAATTTTGATATTTTAAAACGCCAGAAAATATTTTACCGACATTTGGCATAAGCGTTGGTATATACGTAGCGATTTTTTATTTGCCGACGTTTTAACCAATATTTTTAAATGCATCGCTAGAGTATATTAAGTCGCTTTTAAGTATAATTAATTATAAAAAAAAAATTAAAATATATATATATATTTTTTGTAGTGTACGTACGCACCATAAAAGCCTAGCTCGTGGGCGTCGTAGAATGGGATCCAGGAAACGCAAGCTAATTAAAAAGGCAAGCAAAGCAGCACCGACCTCCCACTCACGTGCTGTTCCATGCAATGCGTGCTTTTCCCTTGAAGCCTTTAGCACATGCAGGTAAACCAATAGATCATGTTTAATGTACTTTGAGATTAGTATAAATTATGTAATCAATATAGCCTAGTAGAGTTTTGCAAATCAAAAACTAAATAATATATTCTTTTTTAGTTGACAGAACTAATTATTAGACGATATATATATATATATATATATATATATATATATATATATATATATATATATATATATATATATATTGTACTGTACTGTATCCTGCCCTTCTCACACCCAAGTAACCTTAATTACCAGTTACCACCTCACTCCATCTCCCTATCTCACTCCTATAAACATTAAACAAGCCCCTAGCTAGCTCCTCAGCTTCACCAAGCTGATCGATCCCGCATTAAGAGAATCATGAAGCTCTTCTACAACACGTTAGCTCCTCTCCTCCTCCTCCTCCTCCTCCTCCTGGCTTCTGATCATTTCCAAGCCACCGTGGCTGGTTCAGGTGTCATTACTCCCCTAGTTTTTTTTTTATATATAAAACATAATCTTCGTTAATATATACATTTTTATTAACAAATTAATAGGTGTGACTAGCTAGGTAGTATATAATAAGTTGCATGTGTCGTCGCATATATATATATGTATGTATGTATGTATGTATGTATTTTGTGGTTAACTAGCATTCTGTGAGGGAAAATGCAAGGTGAGGTGCTCGAAGGCGAGCGAGCAGGACCGGTGCCTCAAGTACTGCGGGCTGTGCTGCGAGGAGTGCCGGTGCGTGCCCCCCGGGACCTACGGAAACAAGGACAGGTGCCCGTGCTACCGCGACAAGTTCACGGGACACGGCCGTAGGAGGCGCCCTAAGTGTCCTTAGATTTATTGCGTTGTAGTGTCAACCTACGTACGTACGTAATTGATGTTTGATGCATGCATGCACGCCATGCACGATCTTTCATGCAACCAGCTAGCTATCTTTTAATTTGGCTTGTATCGTTTTATGATCGATGGTGTCCGTGTCCGTATGGCCCGTACGTAATAATGTTTAATAAAGATTATTAAAGAGTTTTAAAATAATAATGGTCAGATTTAAGTCTACCCTGTGGATTGTAAATTAAGAGTCAACATTTTGTAACTCTTACTAGCTATCACAACTAGGAGTTGAATGAGTAATTTTGTGCTCAGTCAATTGGCAATTGCCTTACAAGAATAAAAAGAAAAGAAAAAAGAAAAGAAAAGAAAAGAAAAGGGCGTAACCTATATCTTTTAAGATTTGTTAATTTGGTGATTACACATTACGCGAGTCGTTCACGTGAACCACTTTAGGTTTTGTTCCCTACTTGAAGAGGCAGTAAGGTACACAGAATTCCGTGCCACGGGGAATCTAATAGCATCACTCCCCACTGTCACCACCAAGCCTCTGGTTGAAATATTATAAAAATGAAATTTATGGATGGGATGGACCGCTTTTAGTAACAAAATTAAAATTTGAGAGAGAGATTGATTTATTGAATTTTGTTACCATTCACTCAATTTGATACATAGATAGTAAAAATGATTTTGTTAATGATATGATCGAAGCAAATTAAACAATCAAAGTTAAGCAGTTGATAACTGAGGCGATATTGTAGCTTGCAGTTTCTCGGCAACGCATGCAGCGACAAACTTCTCTTTGGACCAGCCGAAGATGATGGGCTTAACAATTGGGAAGCGGGGACGTGAGCCCACAGCTTGGCTCATTCGGTAAGCAGGTCTTCAAGACCCAGTTTAGGCACCCATGCCATGTATGGGCTTTCTCGATCCCACAACCCTAACATAAAATCCCAGCATCTGGGAACTACATCGACATGCAAAACGAAACCAGTTTACCGCAGCAAGTGAAATGAAAAGAATAGAAATACCGACATACAAGTCGAGATAAAAAAAGAAGAAAAATGTAAATGCATGCAATACAGATGATGATCCATGTGAACAGCGAATAAACTTCAAATGTTCAATAACAAAGCCTCTGAGACAATATATAGCTAGCAGGCTCGGCAAACAAACAAATATAACTTGCTTATTCCTCTTCCAGTATCGTTCTACTATTACACAATCGTTGGAATTCTTACAAGGAAAAGTAACGACATGCAGTATTTAGACAATACTCTCTAATGATGGATGTAGTAGAGAAAATATCCATCTAGTATATGGCTATATGAATTGGTTAAGCTGATAAAGAAGTGAAATATAACAGGTATTAGTACAACAATTAATATTGGCTGCTTCAACACCGCGGCCGAGTAAGCCAAAATTTCTGTTTGCATAATTTCGCCGCAACACTTTAGTCTTCCAAAATACGAGAAAAACCCTTCTTCTCATGCCACCCTCCAAAAATTAACCGAACTTACGATTGTAGCCTACATAGGGTGATATACAAGTTCAAGTAACTCTTGATGGAAAAAAGAAATAATTGTAAGGGGGTCGGTCTCCAGTAATTTTAGTCTATTGCATTATGTGAGTACTTGTTGCATGAAAATACAAGCGGCCATACTCTCTGATTTTTCACATCTTTGCTGTACAGTGTCACTGATGTCCCAAAAATAATGGTAAATCAAATTTATTCTCTCTATGTTGCGGTGACGGAGAGAGGAATTCACTATGTCGCTATACTTCTAAGTTCTAATCATGAGAATCTCTTTCGGATTTCTGAGACAAGCTGAGTTGAAAACTCACTGCTGCGGAGAATGAGATAAATTATGAATGATGCGTAAATAGCTATAGCTGCAGAGACAAAAGAGCCTAGCAACGGGCCACGGATTTCAGAAGAGAAGAAATCCAACAAGAGGTACCCGTTAATTATTATCAGTAAAGCGGCGACCATCCAGGTTACAATCTACATACAAAAAAAAGAAAAAAGAAAAAACACCAAAAGATGAATGAGAACTTAAAAGAATGTATATAAGGAGACATCGAAAAAAATAAAATCAGTCCATCAAAGAACAATAGATATGCGAACCATAATATTCACACGGGTCGAGCTAATGTAGTCTAATTGTCAATGTTATTAATCAATTATTGCAATCAGATAATCTATTGCAAAAGCTTAAAAAAAAAGCCAAATTGCTAAATTTATTATATAGTGTGTGCTGTCTAACTAGCAACAAATTTCTTCAATATAAGTTTTCAAAAACAATCATAAACTACTGTATAAAAATAGGCGGAGATCATTGAAAATCCATTTTAAAAGCATGATAAGATACATGTATAAAGGAACTAGATTTGTCTATGTTAATTTTAATTAGTGTAGATCAACAAACAAATAATTTAATGCTGAATGTGCACCTTCAAAGAACACAAGTACTTTTGAGTTAAGCTGAGGCATGCATGTTTTTGACTCTTTGCAAACAAATGCATTCAAAAGTTTCAACTTTTCTACATTACCTTAAAATATTTGCAACATTTTTTATCGAAAATTTTGTAATCTAGATAGAATATTCTATTATTTGATAACTTGTTTTGTAACTTTTTTTGACGGAAATCATTTAATTTTTACCTTTCCAAAGAAAATGACAGAACTTAACAGAATTTTATGAAACCAAAAACAATGTAAGGTTAGTAGGTAAAAGACTAAAAGCAAAACTTTCCAATTTATGCCCATTTCAAACTGTGCTATTGTTCAAGTAAGGGCTGTACAATTTTAGCAAATAGGCAAATACCTAATAGAATAGAAATCTTGGATGTCACTTACTTGAGTGTTGGTACCAATTTTAAATACCCCCATAACTTGCTCCTTTGATACCAAGGTCAGCAGCGGAACAAGGGCAAATGGGATCTGAATAGATTGGAGCACATTAAGCCACTCATTTAGAATATCCAGTGCAGAATCAGATCTGTCAAAGAACAGAGCCACAATGATAGTCGGCACAATTGCAAAGCTTCTAGTGATCAACGACCTAACCCATTTCTTCAATCGAAGATTCAAGAACCCACCCATTATAAATTGTCCAGCATAAGTGCCAGTTATCGTACTACTCTGCCCAGCTGCTAATAACCCAACTCCCCATATGTAAAGAATAGGGAACAACCCCCCGCCAAACTTCTTTTGTAGATACTGCCCAGCATTCTCAAGACCTATACTCTCGGCTTCTTTAGTACCATAAAATCCCTTTGCAAAAACTGTTGTCGCAAATAGATTAATCATGAAGGAGACAATCAAGGCTACAGTTGACTCGATTGAGTAATATCTAATGGCTTCACGAACACGGGTTTCTTTGTTTGGATTGACTTTTCTGGACTGTACAAGAGCTGAATGTAGGAAGACATTGTGGGGCATAATAACACAGCCGACAACACCAACGGCTTGCCTAATGGTTTTTGAGCCTAATTTCGGAATTAAAATACCTGTCAAATGAAAAGTGGATCAAATAGCGTTTTAGAAGAATGAATTAAGACAGTACAGCAGTAGCTGAAGGTGAAAATACAAATAGTTATTGCAGTTAGGTGCTTACCCATGAGAAGCTCTTTTCCACTAGGTTGGGTCTCACCAAACATCCAAGCAAAGGAAAAGGCCATTGTTGCAATGAGAAGTGCAAATACAGCTTCTAGTTTCCTTACTCCATAGTTCTCGAGAAAAAGAAAAATAAAGCTGCCATAAAGTGATCAGGACAAGGCCTCCACAACAGAAAATTATGGTATATCACGAAAAGTACAGGGAAAAGTAGAAGGGCGATCACAAGAAACAGTGAAGTACTAAGAATATCTATCACATAACACATCATATGGTTATGACATTTCGAAAAACATAGTGCCGAATAGAAAACTACAAGTCAGCCCCAAAAATAACCCATGCATAATAGATGGCTCCTCTACAAGACCAAATTCACCACAAACATTTAAGACTTCTCCCCATAAACACATTACACAGTCAACTGGTGGACAGCTCAACGATTTAATGGCATCATATGAATTAATAAATTTTCGTGACTGTCTATCAATAACAAACAACTTAAAATAAGAACTACCTTTTAGATTGCAACTTAAACACGTAAATTAAGGGCAATTCTACAAAATATTTACAAATATGGAAATAGTTAAGACGAAGAATTAAGGAAACTACTTATAATTTAAGGATTTGCCTTCATCTTGATGGATTGATAAAGAGCCAAAAATTAAGATTAATCCAACATGCACAAGACAAAGTATTACATTTTCCTTCTTTCAAATAGAATTGCAACCATTTCAACTTCGTAGATATAACATTAACTGAAAGAAGACAAACATAAGACTCTGCCGCTAGATTAGAAAACAAATTTATCATTATTTGAATGACTTTCAGAAAATCGTCCATGCCATAGCACAGACACTTTGTATTTTCTAACACCATTAAAGAGTAATGTATAGAGCTAATGTCAATAATTTACTTGGATATTCGACTGATGCATGGACTATTTCAAGGGCTAAAAATTCCCATCAAACTACTATAGGCTCGAAGACGGTAGACTTGAATTTCGAGTAGATAAAGTCCATTCCTATCAATGTCAGCGAAAAGGACCAACTATAGACCCAGAGTGTCGACAAAATAATTAAAGCAGAAAGAAATTGCAGAATCTGAGGAAGCATCTGTCTACAACCCTCAGATTGTAAACCATCCTAATCGATTGTCTGCTGTAAATTCGGAAATTCAAACGAAAATGAGATCTCCATTGTAGGTCCACAACTAGAATAACAAAAGAAGAGCTTATTCATGTAATAGAGGGGGAGAAGTGATGTTCTCACCAGTCCATGGCGGTGATCACGACACCAGCCCAAAGGGGGAGAAACCCTCTGCTTAGGATCTTAATGGCGATGGCGCTCCCGATCACCTCCTGGATATCGGCCCCGATCATGGCGACCTCGGCCATGAACCAGAGCGCGAGGCGCGCCCACGTGGGGTACTCCTCGCGGCAGAGCTCCGCGAGGTGCCGCCCCGTGGCCACGCCGAGCCTCGCCGAGAGCATCTGGATCAGGAGCCCCATCGCCGTCGCCCATAGCAGCAGCCACAGGAGCGAGTACCCCGCGATCGCCCCCGCCTGCAGATCCCCCTCCAAATTCCCCGGATCTAAGAACGCGATGCTCATCAGGAACCCCGGCCCCGTGAAGAGCCACAGCTTCCGCCACGAAAACGGCGGAACAGATCCGCCACCGCCGCCACCCTCTTCGTCCGCGTCCTCGTCCCCTTCCCCCTCGCCATCGATCGCCACCACGATTTTCTCCCTCGACTCGTAAGCGCGCTCCTCGCCCTCGTCCTCGTCCTCGTCCTCGCCGGCGACGCGGCGCTTGGATTCGAGGGGTTGGATGGGGAGGAGGGATAGCTCCTCCTCCTCCTCCTCCTCCCCCGCCTCCTCGTTTTCGGCCATGGTGGGGTAGAGGAGGCGAAGGGGGAAGGAGGAGGGTGGACGGGGCGATTTCTGGTGCGCAGGATGAGGAAGAGGAGCAGAAGAGGAGGCGGTGGGGACGGGGGAGGGGAGTACGATTTCGATATCCAGGGGAGGAGGAGGAGGAGGAGGAGGAGGAGGCATAGAGGAGGGCTCGTGCTCCCCTTGCGCCCTCCCTTTGTGGCGTTCGCCTTTTTTAAGTTTTTAGCAATGCAGCTGTTGTTCGGCCCGTGCGCTGAACCGTTGACTCGCGGTAGATGGTGAATTGATCATGTCCTTTTCTACTTTCTCGTAACTTTTTTAAATCCAATTTTCCTGTTGTAAAATAAAATACCCCTATTCTATTTTGTAATAATAATCTTTTAAATTGAATGTTTTTTAGCTAATAAAATTGGATCTCTAAAGTTTATAGCTAATAAATCTAAATTGGATCTCTAAATTGAATGTTTTTTAGCTAATAAATCTTTAGTTGCTTGGCTAATAAATCTTTAGCTAATAAATTTTTTTAGCTAATAAAATTGGATCTCTAAAGTTTATAGCTAATAAATCTAAATTGGATCTCTAAATTGAATGTTTTTTAGCTAATAAATCTTTAGTTGTTGGCTATCTTAAAGTTTATAAGTTACATAGATGATAGTACAAAATAACAAAGAATATTTTCAAATCCACTATATTTATTTTTTTAAAGTAATTAAATATTAAATTTAAAATTTCAGATAATAATTATTAAATTTTTACTATTTATATTTTTAAAATAATTAAATTTAAAATTTTAATTTTTAAATATTAATCATTATTTTTTAAAAATATATAATTATTTTTTATAAATATAAATATGTAAATATGTACATATTTGCATGCACTTAAAAATACTGTAAAAAAATAATCATCTTTGTGGCCGACAAATAGTGCGCACTAAACCATATCCATATAATTATCCCCACCTTTCCAATTCACTCTCCACTTCTCTTATTCCTAGTGCTTAAATAGTCACAATTAGGGGTGGCAATCCAGCTCGCTGTTCGCGAGTCAGCTCGTGTTCGGCTCGAAATGAGCTTGAGATCGAATCGCTCATTTAGTAAACGAGCGGAACACGAGCCGAATTTTTCAGCTCGTTTAATAAACGAGCCGAACACGAGCTGGAGTCAGCTCACTCGTGTTCGGCTCGATAAGAGCTCGAATATATATATATATATATATATATATATATATATATATATATATATATATATATATATATATATATATATATATATATATATATATACTTTACTATTTAGATTTTAGGCCATCAAAATTTTATGAATTTTAATTATTACATTAAAAATTTAATTTTTAATTTTTTTTTTAATTTTACACCTAATAGTAGGAATGAAAATCAAATTAGTTGTTCGCGAGTCAGCTCGTGTTCGGCTCGTTAATAAACAAGCCGAACACGAGCCAAATTTTTCAGTTCGATATTTAAACGAGCCAGCTCGTGTTCGGCTCGTTTATTAAACGAGCCGAACACGAGCCGACCCCAGCTCGCTCGTGTTCGGCTCGTTGACACCCCTAGTCACAATATATATATATATATATATATATATATATATATATATATATATATATATATATATATATATATATATATATATATATATATCCAATTATATCATAAGTATATGATGACATATTATGTTCAACACTAAAAGCGCAGGAAAAAAAAACCTATTAATTGATCCCAAATAATCAGATGCAATCAATAATTTTTAAAGTTTAGTTAATTCGTGCAAAGAGTAAGTTATCAAAATAACCTTTTTTATTTTTTCACTGAATTTTTTCTGATAATAAAACCAAGAAAATGAGCACAATATTACTTTACGAATAAAATATTGAAGCGTTAGCCTTTTTTTAAAGGAAAATACTATGTGTACATCATACATCCCACCCATCTAAGGATGGGAGTGTGATGATGGGTCACTCGATGTGACCCGTAAAAAATATCGCCACCATTAAAATGATGGAGGTGTATGATGTACACCCTTTCGGGGTGTACATGTAGCATTGCTCTTTTTTAAAAAATAAAATAATAAACACAATGGATGGTAAAGTGAGATCTAAGGGGGATGAATTTGTTAAATTTGTATATAATAAAAAAGAGCAAAAGTATATGCATGCTCCTTTGACGTGAAGGATTGAGGATGGAGCAAAGAACATCACTAGTGCCAAAGAACAGGCATATAAAGCCTACATTAATAGGATCTCCTTTATTATAAAAATCATGATCAATATTAAGAGAACCTAATTTTATTTTGAATCGAGTCGTGATTTTTAGTTTTTAGCTGTTTTCGTTAATCCATCAAGATTTGAGATTATTATTATTATTATTATTATTATTATTACGCTATTGTTTGACTATTCTTAGATAATCTAATAAGGTGACTGGGTTTTTACTGTATGAGATACTACGTTTCAAATGTTAATTTAATGTTGTGATTTTAATTTGAATTATGATATATATTTTGGAGTCTACGTACTATACAAAAGGAAACTAAAATTTCGAAGGAAAAACAAATTTCCACACACGCAACTCTTAATTTGGTACGACAATGTATATCTTGGGATCCAATATCAGAACCCACCAGAAGAGTACTCTATCAGAATTCTTATTTTCTGTTTTAACCAAATAGGTTCTTCTTTGTCATAATAATAAATTTTTTTTATTTAAAATCATTGTTAACTATAAAAATTTAAAATATTATTATTATTATTATTATTATTTTTGATAGTTTAAGTTTGTGAATAACAATAATTATTTTATATTATTTAATATGAATATAGTATCAGAATAATAAACTTTAAATTCAAGCTCTTTTAGCTTAAATTGTTTTAAAATATTGATTGTTTTTTATTTATATGGTATTATCAATTCATATCATAAGAGCCCGATTGGTAACGGGATAAAGCAAAACCAGTTATTATAGGAATAGGGATAAGTATAAAGTACGAAACTAGTATAAAAAAACGTTTTGGATGATTTCAGATAAGTATAAAGTACGAAACTGTAAAAAAGCATTTGGGATATTTCAGGAATAAGATATTTTGTGTTTGATATGATAATGAGGAATAAGAAGAATACAGAGTTTTAGTTGGATTAAATGATCTTTTTGCTCACAAATTTTATTATGTGATAAAACTTGTTTAATTTTTTTTTTTTTTTAATTAATGGATTAAAGTCTTACAAAAAAAAAAGAGATAAAATCAAAATTAAAATCAAATTATATTTCATGAAAATAATATTTAATTTAACATTCTATTTTGTAAAAAAAATAAATTATTCATCATAATTTTTAAAAATTATTTTTATCATGAAAAAAAAATATATGCTATTTGTTTACTAAAAATTTTATGTTACTTCCCTACTAATATATAAATTTAAATTTAATATTCACTACCGAATGTAACTAAATCACATGTTACATTCGGTATTAGTGATAATTTTGGAAAGAAAAATATAGTGGAATTTTACTATGGAAACAGTAATTCTTACTTATACCAGAAGTAATTATTTTTATAATAATATTTGAAAATAAAAATTCTTATAGTAGTAGTTGAAAATAAAAAATATATTCTTTTATCCTCAAATAATTGCATTTACAAACAGGAACTACGCGAACTAATGAGCTCGTGAGAAAAACTGTGTGTAGCTCAACGGAGCTAGAACTCCTCGCGTTGAATATTTAGACCTCCATGCACCACTCCAAAATTTTGACAATTAAATTGTTATCATTAAAATTAGAATAATATATAAATTTATGTATAAAAATTCGTAAAATTTATCAACTTTACAAATTTATTGCTTTTGTGTCAGTTAATTCCAAAAATTAGCTATTTAGCAGAGGAACTATTTAATTATATTAAAAAAGTTATAATTTTTAATAGGAAGTCAAGTTAAATATATTTTTTTATTTTTTTTTTCTGAATTTTAGATTGACACAATACACCACGTTAGATATCAACAAAAAAAAACGGACGTCTGATGATGATCATCAACGGGAGAAGGGAAGCGTCCAACGAAACTTGTGGGCGTTCGCGCTGGTCACGAGGTGGGCCCCGAAACCTCTGACGTGGCCGCAGATGAGCCTCCGACCTGGATTTTAATCCCACCCTTCTTTTTACGCGACCCCACATCCACGGCCCCCACGCCACCTCTTCGGCACCTTCCCCTTAACACCCCACCCACCAATTTCACAACAACAACAACAACAACAACATCAGCAGCAGTGGTGAACACGGCGTAGAAGAGGGGGAGAGAGAGAGGGAGGGCGAAGTCGGCGACGGGTATGCCGAGCGTCGCCGTATTCTCCCCTCGGGCTCTGCTACTCCTACGACCTCGTCGTCTCCTCCCCCCTTCGTCGCTTTCCTCGCGCTCGGCGCACCCTCCCCTCCCTCCGCTCCATTCCTCGAAACCCCCTCGCCTCGCCTCCTCCTCCTCAGCCGCCATCGTCGTCGCCGCCTCCTCCTTCTCCTCCTCCTCCTCCTCCTCCTCCTTCGACGAGCTCGATTCCGAGGGCGACTCCCCTCGCAGCTCCTCCAAGGTGAGCGTTACCAATTCCTCCCTTCGGATTCTCCGCCTTCGTTTTCTGGCACTGTTTCACTTAGGGTTCCCGAAATTATCGGGAATTAATCTGATTTAGATGCGAAATACTCTCCTAATTGGATCTTACGGCGTCTTAATTTCCCCTGTCGGGAAGAATTTAATGCGAGTTTTGGATTATGATGCTAAATTGAGGCTTGGGAGAAGTAGCTTATAATCCTATTTGTAACTTTTAGATGTAATTTTCATGAACTCTTCATGCTCGATGCTTCTCGGAGGCCGGTTTTGTACTCTGTGAATGCTAATTGTTGTTTGAGATGAGCGTAGGTTGTCGAATTGAGCAGGAAAACTTGTTATCAACTAGAGTGCTTTCTTTTAGATATGTATAGGTCCCCCTGGGGCTGCATACATTAGCTGTGCTACTTCATGCGTATTTTGAGAGGCTTGTGAACTAGCAAGTTCATTGAAGTGCCCTTGCCATGTCCTCAAAGGTTTCTCTCGGTTAACAAAATATTAAGCCACTCAGATGCGAGAAGCTGTCTGTCTTGTTTTTCTTTCTTCTTTCTCTTTTTTTATGAATGCTGTACTTAATTTGCTTGCCATGCCAAAGGATTTCTGGGACAGTAAATAAAACAGAGAATTTAGCCCTTTTATACAGTTAAAAGAACTATAGAGACCATCGTATTAGCCTGGGGTAGTAAGTTAAACAGAGAATTTGACCCTTTTATAGAGTTAAGAGAATTATAGAGACCATCTTATTAGCCTTTACACTCCTAGAGCCACAAGAGCAAGGCCTTAAGAGTTAGGGCTATCTAAATTTTAAGTTATTCACCTGCGTTTTTTTAATCTTGTTGTCGTGATACTAATTTGGTATTTACTATACACAAGTGGAGAATTCCCTGTTTTCACAATGTACATACATATCTTGCTTTGATCCCATCATCCAACTAATTTCTGCATTGTACTGTTACACATGTTAATTTCTCAAGGCTTTCATCATTTTTTGTTCGTAGAAGTCGATTCTCTTGAATTTGATCCACGATATAGAGCCTTTGGATGTGAGCGTCATCCAAAAGGATGTACCGGCTGAGACAATTGATGCTATAAAAAGGACCATTTCAGGCATGCTGGGTTTACTGCCGTCTGATCAGTTTCATGTCCTTGTAGAAGCCTTTTGGGAGCCCCTCTTCAAGTTATTCGTATCTTCCATGACGACTGGGTATGCTTCTTTAACAATGAATATGATATATTTTTAGTTTGGATAGTATACAAAAAGACGAACCATTGTTAGTGGTAGGTCTTCAATTGGGTTTCTGTTGCTTGTGATATGCAAATAGTACTGAGAGCTTTAAATGCTCAGAAGTTCAAGGAAGCTGGCTTGAGTTGTATATAAATGTCATAACTTTTAATGGAGATTAATGTTGTTTCTTAATGTATTATAATTCATCAGTCAGTTATGGGATCAAGAGGATTCTAATACTTAACAAAACCACCCTGACAAGTCAAATATTTATTTTAAGGATAAGTTATTTATCCATTGGGGCGCACTAGGTTGAAGATTTGGACTCTTTCTTCCAGTGTTTATCAAAGACATTAAAGTGATTTTCCACTCTGCTTAAATTCTTGGTTCATTTCTTCAATGAAACCAATGATCAATTCCTTGTAGAGTATTTGCTATGTCATATGATGTTGTTGTCTCAGTAGTCAGTATCAGTAATGTGAGTTCTTATAGATCAAGTCAAGCGTAAAGTAAGGTGTTTGCATAAACAGAAACACTGTTAGGAGTTGGAGATCCATTGAAATGCATATCAAAATTATTTGTTTTGAAACTATGAACTTTTCAAACGGTTTTGTAAACTCATCCAATGCTATTCTCCCTACTGATAGCCTTGTTGTTCTGTAAAACTTAGGCTGCGTTTGGAATCGGGATAGGCTGGAATTGGCTATTCTGGGGATAAGGATAAAGTACGGAACTAGAGCTTAAACTCGTTTGGGATGGTTCCAGGGATAAGGAAATTCGTGTTTGGTTTAATAATGTGGAATAGGAGGGATAAAGAGGATAAGATGGGTAAATTACCTTTTTGCCCCCAAGAGTTATTATGTGATAAAAGTTATTAAAAATTGATTAGTTCGTTTTAATTAATGGATTAATATTTTAAAATAATAAAAGTAAAATTATAATCGTAATTAAAATATCTAATTTAAAAATAATACATTTAATTTAATAATTAATTTTTCCAACTTAAAATTTAAATTTAAAATATAATATTTCAACATTTTAATTTGAAGATTTACAATTTTATAATATTAATTTTAAATAATTAATTTTTAAGTGAAATTTTTTTAAAATCTCGCAAAATTTATATATTTGTTAAATATTTGTAAATTTTCACCCACGAGCTTTATTATGTCATTAAAATATTGTAAACTCCTTTTTCTCGTTTTAATTAATGGATTAATAATTTTTAAAAATATAAGTAAAATTATAATCGTAATTTAAATATATAATTTAAAAATAATACATTTAATTTAATATTTAATTTTTCCAACTTAAAATTTAAATTTAAAATATAAAATTTCAACATTTTAATTTGAAGATTTACAATTTTATAATATTATTTATAAATAATTAATTTTTAAGCGATTTTTTTTAAAATTTCGTAAAATTTATATATTTGCTAAATATTTGTAAATTTTCACCCACGAGCTTTATTATGTCATTAAAATATTAAAATATTGTAAACTCCTTTTTCGGGAATTGGCATATCAGAGGAGAACCCGAATGTGCCTGTTGCCGTATTTTTTTGAGTAAGGAACTCAATATCCTTATAATGAGGGAATGGTTTATCCCTACATTTTGCATAGGCCGGATTCTCCTGGACAAAGACACGAGGATTAGGATAGCTTCACCAATTTAAATATCTACTAACTTACAATCTTAACGCAAATAATATAAATTTTACCGCGATTACTGCTTGCCAGTCTTCATTATCACCAGCGGTAGGAATGTTGTTCGTGTGATCCCATCCCCAGCCGCTCTTGTTAGCTAAGTAGTAGTATAATGCAAAACTTCTCTTCAGAACTTTAATACGGTTCTTTATTTGGTCCTTCGATAGGTCCATATTATGTCTAGAATTGACATCTTTAACGACTCGGTTCCACGCGTGATTTGTGAAAGTACCATTTATATTGTTTCCTAGTGCGTGCTCCTCAGTTAACAAAGATAATAGGGTGCTATCCATAGATTCGGTCCAGTTAGGTGTTCGCGTTCCCGTTTGTGGGCGCGAACTACTTCCACCTTCTGTCCGCATATTCTCATTTTGACGGTTGTTTTGGGTTTGTTCGATGTTATTCGTAGGCCTAGAAAATCTCTTCCAAGGACGCATCTGATTAAAATAAATTGATATTGGTAAAGATCATTGCAACACTTACCATTGCTTCCCAACATTGTAGTAGTGTAAATTAAGTATTAATATGGAATTAAAATTGGTGGCCCAAACCGGATGATATTCAACCTAGGTTGTTGTCAAGAAATAGTGTATTTTTTTTTTAATAAATTTGCTCAATTAGTTTCCAACAAATATGGGGTTGCAATGGATTGTAAATCCTTGCCATCCAACTGATGAATATGGAAACAATCATCATTGCAAAAGGTTGGGTGATTTCATCCTTTTTGGGTCATTTTTCGCGGTAACAAGCAATTATACATTAATTTCCAATTATATATACGAACAATACTCATTTACACCAAGCATATGGAATCTCACTAATATATATAGCAATCATAGGGGAGTGAGATTATTGGAGCGGACTTACTTTGCGTGAGTAGAGCTTTCGCAACTCAAATAATGAAATCAACCCAATCAACCCAACAGCTCGGCACCAACACTCAACAAGGCAGGCTCGGGGGCCCGGGCGCGGGGGGGGGGGGGGGGGGCGGCGGCCTCGGGGGGCTCGGGGGCCGGGGGGGGGGGGGGGGCTCGGGGCCCGGAGGAAGAAGAAGGGAGCCTCGGGGGGCTCGGGGGCCGGCGGGGGGGCTCGGGGCCCGGAGGAAGAAGAAGGGAGCCTCGGGGGGCTCGGGGGCCGGGGGCCGGGGGGGGGGGGGGCTCGGGGCCCGGAGGAAGAAGAAGGGAGCCTCGGGGGGCTCGGGGGCCGGCGGGGGGGCTCGGGGCCCGGCGGAAGAAGAAGGGAGCCTCGGGGGGCTCGGGGGCCGGGGGCCGGGGGGGGGGGCTCGGGGCCCGGAGGAAGAAGAAGGGAGCCTCGGGGGGCCGGGGGGCCGGGGGGGGGGGGCGGGGCTCGAGGCCCGGAGGAAGAAGAATGGAGCCTCGGGGGGATCGGGGGCCGGCGGGGGAGCTCGGGGCCCGGAGGAAGAAGAAGGGGGCCTCGGGGGGCTCGGGGGCCGGGGGGGGGGGGGGCTCGGGGGGCCGGGATCGCGGAGGAAGAAGAACGCGGACTCGGAGGCTCGGGGGTCGGGAGGAAGAAGAAGGGGGCCTCGGGGGGCTCGGGGGCCGGGGGGGGGGGGGGGGGGGGGGCTCGGGGGCCCGGGATCGGGGAGGGAGGGCGAGAGCGGAGAGAGCGGAGAAGAACACGGCGAGGTCGGGGGGATGGGGGGCCGGCCGGCCGCGGGGGCCTCGGGGGGGCGGAGGAAGAAGACCGCGGACTCGGAGGCTCGGGGGCCCGGAGGGCGGAGGAAGAAGACCGCGGACTCGGAGGCTCGGGGGCCCGGAGGAAGAAGAAGGGGGCCTCGGGGGGCTCGGGGGCCGGCGGGGGGGCCTCGGGGGGCTCGGGGGCCGGGGGGGGGGGCTCGGGGGGCCGGGATCGGGGAGGGAGGGAGGAGGGAGAGAGCTAGAGGAGGAAGGAGATGAGAAGGAGAAAAAAAAAAAAATTAAGTGGGAGAGAGAGAGATGGCAGGCATCATCAATGCCTGCAGACAGGCATTGATGATGCCTGTCTTCTCGGTCGGGGGAAAAGGGGGGGGGGGGGTGGGGAGAGAGAGGAGAGAGAGAATATTTTAGATAAAAAAATAGGTAAAAGTAAGGAGAAAAGGGTAGAATGGTAAAAAATTTAATAATAAAAAAATTTAATGGGAATTGTTATACTAGCTATTCTCCTTGTTCTGGGATAAGCAATACCAGACAGTTCAGATGCGTTTGGGAGAATAAGGGGGATATCCCCGCTATTCCCGGTTCCGTTCTGAAAACAAACGAAGCCTTAGGAATTAGCTGAGAGGTGTCAAACATCATGCGCCTTCTTGCAACTTTTCTGTACTTTCTGTCGGTTTATTTCCATATTCTGTTGATACAAACAGAACTTCACCTCCTTTTTCTTTTATTCGTGTAGTATTTCCTGAAAAGTTTAGGAGCTCAAATATACTTTATCTGTACTTTGCAGGTATACTCTCCGCAATGCCGAATATAGGCTATCATTTGAAAGAAACCTAGAACTTTTTGAAGAAGACACTGAACATCAGGAAACAGAAAGTACAGAAGATAATAGTCGTCAGGCCTTTGTTGATCGGATTCCTACAGTGTTCAGTTTTTCTGGGGAAGAAGATATGCTATGTAGCACTGAAAGTAATGAAGGGCAGTTATGTGAAAATATGGGCACTGAAGGACTAGGAGGCATAACTCCTGAAGTGAAAGAATATATTCTCCACCTCCAATCTCGTTTGAATTCTATGAAAAAGGTAGAATCATACTCTCACAAAAAGCAAGGTGTTTTTTGAATTAAATTGGAAAATGATATTGTTGAATTATTGATAGAAATAAAGAATTAAAGATGGAGCTGATGTTTTCTCCTCTTTTATCATACTTTGTTTACACATTTCTTTTTATACTTCATTTCTGAACAATAAGTTTAAGAGATGGAGATTTTACTTCCTTGAGAAATTTCTGATATGCATTTGATTATGTGTTCATTAAAACACGGAGATTTTATCGTACTATATTTTGCTTCTTTGTGTTCATTAAAACATGATGATTTAACATTTTCCACAGTTTGAAGAGTTTGAATTAATCTCCTCAGTGCTCTTGCTCTCTTCTTTAATGTTTGATTTGATGATATATTTCCGCTTTACTTTTGAAGACTCTCTCATAGACTTTTGCAAAAACATATGGTCCATCGAGTTTGTGCCAATAGGTTCGTTATATTATGCTTACGTTTAACTTCCCAGTTACTAAAGTTTTTATTCACAATGTTACAGGAATTGCATGAAGTTAAAAGAAAAAACTCCGCCCTACAGATGCAACAGTTTGTTGGAGAAGAAAAGAATGACTTGTTGGACTACTTAAGATCACTAAAACCTGAGAAGGTCTGATACGTCTTTAGTTCATATAATTTTAGATAGATTGGTTTCTTCTTTTCTGCCGACTATTAAGTTATGTTTTTCTTTTTGAAGTTTCACTACATTTCCGGTCATGATCATTTAATAATGTAACAAATGAAAATCGAGATATTGGAGGTTATCTTGGGCATTCGTTTTCATTCTGTTAATTGTGAGTCTCTTGATCCACTTGCTTTTGGCTCTCAACTATCAAAGTCTACTGCCCCCTTATTGCTGATTCAAATAAAGTTTCATTAGATGCTTAATAAGATAACTACACTCAGTCATAAACTTGAAGGGAGGGACCACATGCTTGAACTTCTGAGCCCAATTGATCAACAAGTGTCATAATTCTAATCAGAAAAATTGTATGGAAATCCCTTCAGCTGTCTGCACTTTTGAAATGAGCCCCCTAACTTCTCCTGATCAGCGCTTCAACTTTTTCTTTTTTTTTAGAATTTAGTGGTTTCCATCAATTTAATTGGGGGTTTTGTTAACTTGAATGGTTTCATCAGCTATCGGCTATTAACTAAAGCAAAATCCACAGTTCCTTCTGCTGAGCACCGAGTGTTGAATTTAATGGTATTGCTGTTAAGTTTAACAAAACCTGCAATTTGATTGATAGAAATAATTCACATCGAAACAAGCAAAAGCTGGTGTTTTGAGAAAGAAAAGGGGTTGGAGGTTCTATTTTGAAATACTGGACATGCAGTTAAAGGGAAAATCAGTGGATAAATTATCTTATTATGGTTAATTGGTACGGACATCAACCAATCTATTCACAGGTAGCTGAACTATCGGAGCCGACCTGTTCTGGGGTTCAGGAAGCTATGCACTCTGTTGCACATGGTCTGCTGGCTACTCTCTCTCCAAAGATGCATTCAAAGGCTCCTCCCCCGTCGGAGAATGCAACAGGTGGTACCCTCAATTTCGGGAAGGACGACTGTGCGGAGCTTGTGGAGAACACCTCCCTTCATTTTCAACCCCTCATATCAGTCCCTCGGGATTATCTCGCTCGTCTCTTATTCTGGTAAAAAATTGTATTATTTGGAAACCCCGATTAAAATGAGATAATCAGGCTTTTTAATTGACGCAAATTTGGCTTTTTTGATAATTGTAGGTGCATGCTATTGGGTCACTACCTCAGGGGTATGGAATATCGGCTTGAGCTGATGCAGCTATTGTCCATCTCTAGTGATGCAGGATCTGGTTCTCATGATGGCGATTACATTGCTTGAGAAGTTTCGGAAAGGCTATTCGTCAAACCATTTGGAGGCCTTGTATTTGCACTGCATAGTTTCATTACAGGCCCCAAAATATCGGTACAATCAAAAGTATGGTTGGCATTTTACTTCTTCTCGCTGTTAATACTGTAAATTCGAGTTGTGTGTTTAGTGTTTGGGACATTAGTAGTAGTTCGAGCTCAGATTTATTCAGCATTTATCTGGATGTTTAACCCGTTATTGAATGGAATAGTGAGGTGATCATGATTGAGGGTAGGAATAGCTGGTGAAGATGAATTTTTCTTGAACACTTTTTGCTGGAATGAGATGTTGCCTACATGAGGTAAAAAAAAGATAATGTGGCTTCAAACATGATCACCTCAAAAGACAAGATAAGATTCGATTTTTTTCAGGGCCAGTGCTACTTGTTGCTAGCACCCTAATCTTTCTGTGCATCCTTAAGCAAACCAAAATGGTTGGATCCTGTGGTAACCCTTTTTTTTGGTGTGCTAATGTTTTTTATTTGCTAAATCTCTCTCTCTCTCTTTGTTTGGAGAACCATATGTTTTCTTACAACAGCTTTGCTAAAGAATAATGATTTTGTATTAATGCCATGCTGGTAATGTCATCAACTCACTGCATACTTAGAGGCATCCAAAAGTTGCATTATATGGTGATTTAGTAGATATTTTTCGCTTTAATAAAGTTGTTTCGATTTAATAAATAAAATTGTAACATGGTACAAATGCAGGAAAACACAAATACAGTTGCATTATATGGTGATTTAGTAGATATTTTTCGCTTTAATAAATTGTTTCGATTTAATAAATAAAATTGTAACATGGTACAAATGCAGGAAAACACAAATACAGCTATTTACAATTTGAGGATCAAAGCTAAAGCTGTAGTGCTGCAAACTTCTATTTCCGATTTCCTCTCGTCAATTCTTTGGATTCCTCCGTACCATCATCAGCACCTTTTCTCTCTTCAAAGCTAAATTACAAAAAATTTCCTTACAATTTATGTCATGTCACTATGCCGCTTCTCCAAATAGGTTTAGCATATTAAGTTGTGAAACTTTTTTAAAACCAAACTCGTTCATATTATTTTACATCTCAATATCAATCTAATTTATAATTAAAAAATGGATAAAAGAGATGTCTCATTTTGCTAATACTATCAAAATTAATTGTTGAGTGAAAAATTTTATCCAATTTATGTAATTCTAGTGTATTAAGTATAACTAATCTTGTTTGCCAATTTATTTCTATAAAATTTTACAAATAAGTCTAATAATTATCTTAAATTTTTAGATCTATTTTTTTAGTAGTCAAATATAAAGAGTTAATTATTAACGAAATTTTTAATGAAGAGCGATAATTAAAATGTGATAAAGTGTGTGAGATTTTTTTCTATATAATTTTGTTTTTTTTTTATGTTTTTTTTAACTCAGAGAATAATTTAGAATTTAATGGATGATCGGTAAAATGGCATGATTTAAAAAGTGGAATTGATTAAAAGAATAGCGTGAAAAACTTATATTTTACAAGCACAATTAGCTGGATTATTAATTAATTAATGAACTCATATTTATTAATTTAAAGAGGGTTCGCTGTACGAAGCACATAAACCCAGCGAGCCAAACCAAGCGCTAGGCTAGTTCAGTTTGGTTGGATCGGATCCGAACGGCAGGGTCGATTGCGGCCTGCGACAAACCCTAACCGAGCTCAATTTAGCTCTCGCTCTCCTCGTTCGATCACTCGCTTCCTTTTTTGTTTCCGCTCTTCTCCTCTACGCGTACATCTCTCTCCGGATGCAGGATCGGTAATTGCTTCGCCCTTCTCGTTTGGTTTTCAGGTGTTTTTTGGGTGATTTTGTAGATTTAATCGTCTTTTCGTTCGTTCGTTTGTTTGCTTCTTTGTTCTTTCTTTGATGTTCTCCGCAAGGGTGTAATTTTCTTCTAGGTTTTCTCTTTCTTTTTTGTAAAATGACTCCATTTTTCTCAGTGTATCTGAAACAAGATGGTTAGGAAGATCATTTTATAAGGTGAAATGACTCTCCCTGATCTTGTTAAAGTGCTTGAGTGGCAGGTTCTTGGGACTAAATCGAAATATCTCCCAGTGCAGTTATTTTCCTTACTTTTTTTGTTTCCCCCTCTTTTTTGTGTCGTTAAAGTATAAATAGTACGTGAAAGGTTGGTAAAATCGCAAGAACTACCAAAAGAAGAGCGACAATTAACTACTAAGTACTTTTGTGTATAAGAATAGTATAGACATAGATATTTATATTCTGCGGAGTTAATTTTGTGAGCACGAACTATCTCATGCAGGGCAAATGGATAATGCTGGTCCTGTAGTAAATTCTTGTTCGGATAAGAGCTCAAAATATCCGGAACAAGATAGTAAGTTGAAATGTGCGATTCAAGGATCTGCAGAGCTTGATCGCGTCGACGAAGCTGAGCTCGATGAGGAAGTTGCATCTGAATCTGAAAAGGCCGACTTCAGTGCAAGAAAGAGATCCAAGAGAGCAGTACGGAAGCGAAAGAAAGTTTCTCAAAAGATCCAAGGTAGAAGGTATCCTTTGCGATCTTCTATGGATGGTGTTAGAGTTCTTCGATCTATGTTGAATGGGAAAAGCGAGACTCATGTTGAAACATCGAGTTCGTCGGTAAACCTGGTAGTGAAGAGAAGAACAAAGAAGGGGAGAGAAAATACAACTTCAAACGACGAGATTTCGAGAACGAGGAAGAGAATAAGATACTTGCTGACGCGAATGAACTACGAGCAGAACTTGATTGATGCTTATTCTGGTGAAGGATGGAAAGGACAAAGGTATGCTTTTGCCAATCAAAGATTCATCCATGATATACTCTGTGCAATCTTTGTCCTATACTTTATATAGTAACTCTTTAGAAAATTGCTGAATCCTTGATCTAATGTTTTGCACGCTGGTCCTTCTTTATAATCACGTCACATTTTAATATTTTTAAGGCGAGTGATAGTTCACATTAAAGCTATACAACATGTTACAGTACTTTAGAAAGGGGAAATTATGAAGTTGTTCTGCTTGGCAAAGATTTATTCGACTTATTTAGTTCTTAGCCCTGTTGATCTTCTTTATAGTTGTTTACATTGAGCTGTTCTTGAGTGTTGAAATGAATGGAGATCCTAGGAGTTTTTGCCGAGCAAGTAAACTCAAATTTCGAATCGTGAATATACATTCTTTTCACTCTGTTCACGATTGCATAGAATATTATCTTCCTTCATGATTGTAAAATGCTGAAATTTCATTTTAAAACAATAAATGCGGTTTGTTTGTAGTTGAAGTTGTAAGAAGAAGCATTTCCTATGCTTTAGTGAGTGCAGCTTTATTTGCTGCTTTTCCATGTACTTACATTTTGAGGGCATCTTCATGTCGTCCTGTTACTTTAATGTGCTTTTATAACTGTTGAACATGTTTCTATTCCGTTGCCAAATGCTTTTGGACAATTTCTTTTTGCTATTCTACAGTTCATAACTGTCTCTCTAAACTGCAGCTTGGAGAAGATTAGACCTGAGAAAGAGCTTGAACGAGCTAAGAGTGAAATACTTCGGTGCAAGCTGAGATTACGCGATACATTTAAGCATCTAGATTCGTTACTCTCTGAGGGAAAGCTTGACGAGTCTTTATTCGATTCAGAGGGAGAAATTTCCAGTGAGGATGTATGTGACCTCGCTCGCCCTAATCAAATGTACATGTTCTTTTCCTGGAGTGGAGGATTAATTTTACTTTGAACACCCTGAATTAAAAGGCAATTCGTCATCTCCTTGCAGATATTTTGTGCCAAATGTGGTTCAACGGATGCATCAGTTAATAATGATATCATCCTTTGTGATGGAGCGTGTGAAAGAGGGTTTCATCAGAAGTGCTTGAATCCGCCATTACTTACTGAAAATAGTAACTCATGAACTTCTTATTTCACGATTACTTAGTTGGTAAAAATGTATGGCGACCATATCAACTATAGGTCATTTTGAAATAGATTCCCGAACTTAAATTTATTTGTTTCCAAGAACCCCTCAACTTTTGCTCATTCTGATTTGCAGTTGAAGTGGGGATTCTTCTAAATGTAACAGTGATTTCATTACATTGAATAACTTTACCCGCTTTGTGGCTGACGGAACTTTGACTTTCTTTTTTATGATTTAATTGTTCACAGCCAATAGCTATAATGGAGCCATTAATTTGAATTGAATCCCCAATTTAGCCAACAGAATAACTCAAATCAAGGCAATTAAGAGGTGAGGGGTCATCAACCAATAAAATAAAGTTAAGGGGTCTATCCACAATGGCCTGCAGTTGAGGAGTTCTCCATCCTATTAGTCCAGAGTGATAGCTTCAGTAGTAAAGCACTGTAAAAGTAGAACTAACTAATTCACTGCTTTTTCCCAGTACCCCCGGGGGATGAAGGGTGGTTGTGCCCAGCATGCGATTGCAAGGTAGATTGTATTGACTTACTTAATGAATCTCAAGGAAGTGATCTCACAATCGAGGACTCATGGGAGGTAAAAAAAAAACTTATCTTGTAACCTACACCTTTTTGTGGAATGATCCCTTTTTGTTTAAAATTTTTGTTGAGATGTACGTATTCATGGTACAACAATCGTTAAAGTGGTAAATCACACCAGGGTTCTCCAAACTTTTAGGAGTTTGTGGTTTGGTCCCCAGAATTTAAATTCTTACAATTGGATCCCCAAATTGGCATTCAGTTTTACCGTTTATTTTTTAGTTTACTTCCTGCATTAAATTGGACTGCAATGCCTAAGAAATCACCTGAAGAGAAGTCCGAAAAGTCATTTACATGGTGATTACCTGGGTATTTTTGGCCATCTTGATATAGCAAATTAATGGAAAGATCAAGGTTTCAACAGAATTTAAAACTTTGGGAGCCGATTGTAACAATGTAAAGGTCCGACTGCTATTTTGAAAACCCCTGATGCTATTTACCCATTTTCATAGGGCTACGCAGTTGTTTTTCTGCTCACTATCACATATCTTTTTTGTAGAAAGTTTTTCCTGAGGCAGCTGCTATTGCCAATGGTACTGCAAATTATGATATGTCCAATTTACCTTCAGATGATTCAGAGGACAGTGATTTTGATCCAAGCAACCCTAAAATTCACTCAGATGACGACAAAGAAGAAGAAGAAGAAGAAGAAGAAGAATCGAGTTCTGAAGATGAATCAGATTTCACTGCCTCATCTGAGGATTCAGGCCCTTCGAACCCTAATCCTAACAAGCAATATGATTACACTGGATTACCTTCTGATGATTCAGAGGATGATGATTTTGATCCCGATTGTCCAGATCCAGATAAAGACAGCCAGAAAGAGGAATCAAGTTCAGATGAATCGGATTTTACTTCTGACTCGGATGAATTTTGTGCTGAGATTGTCAAAGCTTCGGTTGGTGATGAAGTTTCAGCACATCCCAACGCTAAGTCATTCAACCATCATGATGAGCAAAGATCTATAATGGAACCTGAGCTGGGCCAGGAGAGTCCTTTACCAATTCCAGGGAAAAGGCAGCGTGAGCATTTAGACTACAAGAAGCTATATGATGTAAGATGCATCCATATGTTTGTTGGTAGTTTTTTGTATATGTCATGGAGATATATAGGGTCTTTTTTATCCTTTTGGTGGTTTGGCTGAGGGGTTGGGCTTGTCAACATTAATCTTTTTTGTAACCTTTGGCAGACAAAAGTGAAAGTAGCTAAAACAAAACCACCAATATAACTTGTAACTATAAACTAAAAAAAAGGGAGAATGAAAAATTAAGGCCACCTTATTATGCCCTTCCGACCCAATTTCGAGCTTTTCTAACCTACCTGAGTTTTTTTATTTTAGTTAATCCTAGTTGGCCTTGCTAATCAGTTCTTCTGTTAGCAATAGGAAATAGCAAATTAGTATTTTAGGATCTCCATAAGTCTTCCAAGGTGGGTCCAAATTTTGTCATAGAGAGGAATAAAGAGGGAAAGTAATTAATGTGACATGATTCTACTTGTTATTATATAATTATTACTGTTATGATACTTAAAACTAGCTTGATCTCTTAAGTTCGTCATATACTTAACTGTTTTTATATCTTTTGATTTTCAAGGAGACCTATGGTGAAGGATCTTCGGATTCAAGTGAAGATGAAGATTGGTCGGAAAAGAGTGTCCTAAAGAAAGGAAGAAAAGATGACGGAGAAGACTCAGTTGAATCTCCTCAATCAAATGAGAATCAGAAAAGGTCTAGGGGGGTTAAGGGCAAGCAAAAAGAGGATAGATCTGATTTAAGTACTCCCTCCCGAGAAAGGCCATATGGTAGAGTATTCTCTCAGGTATTGCAATTTGTGTGTCCTAGATTTTTTCCTTCTTATGCTTTAATTAAGTTGGTAGGTTTAAATGCCAGATTGTCTTGATTCTTGTGACAAATATCAAGTAAGAAAATACGGATAAAGACAAGCTAATCTAAGAATTTGTCAGACATTTTTTAAGCATATTCTCTTACTTTGTGTTGTTTTTTATGGTTTTTCTGGTCTAAATTTAAGGCTAGGGATTTTAGTCTTGGCTAATCTGATGTCCCCATAATAACAACGTGCTAAAACTATTCACCAAAGCAGGAACCTGATATCTACCACGTGTATTCACTAATATATTCAAGGATTGCAGATTGCTTCACCATTTTTACTCTGCAGCATTATTTTTTGATCAATTACAGGCAATCATTGACAGCTTTGGTAAACTTTTATGAGTTATTGACCCATGTGCGAAACTGAAGGTAGTTTCAGATCAAAGATAATCATTTCCGGCCAAAACATTTTAAGTTTTGGTCAAATCTTGAAACAGTTCTGTGTATTTTCAGCTATTGTGATAACGAGTTAAAAATCTATTTAATCTGAGATGCTTGCCTTGTGAATATAAGCCCTTGTACCATATGCTTGATCATTTGCTTGCGGTTCTTGAAAATTCTTGATTGAGATGATTGGCTTGTAATATGAGGTATAGTGTGTTGATAATTGGAGCTACCTTGCACAGTGCATTTTAATGGCTAATGAAATTCTGTATTTACGAGTCTCATTTTTGTTTCTTGCAAACCAGAAACTTGTCGAATCTTTTGAAGCAAATCAATATCCTACCCGTGAGGAAAAGGAAAGTCTGGCACAAGAATTAGGGCTGACATTTCGGCAGGTCCTCTCTCTCTCTCTCTCTCTCTCTCTCTCTCTCTCTCTCTTTTGTGGTCTCTTACTGCTATGCTTCTAAGGTGTTATGCTCTCACAGGTCAGCAAATGGTTTGAGAATGCACGTCACAGCTTTAAAGTTTCTGGCAAAGAACCCTCCTCTACCGAATCTCCTGCTAACAACGGAGTGTTTAGCACTACAAACCAGAAAATTGTCGGTGGAAGAAGAAGAAAAGACGTCGAGTCCAATGATGAAATACCAGAGAATTCTGCTAGTTATCCTGATACACCTATTTATTCTGATAGAGCTGCAACATGTGAAACTGGATCGAACAACGACATGAAAAATGATGGCAGAAGCTCCGGAGAATTTGCGGACAGCAGCAGGCAAAAGGCAATAGCACGTGAACTGAGGAAGTTGAAAAGTGGTAGGTAATGGTTTAAGGCCGTTAATCTAGACCCAAGATGTTATGAAATGAGTGGATTGTAGTCAACCAGGAGATCTCATGGATACAGTCATTCAATATTGCACTGTACGTATTTGGAAACTCTGTATTTTTGTCCCCAAAGATGTTTCGTTTGGCTACATAGAACTAAGAAATGAAAGTTGTAGTCTTCACATAGTGTACCAGTTTCCAGAGTTTTCCAAATCAAACTTGCGATATAAACTGCACAACAATGTAACAGCTAGAATGATTCTTAGTAGAGTTTTTCCTCTGTATGAGTTTATTATAAAATTAGTGGGCAGTAATTTTATTTTTAATCTGTTTGTTAAAATAACCTGCGTGTCCATGGCCTTATCATTTGGACTGATAACAAGAAAATAGCTAAAATCTGAGTTGGATCCTGAAAACTATCATGTTCCTGCATATTCAAAAAGAAAAGAAAAAGAAAAAAAATAGAGATCTGGGTTGAATCACCACCATCCTTGTTGCTTTAAGATTTGAGTATATGAACTGATCAACAGCAGTGATTCCCCTCTGACATGGCCCCGAAAAGTCTAGAGAGGGAAGATGTGTTTCACTTTCTTTCCCCCCCCCCCCCTTCTGGGACTCATTCTCTGAAAAGTCTGGAGAGAGAAGATGACATGTTCCTGAAAAACGGGTCTTTCATGGTGTTTCATCACTGAATTCATAGCATAGGGTGCAGCGAGCTTATCAGTGTGTTTCATCAGTGATTTCAGTATCAAGGATGTACTCGGCATGTTTTGGTGTTTCTTTTCTGTGTTTTTAGAATGGAAGAATGATGAAGTCTGCATTTCTTGCTGTTTCGCCACCAAGAAGTTCAAAATGGCGTCACTTTGCTGTTTTGCCACGAAGTAAACTCATAGAAGTGGATGAAGCCAGCTGCTCATGAATTAACATTGAGTTCAGCATAAAAGTTTGCACAAATTATTCAAACACCATCTTCTTTGTGTGAACCTTCCTCAAGTCACCTTCTCCTTTTGCAATTTCCCCTCTCTCGCTGTGCTTGCCTCTTCAAGGTGGAATCTTCTTCCAGGTATTTACGTAAAGCCACTTGCTCAGATCTAGGTTTTATTTTTGATTTGGCTTCAGATTTTAACAGATTGCTTATTATTATCCTTTTCCTCTCCCTTCTTTCCTCTGATATTTCTGTTGGTGTCTCCTTTCTTATTGCACTCTTATGTCAAAGCAATTTTCATGGTCATGCATGCATTGCACTTGCATGATGGCATGTATACAAGATGAGGTCAGATTTTTCTTTTTATAGAATTTTCTGTTATTTAATATGTTGTAGTTTTACAAAATCATGTTGATTGGCTATTTAAGTTGGGTTTTTCCTATGTACTGCACTCTCTTGCACATTAACTGCACAATTTTATGAGGAAAAAAAAAAAATCTAAGGGGCTTTGACCTTTTTCCATCAAGTAATTTAAAGTTGCATTTCTGGTATACAAAATAGGGAAAGGTTTAGGATGTTTGTTGGCAGCTGAATGTTTAATGTGTAGCTGAAAGAGTATCAAATATCAAATAGTTTCATCCGACAATAATAGTATATAGCCACCTAAAATTAGGATTTGATGCTGTAATCTTGTGTGTTAGGAAAATCAAATTTGATTTACTTCTCTTCTTTAGTTCCCGTTTCCGGTAATCATGATATTCGTACGCACTCTATTTAAATTACGGGGTAGCGATGCAAATAGATTCCATATATGATTTATTTGTTTTTCTGGTTGCAGTGGTCATGAATCTTCATTGCTGGGGAACTTGAATGCAATACTACTTGTAATTAATTTTCCATGTAGATACTCTTTCGGACTGTACTTCATCTCAAATCTACTCTACTGGAGGAAAGTGCAGAATGGTAAATCAAGATGTATATCATTCTAAAGAATGCATTGCCTAAAAGCATTTTGACTTTCGCTTTTATCTACATTTACTACAAGTCTACAAGTTGTCTTTTCTTCATAGAATTCCTACTAGTCTTTTCTACTGTAATTTACTACTTTCTGTTGGATTGAAGCCTACTTCGGTAGCTTTTTGAAAATGGTTTATTTAAAACTTTGCGCTAAAGAGTAAATTAGCAACCTGCAAATGTACCGGATAGATAAATTATAAAAATATCAAAGTCGAAGACTCAAATCTAGCTTATTTTTCTCTGTTGATTGAGTTGAAGACTCCTGCAAAGTCATCCGAAAACTTCCAGGCCATGCTGATGTTGCGGTCTCCTCGTAGTCTAATGCTGTTTGACCCATTTTGATTTCATCAAATCTTACTGCTGGTCCACTCCCTCCATCTCTGCTCGCCTTTTGAATTATCGAATGAGGTTGAGGTCGTAGAGAACGTATGAAAGAAGCATCAAGAGGTAATCCCCTCATCATTCTTTGTGAATTACTAGATCTTTTTACAGTACCTCTTTCTCTCTTGTGAGCATTCTGATGCCCTCCCAATGCCTGTGAGCTGAAGAACTTCCTCGTACAGAAGTTGCATGAGAACACCTTCAGAGGAGCTGCAGCTTTCAGCTGGGAATTTAAGCAGTCCGTAGCCGTTGATGACAAGTTCCCCCCTAGAGTCAAATTCAACCATGTAGGAGAGTCTTTATCAGTGGCTTCACCCATATAAATTTCACTGGTATGTGGTGTTGATCTCTCCTTGTTTACTGATACTTCTTCCATCTCTCCATTTTCTCTTTGATGGCTTGTCATTCTTCTAGTGTTAATGAAAGAAGTGGTATTAGACATCATGGAGGATCGGCTGGGTTGCTATTGCTTTCCTTAAAAAGGAGGACAAGCTAGTGGGGAGTGGGAACAAATTGTCAAGTGGGAAGCTTGTGGGTGGCCCTTTTTTTTTTTTTTTTTTTTCTTTTTTTTTTTTCTTTTTTTTCTTTTTTGGAGGAATCAGTAGGTAAAGAACTTTGTCAGTTCAGTTGATATCTAATATCTTTAGATGCTTATCTCTTCTTAGCCGGTCCGCATCGTGGTGCTATAATTCCTTGGGCGATGCTTCGGTTGTGTTTACTATCGTACGTCACATATCGACCTCTAGATTTGGACATCGTTTTCACTTGTTAGGTTATTTTTCATTTTGCATAGGTCATAGTCCTCTTTGTTAATGGTCCAACAAGTCTTGTCTCCGTACTAGCTTCTATATGCAATGATACCCATTACGTCTATTCTGGATCTTTTCTGTTTCTAGGTAGTGGTGAGAAATGCTGTGACAAGCTGGAAAGTGGGAAAGATGAAACTACCTCTAGGGTTACCAAATTTTGTGTCTAGCGTTTTTTAGGTGATGCATGTAGATGATTCATTCAATTAGTCTTTTTTTAAAAAAACTTGCCACAACACGGAATCATTTTCAATTGCTTGAGGCGATCTGCATAGTAATTATCGTATCGCATAGGGCTCTAGATCTGTCACTGGCACTTTTTATTATGTTTCACAGTTAAGCTTATAAGAGTATGTTAGTAATGTTAGAGTGGGATGCCATCACATTGCCTTATTCTTACTAATATTTTCTTATCCCTGTTTCCGTATCCACTCTCCACTCAAGTACATATAATAGTAGTCTTGTAACTCATTATACTTTTTATGAATTCGTTGTAGTTGACATTCGTATGTCTTATAATGGACGATGTCTCAGTAGTGCCTTGTGAACCACTTACAGCATGCAGGTGGAATCTTGCTGTTATAGAAATAAAATACTGTGGAGGAGAAGGCAAGCAGGAAGCTCAATTCTCTCTATATTTTCCTTCTATTCTGAAATAATGATGCCAACTTAGACACTCTGTATTGAAGTATAGTTTGGATGGATAGAATAGAATACACACTGTTGAGGAGTCAGAACCTCATCAGGATGGAAAAGGAGAGGCATCCTACCTCCTTTTCACATTATAAAGCAATATGTGTGCAGGGATCTATTAATGTTCAAAGTGCAATTATTGCTATGCAGTTGTAGTGATTTTTTTTCTGTAGCATCCCACCACCTTCCAATTTGATCTTGCCTTAGGAAGGTGTCATGTGTGCTCAAAAGCAATATTTCTTTTTTTCTCTCAATTTTCTTAACTATAGTTATTTCGAGTTTTCTTATAAAGATGGAGGATAGTACCTGAGTTATCTAGTTTGTTATACTTCTTTTCAGACCAGATAACTGGGAATAGATTCTTGTTATCAACTTGTATCTGCATGTGAAAGGAACTAAACTATCTCTCTTTGTCAAACAGATGGAGAATTAGTCCAGGTTATGCCTAATGGCTTTTGAGTGAAGTTCTTCCCAAGGATGGGAAAGTAGCCAGGAATAATCTGCAAAATATGACCCTAACCTCCGAATTGCGATTCGGTCTAAAGCCTTTTCTTAACTCTTAAGAGACTATTTGGTTGCATTTAGTGACAACTATATAATTATAACTAGGAAACAAACTCAAATTCGGTGTTTAGTTTGATATTATTTGAATTTAATTGATGCAGGTAGAATTGCATCAAGAGGTTCGACTGCAGTAGTTGAAATTATGTTTAAATTGGTCGCCATTTCAACTGCAGCAGGTGGAGAGGAGAGAGTAATTTGAAACAAAGGTAGGTTTACTTTTCTAGTTTACCTTTTGAACAAATTTTTTTTTCTTCTCTATGTAAAAGGTAATCTCTCCTTTTAAACTAAGTTTGGTTTACTAATTACCTTTTGAACAAATTTTTTTCTCCCTACTTTATATATAAAGTGATAAGATTTTTAAAAATATAGTTTTTAATTGTATGTAACTAATAAATTATTTATAATTACAACGCTTACGAGTTGTACGTAGTTATAATTACTGTATTTTTAATTATTTGTATTTGGAATAATATTATAATTTTTATTATATCTAACTAAAAGGCTCTTAAGAAGCAGCAAGAAAATTGCAGGTGGATAAAAAGTGCGTAGCCGTTGCTGTAGCAAGATGCTGAAACTAGCCCCATGTTTTCAAAAGCAAAAGCTTCACTTTGAAACTCCTATTTTGGCTACAAGGAAAAGCTGGTAAGAGAAAAACTGGCATAAGCTTTAATGGGGCCAGGTATGTTGGGTTTTTCGCTGTACACTCCCGTTAAGGTGTGTGTATGCGTTGTATCCACTTGCTCGGTGGTGACTTTTTTGCTGTACGTTTGGTTAGTCAGGTCTGTTTCTGTTCTCGTCACTTGCTGTAAAATTATGCCTGCCTTTTCCATTATATATATATATATATATATATAGTCTAGTTATTATACTATATATATATATATATAGTCTAGTTATTATACTATCGATAGTATTAAATATTTGGTGCTATTAAGTTTTTTATTTTTAGATCAATTTCTTTGATTATTTTTATTTATTAAATTTTATTATTTTTTTAATCTTCTATTAAATTTAAGGGACCTATTAATAATTCAACTACTTTTTTTTTTAATTTAAGAATTAAAAATTTAATAGCACCAATAATTTGATGCTATTAATAGTATTTTAGTCTAACTCTCTCTCTCTCTCTCTCTCTATATATATATATATATATATATATAAAAAGAAGAGGATAAAGATGAATAAAGGGCTCAACTATTTGCCATTATGAATACTAGATATGAATGCTACGGCTGTCGAGGAGCCAGACACGAGCGATCTGGCTTGATAACATATCGAGTTGAAAAATGCAGGTTATGTGTGGCTTGTTTATTGATGGGCCGGCTGGCAGACAATAAATTAGGTAATCAACCTTTTTGTTAGCCAATTTTTTAAAAAATGTATATCAAATTTAAAAGATTAATTTAATAATTAAAATTTATAAAATATAGGTTTATTTATATTTGGATGGGTATGAAATTTTAATAGTAAAATTTTATTGTATATATATATATATATATATATAAGCATTAAGCAATTGCTGCTTATAAGGTTTTTACCGTTAAATTTATTTATTTGATTATTTTTATCACTAGATCATGTTATTTTATCAATCACCTATTAAATCTAAGAAATTCATTATTATACTAACCATATTCTTTCATTCAAGTTATCAATTTTTTAACCATTGGATTAAGAAATATGCGGTTACGATGGTCCTCTAGGGTTTAGTGGGTGATTGGTTGAATAGTAAAATTTTAGGGGACCATTATAATTTCAACCGTATATTTTTTTATCTAACGGCTGAAAATACTAATTGCTTGGTGCTATCGATATTCTAGCCGGACTCTCTCTCTCTCTCTCTCTCTCTATATATATATATATATATATATATATATATATATATATAAAAGTCCCTGTTAATTAAAATAAATTAAATTGAAAAAAAAGCAAAAGATAAAAAGGTGTTAATTAAATAAAAAAAAGATTGAAAGTTGAGGGGCTCATGTTGGAACGGCGCTCGATGCATTTATACCGCCCGGGGCAAATCGGATTTCCGGCGACGCAAACAGAAAACTTTCCATTTTTGGATAAAAAACGAGTCTGTCCAAAAATAGACTTATCAATGAGAAGAATGTCGGGCTCAAATTACCCCCCATTACGAGACTACGAGAGGCCATTAGCGATTTGGGCTCATCATTGGGCCGTGGGTCGGTGTTCCGGGTCGGATCGCAATGCGCTCGTTGCAGATAGGAAGGCCAGTGGATCCTGCATTTATTCGGCTGGGCCATAAATAGGTGGGTTTTGTCTGAGCCCAAACTTCTCATTGATTGGTCTATTTTTGGACTAGTTCGGTTTTTTAACCAAAAATGGAAACTTTTCAGTTTTCACTAGGGATCATCCAGCGTTTTTGTGCGGCCCTTCCCCTATGCATCAGAGACGTGGTACTGACATTTGGGCCCCACTCCAGAGGAACTAGTGGCCCCACGTGGCAGTTTTAAAAGGGAGATAGGTAGTAGGACTTTTTTTTTTTTTTCTTTTTTTTTCAAATTAGCCCTTAAAAAATTATAATTTGCTTAATAATTCTATCAAAATTTTATTTTTCTTCTCAGGAAAGTGCTTCTTCTCCTCGTCGTCGCCTTCTTCGTGGAGTTCTTGCGCGCGTCCCAGCGGGGAGAGTGGGAGGGAAGGAGATGGCGCGGGCAAATGTTTCAAATGGAGCAGAATAAGAACTGATGATTTATATATCGTGAAGCTGGAAAGTGCCTAAGCCAATCCCGACCGTCGATCAAGTCGACAGCTGAGTAAGTTGTGGGCCGGGCTGAATTTATGCCCGAGCGTGATTTAAGAGCTAAAAATTACAAATTTAGGCCCAATGCCGGCCCAAATTAACTGGCCCGGGCAAGATTGAGCCTGGCCTGTCGTAGAAATAAAAGAGCCCGGGCCGAATTCAACAATTATTGCATATTATTAAAAGAGTTTTTCCAGTGAATTTAACAATTATCTTCTTTTCTTTACTTATTTATTTATTTTTTCGATTGACTTAAGTAAAGATAATAACAAAGCGTGGGATGAAGTTTTATTTCATCTTTTATATATATGGAAGATATGCGAGGCACGAAGTAAAGAACAAACAACATAAGATGGCATCTAACACTGGAAAAATTCGGAACCACGCCAAATGCATCAGAATATCTCCTACACTGCATCCTTTCAAACTTCCGTCACATGGCAAGCTGGTTGGATCTCTACAATCTGCTTTTACAAATCTTTCATCTTCACCAGCCAAACTAATTTCAACAATCAAATGTAGGAGATTTTGATCAGTGAAAACGATGCACGCACCAGATGTACAGATACACCGTGCACGTGCAGGTGGTGATCAATTAATCATGTAGCAGCAACGCTGGCTAACAGCGCATCGATCGCAGCCGTCTTAGGCCTGCATGTGGCCACCAACGGCTTCGCCATGGGCATCGTAAGGCCGGTCCCCTCGGTCATGTCCACGCCCTCACTCCCCACTTCCCACTCAAAGCACTGCACCAGCGTAGCCAATGCTAGGCCTACCACACGCATGGCCAGGCCCTCGCCCGGGCACCTCCTCCGTCCCAGCCCGAACGGCAACATCAACATCAACATCGACCCCTCCACCTCTTCCCTCTCCGCCATGAACCTCTCCGGCCGAAATTGCGTTGGCTCGGTCCAATTTGTGGGGTCCCTTTGAATGGCCCATGCGTTGACGAGTAGCATTGTGCCGCGTGGCACGTGGTAACCTGCAACAGTGCAGTCCTCAGTGGACTCATGCGCTGGTATGAGTGGGCCTGCGGGGTAGAGCCTGAGAGTCTCTTTGATGATGCATTGGAGATAGGGGAGGTCGGAGAGGTCCGATTCCTGAACGAGTCGACCCGAACCGACTCGATGGTCGAGCTCAGCTCGGGCCTTCTCCATTACATCTGGGTGGCTCAGCAATAGCGCCATCGCCCATTCGATTGTCACCACCGAAGTATCGGTTCCCGCCGACAACATTACCTGCAACATTGGGTAGATCAAAAGATTCACAAGTCAGAACCCCGAAAGGGCCGTAACCATCCGCGTTTGAGTACAATTAATATATACAGTTAATAACATGCAAGTATTTGAGTTAATAATTTTAAAAGTTATAATCCACAATAACACTTACATTAATTATTCTCAAATATATAGTCCATATATAACTTTCTGAGCAACACGCTATGCAGATTGCAAAACAGAGTATTGTTTGATGGCTGACGAAAAATTTCTTTGGAAACAAAGAAGGTATATATATGTGTAAGTTAAGCGGATTTAGAGGGGTATATGTACGAATTAGCAAAAGAAACTGGGACAGCAGATGCCCGGTGACTTACCAACAAAACTCCTTTGATGATCTCGTCCGTGTAGTACTCGGGATCGCTTTCCTGAAGATTCAGCAACACGTCAATCATCGTCTTCCTCCCTTCCCCTCCATTACTATCATCATCATCATCATCTTCTTTTCCACCTCTTCTTATTCTTCTATGCTCATCGACGATACCCTGCATGAAATTATCCCTCTTCTCCTGCAACCTCACGAGCCTCCTCTCCGAACCCTTGTAATCCAAAACTCTAAGCAGCGGCACGAAATCCCCCAAATTCGTCGCGCCGCTCACCGCGAACGACTCCTCTACGATCTCCTGAAACCTCCTCGCCTCCTCCTCCTCCTCCTCCGATCCCGCTAACCCTAATTCGCCCCCTTGTCCTCCTCCTCCGTAGTACCTCTTACCCGCGATCATCCGCATCATCACGTTCATCGCCATGGCGAAGAGCCTCGGCTTCATCACGACCCTCCGATTGGGGCCCTCGGATGCCCTAGCTAGGGCTCTGACCAATTCCGCGGCCTCATCGGCCCGGATCTGTGCGGAAGCGCTCAGTTGGGCGGGGGAGAAGAGCTCTACGGCCGCGAGGCGGCGGAGATTGCGCCAGTGGGCGCCATAGGGGGCCCAGACGAGGGTGGTATAGCCGTAGCCGAGGTGTTTCCCGGCGAGGAGGCGAGGGCGCGAGGCGAACGCAGCGTCGCGGGAGGAGAAGCACTCTGCGGCGGCGGCGGCGGAGGAGACGAGTAGGGCGCGCCGGGAGCCGAGGCGGAGGGATAGGACCCCGCCATGGAGAGAGGAGAGGGAGGCGAGGGAGCGGTGGAGGGGGTTGTTTTTGCCGAGTGGGAGGAGGAGGTGGAGGTGGCCGAGGATGGGGAGGGAGAAGGGGCTCGGGGATGGAGGAGAAGGAACAAGCTTCGAGGGTTTTGCCGCTCGGGGAAGGAGAAGATATAGCAATACAAAGAGTAGCACTGCTAGGGCAAAGAAGATGAGCATCTGAATCTCCATAATGTTTGGGACTCTACTGCTTTTTTACTACAGAAACTGCGCGAGGTACGGATCTAACTATTCTCGTATTCATATTTCATACATGATACTGCTTGAGGCTCTTTGTGCAGATTTTTTTTTTTTTTTTAAAAAAAAAATTGCGGGTCAACTCTTCCATCTATAGAGTATAGAATGGCCTAATTCAATAATCGCCATGCATTTCGTCCTACTATAATTAATGATAGAAAATTTTGTTACCAACTAGCTTGCAATTCTGGTCTATCTGTCACTCTTAGGTCCGTTTGGTAATGAAATAAGATAAAATTAATTATTTCAGAAATAAGTATAAAGTACGAAATTAGTGTTAAAAAATATTTGGAATGATTCCAGAAATAAAAAATTTTGTGTTTGGTATGAAAATGAGAAATAAGAGGATTAAAAAATTTTAATTAAGGTAAATTATCTTTTTGCCCTCAAATTTTATTATGTAATAATGAGATGAGAGATGGTACCTCGATAGACGTGGAAGGGTATTTAAGGAAAAAATAAGAGGGTAGTTTGGAAGAGTGAGAACAGTAATTTTCACTTATTCTAGTTGTACCGGAATAAACTATACCGATTGATTTATGATGCGTTTGGAAAAATAAGAGGGATATCCCTCTTATTTCCGGTTCTATACCGAATCCAAACGGACCCTTAATAATTAGCTGATTTGTACTCATCTCAAGGGAATCAAGAATGAATCAATTGATAATGCAATCTTTATAAGGCTAGCTAGTAGATAATTAAAGTAATTTACTGGCAATATTTTCTATTCCCTGATTGGATGACTTAATGCATGGTATCTATATATATCCTTCACAGCCATTCAATTTTATACAGCACAGAGTTATGCTCAGTGGATAATGTTATTTATGTTGAAAATAGAGAGCCAATTAACTAGCCTCTTCAATTAGTCAAAGTCTATACTGATTTTTCTTATCACAACACAAAAAATAATAATAATAGTAGTAGCTTTTATTAACTTCTCTATATATTATTTTTTAAAAGTATATATAGCTCATGCTTTATAACTGTCATTGCGTAGGAAATGTTTTGATGTTCTTAATTTTTTTTTTTTTGCACTTTCGCTTTTGTCGTTCTCTTATATTTTTTAAAAAATTAGTTATCTCCTATATTTGTAGCCAAATTCATTATTATTAATAAATAAAACGAATAATTTGTTCAGCTGTTCCTAGTGCAAGTGGCAAAAAATTTGATGGTTGATACTCCAGTTCGAAGTCTAGTTGCTTCACATTTCTAACTAAGTTTATTTTAAAAATAAATGAAGCGAGCAGTATGTTATCTTTCTCTCAAAAAAAAAAAAAAAAAAAAAAAACGAATAACTTGCTACCTTAATTACTCTCAAAATAATAATAATAATAATAATAATAGGTGAACCATGAGTATGAATAGTGTAATATTCACCTATGAGTATGAGGTAATAATAATAGGTGAATCATGAGTATGAGGTCAAGTGAAATAGTGTATATTCACCTATGAGTATGAGGTCAAGTGAAATAGTGTATATTCACCTATGAGTATGAGGTCATATACACCTACGAGTATGAGGTCAAGTGAAATAGTGTATAGCATTTGTGGCTGTAAAGCTGATAGATTGAGAATGAAAGAATATTGATTGCAAGATTATGCCTCGGCTGATCAGTTTCAATGATCACTTTTAGGTAGAAAATGTTCCATTTGCAGGCGTTGTGAAGTGTACTCTATCTCTGTGCGGTAGCTAACTTGTCACAAGAGGACTCTGGTTTAATAAAGATATATGTTAGCTAAGGAAGAGGTGCCATTCAGTGTATGTGACATTAATTGTTAGAGTCATCAATAAGGTTACGTAAAATGAGCTGAGATGTATATGTGGAATCTTTGGAGGTTCCTCAAGCAAGTGAAGACTCAGTGTTTATTTTATTTTGCTGGTGCTTCTTTCTTACAAAATTTAAAGTTTTTAAAGTAACGAAAAGCCGAAAAGAAATCGGAAGGCTCAATAGAAAAAAACTTTCAAATGAAATACCAGATTTTATTGTAGGCTTAATTGTGCTATTTACGTTATGATACGGTGTGACTGATTAGGTTGACTCTTATAAACATGATAATATGGAGTGATTTAATTATTGGCCATTAGTAGTGGAATAGTAAGGCCTTGGAGATAGAGCATGAAGGTATTAGTTTGGTGCATTGGCCGAGAATAAGATGAGTATGGAATTGAATGAATTGAAAATAGTGTAGATGATATGATGCAATAATTGAATATTAATTAATGGATTGGAATCAAGATGGCCAAGTTGACTAGTTTATATATGTATGAAAGGAGGACAATATTATTGAGTACTAATCCTTTATGGAATAAGAGAAGTCCAAGTCCAAGCACATTACCTTATGTTAATTGGGTTTTATTGATTTGAATGCATTATGTTTATGTATCATACCTTGTTAGGTCATGTGGGCCGTGGGCTGAGATTGAGGTCTCTCCAAACGCTTCCCATATCAAAAAGTAAAAATGTAGGCATATTTTTTGGAAGTGAGATGCTCTGTGCCAATGACAACTTGTGATGAATTGACATCTGAGATAAGGGTCCATTTCAGTTTCTTAAAAAGCATTAAGTGCTTTTATCTACAGCAATTAATAAAGCAAAGGGTTGGTGAGGGCTAATTCAGCTTATGCCCCTTAATTGAAAAAGACTCATAAGAAATTAATCAAGGTTATAAACTAGCTAGTTAACACCTTGGAACTCTTAAAACTAGTCAATACATTGTTGTTTATTTTTCGAGCTTCAATGACATGAAATGTATTGCATATGTCAACTACATCAGAATACTAGATATCAATCATATCTTTTGAGGTCCCATATATAATTTGTGTTTCATCTCAATCATAGGACACAGAGACAATAATGTTGTTAGAATAATTTGCACTACGCCATGCTTTTCAATAGCTTAAATTACGAAGCGGCATGCATTTATATATTGAATTAGGGAAATAGGATAAATTTGACTTGATCTTGCGGGACCTGCAGATTTTGGAAAACTACATTTTCTTATTATCCCAAAACCCAACTACATACAAATTGTGTTATGATCGAAGAGAGGTCATTTTAGTGCCTGAGTATTTGATTAAGCTAAGGAACAGAAGGTTTCTATACACAGAAGGATTGAATTACATAAGATAAGAATAAATCTCAATCTTAAACTCAGATCGAACGATGGTCGAGCTGCATATATATAATTAGATTTAGAAGTTCACTGGAGTCGCTCACCGGTCAGTCTACACAATCCAATCGTCGTGTGTTCAATCTCAAAACTAGGGCAACCTCACGACGCGTCATGAAGAGAAATTATTCGAGATAGAGAAGGATATGCAATCGCAATGTTTCTCCCGTTAAGTCGCTTTCGTTAACCAGAAATAATGCCGGAGATTCGGCTATAATTTGTAGGTTTCATTGTCCATTAGAGGGGACATTGTCAAACTACTTCTTTGGAGATATTGTTTGCTACCTAACGAGGGCCATTTTCATGAACCTTTCTAAAGAAAAAAGCAGCAATAGGAGAAGTCCATTTCAAGTCCACACTCATCCTAATTGAAAGGGAAAAAAGAAAAAGAAACACAACTGTTCTCTAATAGCATCATGAGGACCACTAGATGCTAAATGTTTAATTGGCCTTTCTATTATAAACAAAATAATTGTTTATTTTATCCCTAATGATAGCAACTAATAAGAATAACTCCAAGAACACCATTTCATCAGGGAATTCACATGAACAACTAAAGTCACCATCCGAAGAACTTACTTTATTATATATGTGTACTATTTTACATATACACAACCATGAGCTAGGGAATCATACAAACCAAACTTAATTAGATCAATCATTATGCTCATTTATATATATATTTATACATTAGTTCTCAATTTCAACTACTAGTCAAAACGATGAAATGGTATCCACTAGATATATATATTTTAGACAAAGTTCAAGCTCAATATATATATATATATATATATATCCAGTCCTCTTTAGCTGCACAAGCTGAGCTCAAGCGTTGCAAAAATTATACTACTCTTATTAGAGTTGTTGATACATATCACATCGACATTTTAAATAAATATGATGTTTCTCCTGGTATATATTAAAGTTATTTATAGACCATGTGCTTTTTTAGATCAATCTTTTCAACAATAAAGTTCAGCTCAATTAAATAAGCCGAAGAAGAAAAAGTGGAACATGAAACCCAATTTAAATTATTTTTTAAAAAAAAAAAATATTTAAGAGTAAAATTAATAAAACTGCTAAAATAATAATAATTTGAATAAATTATACATATCATGTTACTAGTTACAAATAGATATACAGGTAGGACATTACCAATTGGCAACGTGGCATGCTCTCATTGTACTCTGCACGAATCACACAACAAATCCTCCACCTAATTATAATTATTAGCATAATTGTAGAGAACACCAGAAGCTTCACAACATTATCAAAGACATCTAAGACAACAAATGCCTCCGAAAATGTAAATAAATAAATAAAACTCACCACAAAGTATGATAAGCTTAATTAATCCACCCTTAAATTAATTAGTGTCATGATTTAAAGCTAATGTCGACCTATTTAATTAGGGTTTAATTAATAAATCACAGTCCACATAATTCCAAGAATGTAAGAAGAAGCAGGAAAAGTCATGCACACTGACACGCATTTACATGCAAAAGTTTCTTCTCTTCTCCCCAAACAGCTTTTAACTTACCAAAGCATTAATAGTAGTTAACAGTGTTGAATGCTACTGCACCACTTTCTAAGTCAAAGAAGCTTTTACCCTATTCCCCATCCACCCTATACATATACATACATTGATATATATATATATATATATATAATATAATAAGGTTAATTACATACGCTTTTTTACCCAAAAAGGGAGCCCAAAAGAAATCCCAAAAAGCTGGTGTTAAAATCCAAAATAGTTCTTCCTCTCTGCTTTTTTTTTTTTTTTCGTTTTTCGTTTTTTGTTTTTCCTTTTTTATGGGAAAATGATGAGAGAAGAAACATTGGAGCCAAAACCCGAGAAGAGAAAGAAAGAGAGAGGAGGCCTAGTGCTTTGAGAATTTGGTCTTTCCCATGGCCGGGGACCAAAGATCAGCACCGTTGGTGTTTGCCACGTGTTCGGTGCATGATATTGGGACAAGGCAGAGACCTCGGCTCCTTAAATCACCTGCTCTTGGTTGATCACCGGCTCCAATCCCCTCCTAAATTATAGAGTTAAAACACAAATTAATAAACCCAATATATAGAGTAGGATTTATATATTTGTAAAAATATAAATTTAAATATATTTATTAATTTTTTATTATTAAATTTACATTAAAATTTATAATATTATAAAATCAATAAAATAAAAATAAATAAATAATACAAATCTCGTAAAAAATTTATAAATATATTTACACTTATACTTATAAATATATATATATATATATATATATATATATATATATATATATATATATATATATAGTCCGGAGAAAATACTATCAATAATACCAAATAATTTGATACCATCAATTATATTCCAGTCTAATTATATATATATATATATATATATATATATATATATATATATATATATATATTCAACACGTTTTCCGTTGAGACTCTTTATTAGTAGATTTGAAACATGAACTACAAATTACGATACAAATGCTAATTTTTCTCAATTAATTAAATAGCTTAACATTGGTAACAAAATATTAATTCAGAATCTTCTGTTTTAATATATATATATATATATATATATATATATATATATATATTAATAAATATAATTATTTATTGATATTGTATATATAATATTATTTTTAATATATTATTGATATGATATTTGCTCGGAGTCCGAGCTATGTTAAGATTTAGAGCAACGCTACATGTACACCCCCAAAGGGGGTGTACATCTTACACCCACCCATCTAAGGGTGGGGGGGTCACTTCACAAATTGTGAAGTGACCCCTCACCACACCCCACCCATTGGATGGGTGGGGTGTGCGATGTACACCCCCAAATGGGGTGTACAAGTAGCATTTTCCTAAGATTTAATATAAATTTTTCAACTTTATAATATTGTTTAATAATTTTGACTATCAATTTATTTTAAAAAAAAAAATCATGACCACTCAGTTTTTTAATATTTATTTAATAATTTTGATACTAACATAATTTTTTTTTATTTATATGCATTTTAAATAGAAAAAAATATATTAAGAGTCTTATAATTATAAAATATTTTGAAATACATTTAATTTCAAATTTTTTAATCACTAACTGAATTACTATTAAATTTAATAATTTTTATTATTATTTAAATATAATAATATAAATAAAATAATTAAATATATATATATATATATATATATATATATATATATATATATATATATATATATATATATATATATATATATATATATATATATATATATATATAAATAAATAAATTTAATATTTTATTATTAATTATTTAATTAATATTTTTTTAAAAAAAAATTAATTAGATAAAATTATATTTATATACTAAAATTTTTATTTAAATATATTTTGGCCCGATTAAATTAGCCCTCTTGCTGATGCATAGTACATAAAATAAATTATAAACTATGACCAATATAAGAGTGTGCAAAGTACTTATTTTTTTTCTAAATACTGAAGCAACTATAATGCATTTCTCAAACCATTTCTCTTAAAATTTTGTTCTACTGTACTACTGCTATGTTTATTAGTAATTAAATAAAGAGAGAGAAAATATATGTACGTGTAGATTGGCAGAGGATGGCAGGCGTTGCAGATACGGAGAGCTTAAGACCTGATATTAAATATGATCGGACCAGATCAAATAGAAAAAGTGAAAGCACGGTAAACAAAACCCAATTTTTTTTTTTTTTTTTTTTAAAAAAGGAGAGAATAATAACACAAAAAAGAAAAAAAAAAGAAGAGAGAGAGAGGAGAGAGATGAATGAGTGCAGGTACCTGAACCTGGTCGTGCAGGAATCGGATGTATCCCAGAGCTTCGTGCAGAACCGAGGCCGTATCCGACTGAAAACAAATTAAATATAAATTAATTAATATTATATATGTTATATTATATCTACTTTTTGCATGCATTAAATTGCTCAGTCAAAGTCAAAACCATGCGACAAGTTTGTTTTGAACCCAAACGAAACGAGACCCTTTTACCATCATCTTTTACCTCTCTCTTTCTAGTTGTTACTATCAATACCAGTTCCTACAAACTTATAACTTGTGGTTTCATTAATCTTTCGTAGATCACGTACAAAAATGCTTAAATTAAGCAATACCCATGAATAAACTACCCATGAAAAACGATAGAGAAATTAATCGAGTTAAATGCAAACAAAGAGAGATTGAAATAGAGAGATCGATGGTGATGATCGAGCTAGGGTTAATTCACCTTTCCGAAAGGAGAAACGAGTTGTTGCAATGCCATAATTCTCTCTCCCAACTTCTCCTTCCTCACCTGCTCTCCCCTCTCCCAAATTCAAAAAAAAAAGAAGAGAAAAGAGAGATCGAGATTGCATTAATTAACCAATTAAGCACAAACACCCATTAACCAAGCATTAAACAGAGTTACTAAATTAAGTGTCTCAGGGTGATACTTTATTGATCAGAATATATATACCTTTATTAATGTTCCATGGCCCCCAGATGCCTGTGTCTTGGGCTTCTTACTTGTACTACTATTGGGTGTATTGTATGTAGCTGATGTTCTCCTTCCTCCACTACCATCCACCTTTTTCTGCAACCAACCCCCAAAAAAAAGAAAAGAAAAGAAAAGAAAAACCACCATATATATATAATATGTACATTAAAAAACATATAGAGAGTAATAAAGGGGAATCATATAGATAGATATGTATAAATGATTGAATTAATTACCTTGGAAGGCTTAGAGGAGGTGGTGGTGGAAGTAGGAGGAGAAGAGGAGAGAGAAGAGATAGAGGAGTCGTCGGTGGACTTTTGCTGAAGTAGCCCATAGAAAGGAAAAGCATCCCCTTGTTCATGTCCCCCGAAGTATAGCATGTGGGGGGAGTAAGAAGAAGAAGAGGGTGGCGAGGAGAGAGAAGCAGGTAAGCATAAGAGATGACCCTCTCCAATATCCTCCCCTGACCCCAGCATCTCCAAGAAGCTCCCTTCTTCCATTTCCTCCTCCACCTCCTCCTCTTCCTCCTCCTCCTCCTCTTCCTCTTCCTCCTCATTCATGTTCAAAACTATTATTATTTATTTATATATATATATATATATCAAACTTAACTCGAAAAACACAAATCAAAACAGGTAACAAATAATTAATTAAATGAACAAGAGAAATAAATAATTAAAGAAAGAGAAAGAGAGAGAAAGAGAGGAGAGAGAAGCCAGGGTGGAGGAGGAGGAGGAGGAGGAGGAAGAGCTCAAAGGAGAGGTCAAAAATGAACTCACTTTTTCTATCTTATTCACACCTGTGTGCGCGCAAGTGATGAACAGGAGAGACCCACTTCGTTCAGCTTGAGAGTAAAAGAGTCAAGACATGTGAGCTTTTTTTTTAAAAAAAAAAAAAAAAAATTATTTTTTTTATTTAAATTTTATTTTTTAATTTTTTTAATTTTTTTTTGCTCTAAATAAGTCTTCTCTACTTTTGTTGTTATGCGGAGAATCTTTTGGCTTTGTTTTGGCATCTGAGCGCCGCGCATGGGGCACTAAAATGGACGGTGGAGATTGGCTTTTCTGGCATTTATGGGGCCCCACGAACGGGAGGGGGAGTTTCCTGTTTTTCTGATTTCAGTAAAAATTGAGTTTTGTACTTTAGTCCTCAAATCAAGGTTCTTTTCTAGTTAAAATAATATTATAATATAAAGAGCAGGGAGGGATTTAATTAATTAATTAATTAATTAATTAATTAATTAATAATTAATTAGGTGAAGAAACAACTTGATTACTACTTAATTTGTCAACATTTTTAAAATTTAGAGGAAACGGGTGGGGGGAAGGGCTAAAATGTAGCCTCGAAATAGCGCGAGGAGCGTGGCGTAAATCACCTTTGTGATTTGTTTGTTGGGTTGTGCGTGTCCGAGACTTATTTTTTTGGGGTATATATAAGTATATATTTTTTTTTTGGGTATAATTTTGTTAGGGTATATATAAATATACATTCTTTTTATGGTGTATATTTTATACTCCATCTCATCCTGAGGTATTGTAAATTTTACTCGTCACTCGATATGACGAGTAAAAATATATCCATTTTAAAATATAGTGGGGTGTACAATATAAACCCATATACACCTATTAGTGTCCTATTTTTTGAGGGATGGCTTTGGATGCTTGGTGTGCTGCGTCGGATTTGGTGTCGTCGCCCAGTCAAAACCGCCATCCCAATCCTATAAAAGGAGAAGCCGTGTCGCAGTGTCCCATCTCTATAAATATTCGTTCACAACCTCATAAAATATATTTTTATATATATATATTTCTTATAAAAAATTTATTTATTTTTTTTTATAAATAATTTTAGGATATATATAAAGAGAAGTGCTAGGTGTACACTCCAAATGGGATGTACATTCTACACCCACTCTATTTTGGGATGGATATTCATTCACTCGTCACATTGATGTGACGAGTGAAATTCACCCATCCCAGGATGGGGTGGGTGTAAGATATACACCCCATTTGGGAGTGTACATCTAGCATTTTCCATATATAAAGGGAGTATATAATTTCACTCGTCACTCGATGTGACGAGTAAAATAATATTGTGAGGTGCAGGATGTACACTCCTAAAAAAGTGTACACCTACCATCCCTCGTAATTTTAATTAATTTTATAATTTTTAAAATAATACTTAATAAAATATAATAATTCACCGTATTACGATAATTAATTTATTATTTTTAAAAAATAATAAATTATTCATTGTTATTAAAGAATAATTTAAAAAATATTAAATAAAATATAATTAGATCATATGAAAATTTTATATTTTTTCGTTCAACCCAAAAAATAACATAATCAGCTCATTAAAAATATACAATAATATTACATAATAAATAATATATTTTTCTATTTTACTTTCTTAATTTCTCTATAATCTCAGACTGAGCTTAACTATTAAGAATCAACATAATATTAAACTTTTTTAAGAATTAATTTGGTATTAAAAATAATAAAGGTATTTTAATTATTAAGAGCAAGTTTAGCAGTGTGATCTAACCTCACACAATATGAACAAGGCATATTTCCCGTAGTACTTTCTCACTGTACAGCGTTGCACGGTTTATTCAATGCTTTAAGCCACCGTATTCTGAGCCCTATTTTTTACCAAAAAAAATAAAAAAAATAATTTTAAAATAAAATTTTGATGAGACTTAGTTTACTATTTTTTTTATTTTATCCTTTTTTACAAAAAAAAATACTACTTTTAGAATAAGGTAGAGATCTTTATACCTTTTATTCTAAAATTATAAAATTATAAATAATTTTTAGTAAAATTATAAAAAATTTAATGCAATAAATAGTAAAATAATAAATTTTAAATTTAAAAAATATAAAATACTCATTCAATTTTAAAATGTACTAATAGTATTGCTCAATAGCTATATAGTGCAACTGGGTGAGTACTAGCATATCCATTTATTTTAATAAATGATGAAAAAAATAATTAGTGAATTGGAGGGAGCATATTTTATGATGTTATCTAATTTCAAACAAAAATTAAGAATTCAACAAAAAGGTTAATTTTTATGCACCTTTATTATTTTAAAAATATAATAAATATTTCAGTAAACTACTCACACGTACGCTATGTTTAAATGTAATAACTTTTAGACAAAAAAAAATTAATAGACAGAAGAGTAAAATATAAAAATGAATATTTATAAGAAGTTTTTTATTTTTTATTTTTTATTTTACATTTTTAGTCATATATTTAATTTGTTTATTAAAATGCGGTTATATGTTACAGGAAAGATACATTTTGCTCTTATAATGTATTCACACAAACATTTTTAAATAATTCATGCATATTATAAAAAATAATAGTTTATTTATTAGTTAATCTATCAATTGTAAGTGTAACATTCTTATCAAGCCAAATACCTTTTTCAAAACATTTATCATTCGAAGATTTAAGAAAAATATCTAAGGTTTGCTATGTTCTATTTTAAAAAATTTCGGTGTTTAAATTAATCATATGAAAAACATAAAAGTAGAGAATCAAATATCAAATTTGTTTCTTCTATCTTTGACATATCTGGCGCTTTAATTACAATGAACAATGCCAAAAATATGGTTGAAAATAAGTGAGTAACGCCAAATTATTGAGTCACTTGTGAATATTAACTAACGCTAGAAAACGAGAACCTGACTCATTTTTTTAGTCATTTAGTAATACAATTTGCTTAAACAATAGAATGAAGAGTCATTAGCGTATCGTAGTTATAAAACTATAATGGGCTTTGGTATTGCTCTTTGGGCTGTGTAGTTTGAAATAAATAATACCTGGGCCTATAATAGTCCTGTGACATTATTGGATCGAATCTGCATTGGGCTCAGGACAAGAAGGGTCGGAAAATTTGAGTTAGCTTGTTCAATTTTTTACGATATGATCGTATAGAATTAAACACATTAAGTTTGAGATATGAAAGATTTACTGAATTTATGATAAATTCAATAAATCTACGAAAACACAATCATATTATGGGATTAACTTTCGAATCCATTAAGTTGATCGTAGATAAAAAAAAAAAAAAAAAAAAAAAAAAAAAAAAAAAAAAAAAAAAAAAAAATAAATAAATAAATAAATAAATATCATATTATATACAGATTGCGATATATTCTAATTTATATCAGTATAAGACTAAGACTAATAATTTTTTTTTTTTTTTTTTTTTCGCCATGCAATGAGTGTGATTAAGAAGAGAGAGATTAGATAAGGTACTGTGTTTAATTTGGATAACACTAGATCTACAATCCATTTTAAATTGTAATTCTGTAATTTAGCCATTTAAAGGCCAACTTTAATTACTACAGAAGCCTCATCCTTTTTTTCTTCTTTTTTTTCTTTTTTTTTTGTAACTAGAATTTAAAAAGGATGAATTAGACTTTAGTAGATGGTATTAATTCGAGGAGAATTTGAAAAAAAAAAAAAAATTATTTTTTTTTATTTCTAGATTTAGTATTTTGTTACAGTATGGTTCAGAATTGAGAAATGAGAATGATGTATGAGTTTATCCTTGATTATGCGGTTTCTCGAGACTTTGACTAAGAGAACCTGCTCATTTGCTTATGTAATCAAGCATTCCACAGTCCACACGCGTCAGCAGTTAAATAACGTACGTGCCACTGCAGCCACTTGTCTACGTAGTCTCCCTTCTCAGCAGCTAAATAATGCAGGTGCATGTTACTGTTGCTTTCCTCTCCATATTTCTTAAACATTTTTGTCGAAATTTGACTTCTATTTCTTTAACAATTCTTCTACTCTTCCAGATAACGACATATGGATTTGCTACCAGAGACGTGAGTTTTAATTTTGAGCTAAATAACGAACGAACACTTTTACAAGGTTCGCTTACATCAAAAGTTCAATTAATTAGCTGACGAAAAGTACTCCTACGTACATAGCGTACTCACTGCTACTGTTTAATGGAGTCGATCTAATCAATGATATATATCTGCTATATCCGGCCATAAGATCCTGACTCGAATTCCATTTGGAACGAAAAAGAGTGTACATGCTTTGACGTCGCCTGGAAATTAAGCTAGAGCTAAGGATTTAACCCAGTCCTAGTGCTATATATAAGAGAGTTCCCACTAGGAGAATGCATGTATATATATGGCTTACCTATCTATCTAGTTTATTGCTTTAATTGTAAGCCTCAGTCGATCTTAATCACACGTTTGACAAGCTAGCGCTTGACACCAAATTAGAAAATTGTGGAGTTTGACGAAGGAAGACGTAGGATTGACCGGACCACAACTAAAAACCAAACCCAACTCTTCATTAGGAGAACCTGGATTATTACTACCTCTCCAAACCTTGGGCAATTAGCAGAGTCTCATGTCCCTTGTGATGCCTCTGATGCCTCTAATCGAAACAAATGAACCAATTTTATGCGTGGTTTAAGGTCATTTTTCCGACCTAATTCCAGTGCAAGAATATGGCTCGACTCAGATTGATCCTGATTGTCCATAAGTTAATGATTAAATAGGTAATCGGAACATCTAACAGTGCAATTAATATGTTAAAAAAAGTAGCTACTTTGATCACCAGATTTCACCCGTAGCGCTAAATACCTTCGCGTGTGACAACAACAAACTGATAAAAGTTTCGTTGAGATTTGATTTGATCAAGGACTAACATCTCGATCGAGGCTGGTTTGTCACTGCTAGCTCTTGTCCCTCTGAAATATTCCTCCTATTAATTCCTTATTACTAGCTATGTCTGAAAGCTTCTAATACGTACATATACGCACGCGTACATGTCACCTGATCAAATTTCCTCAGTTAAATGGAATAAATTTGCTTGAAAAAAAATATGATATTATTAAAGCAATAATAGATAGAAGGTACATAGTCTCATTCCAATGCATGACAACGCTACAAGCAACCCAATCAGGTCGATCAACCCAATTCTGCTAACAGGATAGTGATCGAGGTTACCTAATAAATTCGATTCCCCCATCGATCACCAAATTACTACTTAATTGGGCTATTAATTATTTCAATTATTTAAGTTAATTATCTAGGCCTCATTCACTGTACTGCGTATATACACTGTGAACGTGAATTATGCCTATTGATTCAGTAAATTACGACAAGATATTGGACGTGAGAAACCAAGCATGAAATTGTCAACCGTAGATTAAAAAATCCCCAAGTTGTCTTAACCCAGGACCAATTGATCAAGCCCACACTTTCCACAAAATCAACTATAAAACTCAACAATAACCAACTAATTAAGGACACCAACAAATTAAACGGCCAAAAAAGACAAGTTTTGGCTTTTCCTAGCCTGGTCAAACTAATATAAACTCTACGAGATACGCAAGGGCCCATGCAAAATGCAAAATCATTATTATAAAGCAATTAAAGCAAACAACAAAAACCCCTTTCTTTCGATCTACAGTGATCTACTGCGGTGAAGAGAGCTAGATGTCTCCATATGTTCTGCTGTAAAACTAGGAAAGCGAAAACTATTTCACCCATCCTATTTTTGTCTCTACGTTTCTTCAAAGTCCTTATATAAATAAACACTCATCCCGTGTCTCTAATTCCCAAGCGTAGTAGAAGAGAGTATAGTAGTTACTATAAATTCGGCATGGCTAGGAAAAGGAAGTGCTCTGATGATGAGCAGGAGCCCGAGAGCTTCAATAAGGCGACGAACAGCGGTGGCGGTGTTTGGGACGACGGGAGGGAGGTGCAGGCGGCGGGGGGGACGCAAACGGTACGTGGGGGGTGCGGCAGCGGCCGTCGGGGCGGTGGGTGGCGGAGATCAAGGACACGGTGCAGCAGATATGCGTTTGGCTCGGGACGTTCGACACCGCGGAGGCGGCGGCGCGCGCGTACTACGAGGCGGCTTGCCTCCTGCGCGGGGCCAACACCCGCACTAACTTCTGGCCGTGCGGGCGCGCGCAGTAGCCCCCCGCGCTCCCGGCCAAGATCGCCAACCTCCTCAAACTGCGGCTCGAGGCCCGAAAGGACGCGGCGGCGCAAAGCAAGCAGAACCAACCGCAGGAAATAGCCGTGCGGGAGCACGAGATCGAGGGGCGATATCAGGACGGAGGACACGACGACGACGACGACGACGACGACGAATCGATGAGTTCTTAAACGATCCCGCTAACTCTCTCACTCTTAATTGTGAAACCGATCAAGATGATCGTCGTCTGTGTAATTATGATGCCGCGCAACCTAATTGCCCTAGAAATGGAGGCGGAGAGGGTTCGGGGTCGGAATTTGGGCACAAATTGGGGGAAATTGGAGGGGGGGGGGGGGGAGGAGGAGGAGGGGATCATGGATTTCGAGTTGATGATGGAGGAGGCGCCATTAATGACGAGCTACGACTACTCACCGTTTGAGATGGTGGCGGAGCTCGATGAGGCGATAGAAGAGGAGGGGGAGGAGGGGGACGAGGCGTCGGTGATGAAGAGGATGAAGTACGAGAGGAAGATCTCGGCGTCGCTGTACGCGCTCAGCGGGATCTCGGAGTACTTGAGGATGAGGGTTAATGGCGGTGGGATCGGGGTGGAGGGTGATCACCTCTCTAGCCTTAGGAATGCGTGTAGAAGAAGAGCACACGAAGAGGGGGCGAAGGTGGAGGAGGGAGGAAACTCACAGGTATCCAATGAGGTTGGATCGTCCTCGTCTTCGTCTTCATCATCGCCATTGACGACCCCTGCTTCTTCTCCTTCTCCTCCTGCTGCTTCGAATTCGAACGGCAATGGCAATTTGACGCTGTGGAGCTCTCTCGATCTCCCGCGTTTCGTAGCATAATTTCATTCTCATTTTTCTTTTCTTTTTTTTATTTACTTAATTACTAATTATCTTATCAAATATTAGGCAGATTTATATATAATCTAATTTAGCTGGAGGGGATCGGATAATGATGTTATCATTTTGATAATTGCATGTACTTGAAAGATGTAAAATAACACAAAGTAGAAAATACCCGGAAAAGTGAGCGGTTAGATGATGAGTTATGCAAATGGAAGTGATTAAGGTTTTAAAATTTTTTGCTTTTGAGTTGGTTAGGTAAACAAGTAACGTCTTCTACTTGCCATCACCTTTCAGCCTTTTTTTTTTTTTTTTTTTTCATTTTTATTTTAACTTCTTAGTCAATGGACAATAATTTTTAAAATATGAGCTTACATCAACAAGCATGACCTTTCACGAAAGAAGTTGAAGAAGGTACAACTGGACAGTAACGAACAAGCATCTGTAGTGAGCTCAGTTTGGGCCCAGGAAAAAGCATCTGCATATATATTAATGGACTCTGTTTCCATCTTGAGAGACAAAGCTACATATATTTTTGGGTTTACTTTGGGCCCAGGGAGAAGGAACAGTATAAATCAATGAGGTCAATTTTAGAGCACAGAGAGAGCTGCAGATATCAATTGGAAACAAATCATGTTAAATTAGTTCGTTATCCGACTAACGTAGCTCAGTAACCTGTGAAGAACCCCATCGACCAAACCTGAATGTAGAGGATTCAGCCTGGTTTAAAGCCTGTTTGGCCCTGGTCTCCTTCTGCCTTAAGCAATAGCAACCATTAATTCAGACAAAGAGAAAAGGAGGGGTTAAAAAAAATCTGAAGCAAAAATGAAATACTGAGAACTGCTTTTGCCGCAGAAGAAAGCAGTTAAAGAATATCTTAAAGTACTACTCACAGAAAATTTTATCAAACAAAAACAGGACCAAATGAGCCCTTGAATGAGCAGTGCACATTTGAACATTTTTCTTCAGCATATTTTGTCCTTAAAGCAGCAAACCATTTAATATTGGATGGCTTGTTACGAGTAATAAAATGCATCAGCATCCAGCACAACCAAAATCGGCTAATATGAACACAACACTAAATATAAAATTTGATCGAACAATACTGCACCTTATAGGAGGACCAAATGAACTCTTGAATGAATAGTGTAAATTTGATCATTTTTCTTTAAGACTATTTTTTCCTTTAAGCAGGAGAGCAATTAATATTGGATAGCTTTTTACTAGTAATAAAATGCATCAGCATCCAGCACAAACATAACTGGCTAATATGAACACAGAATCTGATGCACATCCCAATGCTAAGACAAAATCATCAAATCAATGATTCAAGGAGAAGTTTAATTAGTAAAGCAATATTCCACACAACAAAAAAAAGAAAGAAATCTAAAAGCAAAACCTGATGCTCCACCAAAATGCAGTCTCGACTATTTGTCCTAACTGTTGTATGATTAGTAAAAGCTTGAGCAAAGAAGTAGATGAGGAAAGAAGACCAGAAATAACAAGTATAGATCAAGTGGCACCATACATATGGATCCAAATACTAAGAGTCTCCTGAAAATGAGAAACTTACTTTCCTCTTTTGATCTCTTCACAATAACACTGTAAATCATAAGTGACCTGCTTTCATAGGAGTTAGCTCAAAATAATGCTTAGATAAAAAGAAAATGAAGAAAACATCACAAGAATCTTCAAGATATTAAAGGTGGAATCCAAACTATGAGATCTCCACGATGTAAAATTTACAGCAGTTCTTTCTCAAAAAAATGTACAGCAGCTAACAATAAAAGATCAAGTTTCATTTGGTTTGCGAACAAGCTCAGCATCACTTTTGCACACAAATGTTAGAGATATAGACAATTTATAATTTAGCCATATACTAGCATACGCAGAAATCAGAATATTATCTTCCCATGTCAATTACTTCCAATTAAATTTCTTTACAATCAGGTAAACATGTTTCTTGTAATGTGGGAAACTAATTTACAGGCAATGGCTGGATTAAGGCAACATGTGCAAACTATTTAGTGGAAACTCGAGCAAAAGGCTCAATCAGCAGTTTGCTCTGATGAGTGAACCTTATGGTAATGCTGTTCTAAGTTAAACCACAGAAAAAATAACTGGTGGACAAAGGATAAACACACACCACTTGCTGATTCCAATCTGCAACACCACTTTAACAACACCACTTGCTTCTTTTTGCAGCTGCTAACATTGATCATTATTTCTCAGCTAAATAAAACAATTCAGACTTATCTCTACCCTAAAACAGATCATTTCAGACTTATCTCTACTCCTCTTGCAGACAAAATAATTCAACTATATCAATCTTGAATCACATGTATCACCACAATCCATGTCGACAAATGTTCCTGGCCCTGCATCCCCTAGTCAACTACTTTATTACCCATAAAGAATCAAACCAAGTACAAAATGGTTCATGAAAAACACTTATTTAAAGAACAATCAGCAGAATAACTACATTTAGCTTCGTAAGCTAAATTCATACTCTGCGATGTATTCCAACTGGTAGCATAGAACATGCTCACAAAAACACTCCAAATTCAAAGACCTTAATAGAAGGCAAAAGGAGAATATACGATCCATTCTTCTTCGAAATTGGTAGTGTGTACCACTAAGTTGCACAAACTAAAAGTAGTACAAACTTAACCCTGTAACATTTTTAGAAACATGGATTTATACAATGCAGATATCGAAAATTCACAACCTTTGGCATGTAATAAGTCAATCCCAGGTTGGTATTTCTACCAACAACATGATTTCACACCAAATAGAGATAGCAGAGAGTAAAACTTGACCAAACCTCAAATCCTTATGGATGAACCACGGAAACAACATGTGGCACCTTGCGATCATCAAAGGGGAGAAAGATGTACTCCGAAGCGAACTCCTCCGCAATCTCCCCTGCGAGCTCACCGTGGAGGGCTTTGCAATGCATGTAGAGAACGACAGCTGCCACCAACCAATACAACAGAAGCACCGTGATGATCCCGGAGCCGAATACTGTTCTCGCGATAATCGGCAACAATTTGGTCCAATCGCCGACGTCTCCTAACGTGCGGCCGAGGCTGAATCCCCACAGCATGAACCCGATCCCGGCGGAGAAGAAGAGGAGGAGGCAGAGCGCCGCCCACCGCATCCCGGCGATGAGATCTCCGCTTCGTCGCAGCGGGGCGAATCCGAAGCTCGATTCCATGATCGCGATCACCCCCGCGAGCGACCAGTTGACGAGGAGGTATGCAAGGATGAGGGCAGAGGAGGAGGCGAAGAGGGAGTAGATGAGGAGGAGGGCGAGGTGCGTGTGGGGAACGAGGCGGAGGGAGAGGAGGAGGAGGGAGCCAATTAGAGTTAGGGTTAGGGCGATGGGGAGGAGCGCGGCGAGGAGGGTGAGGAGGAGGCGGGCGAGGGGGCCGGGGAGGGAGCGGAGCGCGGGGAGGAGCTTCACGGGGCGGCCGAAGAAGCCGCTGTGGACGCTGTGGGCGACGGAAGCGGCGGCGACGGAGAGGAGGAGTAGCGCCACCACGGCTGCGGCGGCGGAGGCGGCAGCGGAGGCGGAGGAGGAGGAGGAGGAGGAGAGGAGGGATTGGGGAGGGTAAGGGAAGGAGGAGGAGGAGAGGAGGGATTGGGGAGGGTAAGGGAAGGAGGAGGAGGAGGAGGAGGAGAAGAAGAGGGTGGGGAGGGGGACGAAGGCGACGAGGAGGAGGGAGAGGGGGAGGAGGAAGAGGACGGAGAGGGCGAGGAAGTGGCGCGAGTGCGCCGCGACGACTCGCTTCGACGTTTGGATTACGGCGCCGAGCATCTCCGCCCACGAATTAGTCGGCGACAGCTCCATCGAAGAGAAAGCGCGGCGGTCGTGGCGGTGGCGGTGGAGTTGGCGCTGTTTGGTGGGGGTTGGGGAAGCTCTTTTTGGATAAAAGAAACGGACACAGAAGTAGTCCCTTCCTTGGATGAGTGGGTTAGCGTATGATAAGTTCACCCTTGCTTTTTACGAGTATACGCCTTTTGTCTCGGTTCTTTAAAAAAAAAATTGATTTGTTCTAATGATAATATTTCTTTTGAATTTAGCGAATGACTGACAGAATAATATAATTTAAAAAATAAATTTAATAATAAAAAATTTATAAATATTAAATATTTAGTATTTTTAAAAATATTCAAACTCTTTATATATATATATATATATATATGGAAAATACTACTTGTACATCCGTAAGGGGTGTACATCTCACACCCCCATCCATCTAAGGGTGGGGATGTGATGAGGGATTACTTGATGTGACCCGTAAAAAATATCGCCACCATTAAAGGAGTGGAGATGTAGGATGTACAGCAATCATATATATATATATATATATATATATATATATATATATATATATATATATATATATATATATATATATATATATATATATATATATAGTAATTGTTTGTGTTTAATAATGAAGAGAAGCGGCAACACGAAATTGTTCGCTTGATGTATCTTTAGCATTTTTGAGTGTTCTTGACTTATTAATATGTATTTTAGAAGGTTAGAACGTGCCTCTTGATTGCATCCAAAAGTTATTTTCTAATTATTTTTTAAAAAAATTAACTAATCAAAATTAGAAAAACAAACATCTCAAAGCAAGGAAGTAAATAAAGTACTTTGTTCCAGAGCTGGTTCATTTCTTTTCTCTTTTTTTGGTGCAATTTTTTAGATGTGTAAAAAATTCACTTAATAATTTGGATTAAACATCTGATAAACTTCAAAGTTTTATCTTTTCCCTTTTGTGCTTATGATATGAAGGCCCAGCTCGTGATTAAACCTATGGGCTTGGGCCTTCATCGGACCGGGCTAGATCCGGACCATACATAAGTCCGGCCCAAGCCTAACTCTTTTATGGGCCTGCTTGTTTTTGTGTATCGTAAAAGTTGAATTTATGACTTTGAAAAAGTTTTATTTCAATACTAATATTACAACATTAAATTAAACAGCGTTAGTACTCCTACATAAAGTTAAATAAATAATTTTGTTAAATTTAGTTACTCTATTAGCTATTGTTTACCGATTGTTTCAATTTTATATATCAACCAAAAATAAATAAAACTAAGGAGTCATTTTGAAACGCATGTTGGTGAGACCGCAGTATCAATATATTTTTACTGAAAATTGGCCTAACTTGTGATCAATTATTTTATTTGTTTGGATTAGCTGGAAAACGCAGTGATAAATCAAATCATAATGAATATCTTGGACGTATCTTTGTCCCAAAAGAATTTAATATAGAGGTAGCTTATATGAGTAACATGATTATATAAATGTAAGCTGGACCAACACAAATAAATAGTGGTTGCACCTTCCTGAGCATGTGCCATTTATCAGAGCAGATAATTATACTTAGTCAAAAATTATTCCTTTTTGTTTTATAAATAACAAAAAAAAATGTTCTTACTATATCAACTTCCTTATCAGTTCTCTTTATTCTTATTTATGTCCTGTGCTTTTGTACATGAACAAATTAATTATACTTATTGCTGTAATTCTATCATTGAAGCAGCAACTTATATAGGTCAAGCAAAGTGCTCCACTTTGTTTCATTGAGCATTACTTAACCAAAAAGTTTAATTTTATTTTGTTTTGTTCCAAAGCAGAGTAAAGAGAAAGCATAAATTACCATATTCAAGAATTTGATGCCACCTTTCTCCCTAATTTTTTTTTTTTAAAAAAAAAAAAAAAAAAAACTTGTTATTTGTTGCAACCCATTCTTTCCCCCACCTAACAAATTGACCTGCTACCAAATATTATACTCCTATGCTGCAATATTTTTTTTTCATGATCCCAGTGCACTGTATTTCTAAAACTCAATTATAAAATTCTTAAAATCTATCAAATTAAATTTTTAGTATTTAGATTTGTACATTATATCTATGGAACTAGATTTGTGGTCCAAAATATTAGTAATCAAATATAGAGTGTGGTGCACACTGAAAGGTGCTCTGGGTGCACGCAATAAATTCTCCTAAGGACCCTTGTATTCCTTCCTACCCAGCCTTACGTACCTGCATTATAAAATTTGTACAATATATGAGCTCTGTCGTATGCTAATTACCCCATGCATGATTGGTCAACTTTACATTGTCCTCTCTCTCTCTCTCTCTCTCTCTCTCTCATTAATTGATATTATTTTTTAGGGGTAATTTTTTATATACTTCTAAAAATTTTCATGTTTTTAGATTTACCTTTCTTAGAAGGCTAATATTAAAACTATCCTTCTTACGTTCCAACTTCTTTCTAAAATATTCCTGAAATTAAACTCTGTTAGTGTACCGTTTGGAGCTGCCGTTATCTGTGTGAAATTATTATTTTGTCCTTTCAAATATACCTTTCTATCATAACCAACTTTTCTTATGTACCCTTAAAATTTTCAATAGTTTTGGTAGATAGGGACAAAATAGGTATATCTGATAGTTTTCAACTCTGATTATTATTTAACTCTAGTTTAACCCTAGTTAACTTAACAAAGGAAAACGGTAGGGGTATTTTTAATAACGGTGGAACGTATAAAGGATATATTAAAAAGAAAAAAATAAGAGGAGTAAATCAGATATTTTTTATATTTCAGGGGTATACATGCAATTATCTTTATTTTTTAAGTACTTTATTTGCCTTGAGTGAGAAGAGCGAGAAAAATGAGATCATGAGTCAACCTTTGAGTGTCCAATCACTGTTTGTTAGTTTGACCTGGATACTAAAGATATAATTTTTATCAAATAAATTTCAGTTTGTAAAATTAATTTTGGTTAAAGGTTATAATCTGTTTGGCTGAATTTAAATAAAAAATTAAAAGTTTTAAAATAATTTGGTAAAGTTATTTGACAAAAAAAAATATTTACTGTTTGCAAATAATAATTTTGTTTCTGAATTTATTCAAAAATAATTTTAAATTTAAGTTGAAATTTTAAAATATAATATCTAAATTTAAAATTTTAAAATTTAAAATATAAAAGCTAAAATTTAAAATTTTAAAATTTTAAATTTTAAATATTAAAATTTAAATTTAAAATTTAAATCTAAAATTAATATAAAATTTTAAAATTTAAGTCTAAAATCATAATTATATTTCAAAAAGTAGATTTTAGCTATTTCTTATTTTGGATTTTGAAAATCAAAATCATATTTTAAAAACGAAATTGCCTAGTACTGAGCCAAAAATTATTTTTTAAAAATTAAACTAAACACTGTAGAGGGTTGGTGGAACCTCATGTTGACATGTGTCCTTCGTACCCTCCACATATATATATATATATATATATATATATATATATATATATATATATATATATAACATTTTTTTTGTTTTTTTGTTTTTATTATTTTAATAAAATTTTTTCAAATCTTTTCTACATAAATTTTTATAAAATAATTTAATTACTAATAAGCTATTATATAAATTTATATTAGAATATACCAATTTTAATTATTTTTATTTAAATAAATTTAATTATAAAATTATTTATATATAACTTTATTTAATTAATAATTAGACTAATAAAAGTACATAAAAAAATATAAATTAAAATTTATTATTAGAATTTTTTTATATCCGTAACAACGCGGTCTTTAATAGTGTGTTTGGATTGAGATTAAGTTGGGGATAAGGAGATATCCCAAGTTAACCCAAATAATATTAAAATTGGGGAACTCGCTTTCCCACTCCGTACAGGTTAGGGGAACACCGCCCCAGGAGATTTCCAAACTTGTCCCATCATAATTTTTTGTTTTAATTTATTTTTTGTATTTATAAATTTTAAATTTTAAAATATTTAAATTTATAAAATTTAAAAAAATTTATTTTAAAAAATTTATAAAATTTAAATTTTTTTTTTATTTTTTTTATATACAAGTAAAATATAATTTTAAAAAAATAATAAATATTTTAAATTAAATATTTAAAATTATATAAGTAAAATTTTTATTTATTTTAAAATATTATTATGGTTGAGAATAAAAATGTTATTTTAACTAACTAATACTTTCTATTCCTCTTATTCTCCATCATTATACGAAACATAAATTTTCTTATTTCTGAAATCATACCGAAAATTTTTTTATACTAATTTTGTATTTTATATCGCTTTTATTCTATTACGAAACGCAACCCTAAAATTTATATATATATATATATATACGATGGTGATGTAAGTGTGTCCAGCTTTGCAGTTAACTAAAATAGTACGTCCTATAAGATAATATAAATGGGTTTGACTGAATGGGAGTATCGCACCACAAAAAAAAAAAATTTACAAAAAAATACTATATGCACATCAAATATATTCATGTAAACCGTACATCTGGCTTTTAAAAAAAAAAATTATACAAATTTATTTAAATTTTTAGTGAAAAAAATTAATTTTATTAATAAAATTATAAAATGAATAAGATGTAAAATTTACATTTAGTCTATAAATTCAAAAATAGTGCTCCATACGCAATTGTGATAGTAGTACCGAATCATAACAATCAATACATACGATATAGTTGCGTACATAACAAAAATATGAGAAAACAGTAAACCAACACACCATGCTGCTAAATCAAATAATATAGGATCAACAAGTTTAGCAAATTAAATCCCGTTTTACAATGTTTGTAACAAGTTAAATAATTATCATGTGCCCAATTTTAACAGTATTTAACAGTGGGTTTTGGTGGATTAAATTAGGTGGCCAATCAAATAGAATCCCATCATTCAGGCCCCTTTCATTTATCTTTTCCTTTCCCTTTTGTTGGCACATCTAATTTAACTTGTTTTCACAGCAACAATATTTGTAATAAATGTATCCTTGTTCTCCTTTTCTAAATCTTCGACCAGGCACGTGTACAAACAGGAATTTTTTTTTTTTTTTTTTAAAAAAAAAGAAAAAAAAAAGAAAACTACAATGCACCATGCATGATTAATTAATTTGAATTTGATTAGTTTTAATTTAATTAGATATAGTTCTCTTTCCTACAAACTTATCAATAGAATAGACTCTTTAAAAAAAAAAAAGAAGAAGAAAACTACAATGCACCATGCATGATTAATTAATTTGAATTTGATTAGTTTTAATTTAATTAGATATAGTTCTCTTTCCTACAAACTTATCAATAGAATAGACTCTTTAAAAAAAAAGAAGAAGAAAACTACAATGCACCATGCATGATTAATTAATTTGAATTTGATTAGTATTAATTTAATTAGATATAGTTCTCTTTCCTACAAACTTATCAATAGAATAGACTCTATACCAAGCAATTCACCTTAAAACTAGATATGACTTCTAAATTGCCATAATAATAAAATTACTTTTCAAAGAATTAATGCTAAATTAATGCTACATTACATATGATTGATAGAATGAGAATCTTATGATATAGATTAATTGATTGTCAATATTGGTCAGCAAACTAAGGCAATATATACCTAATTAATACTACGAATATCTATTTTTTCTTCTAATCAGGGGATATATCTCGACATCTTTCGTGCATGTTAAGTATCACCAACTGCTGCAAATGCTTCATGCACCAACCATGTTCTATTCATGCTCTTTGTGCTTGAGGTTAATACAGCGGTGACATCGAAAATATACAAAAGGTGATCAGATCAAATACTAAGCTGTTCAACAAGAAAGAAAAGTTTCACTAACTAGCTATAATAGTAATTAATTACCTTTGCAGTTGATATCCTTATCAATCCAAACCTTGGTTTTAACAGAAGATGTACACACAGCTCCTATATTAAACCTTGATCCACATAAGTTTCGTCACCATTCCGTCTATAAGATATTATTTTTACGGCCTTGGAGAGTGTTAGCAACGAGCGCACAAACTAAACAAAATTAATTGGCGATCACGACAGAAAAGTTAAATCAAAATTGCACGACAGAGAATTAACACACAGATTTACGTAAAAAATTCTTTGCAGGGAAAAAATTACGGGCGAAAGAGGAAAGGTTTCACTATATGAAAAAGGGAGAATACAAGAGTTCTTCTTAATACAATCGCTCGATCTCTCTAGGGCAAACAAAAAAAAAAATTAGGATTTTTTCCTTAGCGGATCGGATCCGTAAGGATCGGATCCGTACCGCGGGGGGCGGAGCCCCCCGCACCCCCCGTCCGATGTCAGTGGAGGGCTTCGGGCTCGGGCCTAGGGGCCCAAGCCCTTCGCTTCCCCCAGACATCCACAAAATTTTTCGTCGCACCGCGAAGCTGTCGGCGAACCTGAATCATAATATCGAAGTGATTCTGATTTTGAGTCACATCTAACAGAGAGGAATATACTGCTTGTTCTCATATTTTTTACAAATTTTTTATCACCAACTCCTCTAGGCTGATAGAATGTTTGCCTAAATTCTGTGTTCTTACTGTACACATTTATTGAATCTTTGTTAATTTCTGTGGGGCAATAAATTAAGAAATAGTGTAGCATAGGACTAATTGAGGTGGCTAGCAACATTACATTAAACTAATTGAAGAGTTACGGACCACAGTACATTTACTGTGGGTTGAGCAGCAAAGGTTAAGGTATATTCAACCTCCACAAAAATGAGCAGGTCTTTCAAAAAAGAGATCTACAACATACACTGCAGGGAAAAGAAATAGAGGATTAATCATGATAATAAGTATTATTATCGATGATTATCACTATAATTCGGAAATAAGTGAGCGGCAAGAACAATGCCTTAGAACACCAGCTATGTAGTGGTTAGAGGTTCAGTTGTTGGCCTATCATTCATCTAAAAACACCACATCAAAAGGACTCCTCTTAACCAACCTCCTTGACTCATGAGGCCCACCCCTTCCTTTCAAAGCAAAGGTGTGAGTTAGCTTAATTACAAGATACCATTCCTCATATATATAGCAAGCTCTCTCTCTCTCTCTATCTATTTATCTATCTATCTATCTATCTATCTATCTATCTATAATCTCCTACATTTCCAAAGAGAAAATCCTCTATACTTGTACAATGGGGATGACCAGCAACATAATGAGAAGCTCCATCAATGCATTCTTCAAGAGCTATCATTCCTTCACCTCAATTGCCGCTCTCCTCGCCTTCCCCTTCTCTGCCTGCATTCTCTTTTCGGAGTCGCTCGTTCCCTCCTCGCCGTCAATCCTTAACACCATCTCCGTTCGCCTTCGGTTAATGTTCCAAGCCGCAGGCTACCCTCCTTCTTTCTTTGCACTTCTGAATCTCAAACTCGCGCAAACTGTCTTCACCTTCATGTCAACCCTCCCTTTTGCTCTCACCTTCTTACTCTTCGCCAAGGCATCTGTCATCTCAATCTTTCGTGAGTACCCGCGAAGCCGATTGACCCCTCCTTCGTTCTCTAACTTATTTCCGCTCTACCGTTCGCTCGTAAAGACACATCTTTTGAATTCCTTCATAATCCTCTCCAGCAATGCCACCATCTTCTCGCTTCTTTTCCTTCTCTTCAATGCCGTCGATATCATCGGCATTTCGTCAGACACCTTTCTCCTCTTCATCTCGGCGGGCGGTGCGCTTCTTTATTCAATAGTCATTGCGAATGCAACGGTAATATGCAACCTAGCTGTTATAGTCTCAGCAATGGAGGATTGTGGCGCCTACTCGGCGGTTCTTCAAGCTTGTATGCTGATAAAAGGAAGGGTCGCGACGGCATTGGCCCTGGCATTGCCAGCGAATCTCGGCATGGCAATGGCTGAAGCTCTGTTTCAGTTCAGAGTGGTAAAAAAATTCAATCTGTCAGTTATGTGGGAGGGATGCTCGATTGCCTACATACATGCTCTCCTCGTTGTTCTTGAGACCATAATCAGTTGCATTTTCTTCAAGAGTTGTAAGGTGGATTATTGTTTGAATTGGAGCCAAAGGAGAGAGCTCGAACCGGAGGAGAAGGGCGATCTTCGAGTTTAATCTATATTACGTGTTGATTGTTGCAGGCGCGTTCACAGAAACAAAATCAAAGAAGATTATTTTCAGCATCTGTTGTTGTACAGCAAAATTTCAACTAATAACGACTGTATATGGACACAGCGCAGCTTTGAAGAGAGAGTTGAGATCCTCCACTGTCTTATTTTGCATGTAAAACAAGGATTCAAAGAATACGTTATTCAAAAAATTTGTGGCGAAGAACAGATTGTATCAAGATATTGGTCCTCTTTACAACAAAGTCTGAGATCTTTACTAAGTTTTCCTGTTCCACAATAGATTTAAGATACTGGATCCGTACAATGAATTAAAGGAATTGTTCAAGCAGCCCCCACTCTTTACTATAAAGTTCAAAAAATTTGTGTATTTCTCTACAGTGTCTGGTCGTTGGCATTACCAACAACGGTACGGTAGTTGGTTATTTCCCTCTGTACACTGAAAGAGAAGAAGAGGTCAAAAGACCTTTCACCCCTGAAACAAATCCACAATAACAACAACCGAAGAAAGGGAACAAAAAGACAGAAGGATGTAAACCTTTGAAGCATATGTGTAGCACTTGCCGATCTCCAGCGCCCATGAGAGGCAAGATCCAGTTGAGATTAGACGCATCTTTAGCGGGCGAGAGATCACCCTAAATGTAGGAATTTCTTGCACACGATTTCTCATTGTGAGTACAGCATAGAAACTTGCTTTGCATTCATCACATGATCCTCACAGACACGATTTAGAGATCGTGTATAAAGTGTAGCCCAGCAAGGATACTACTTGAGTATTTAAAATAAATAAATAAATAAATATATATATATATATATATATATATATATATATATATATATATATATATATATATATATATATATATATTCCAAACAGACCATGCAATAGCTGTTTAGTGAACTAATGAACCAATACACCGCAACAAATCTACAAATCTATGTACAAGCAACAGTTACAATTACTTCTTCTAAGCATTTCTTTTGAGGTCTAATTTAAATGCACCCTCCAATGATTCCCAGATTCTTCAGCTATTTTTGAGTACAAAATTGCATCTAACAGTACAAAAGAAAAAATAAAATAAAACCCTCTTTCTTGCTTACGAACTACTGGAGAGGAGCGTAAGCTACTGGAGAGGAGGAAGGGAGGAAAAAAAAAAAGGAGAAAGAAATTCACCTATATTTCTTTCATCTCTATTGTACAACAGGTTGACCTATCATCTTATATAAAAGAATACCAAATATGGGGGAAAAAGATTAAAAAAAAAGAAGAAGAAACTGTACAAACAATAGAGCAAAATGGAGCCGTGTCTTTAGCTTTGTACAAAAAAATGAACCTGGATGAATCAAACATGGTCCAAAAGCACCTGCACGGCATATAGAAAGAATCTTTTTTGTAACATAGATGAATTATTTCATATTAAAGATGAAAGCCAGTAATGGATCCTAGCCAGTTTATAGCAGAACGGTTACAAGAGAGCAATACTAAAACAAAGATTTTTACCTCAATACATTAGCGTGAAGATGATCCTCGGTGCTATCTTTGTATTGGAAGTCGTCTCAGTTTCATGGCCACCAAGAATCTCCCAACATCTTTGAGAGTGGATAGAGATCATCCGCTCCTTGAGAAGGAAAAGATTAAAATCACTTGCCAGATTGGCATGCTAAAGGTCATCTGCCAATTTTTCTCTCTGCATTTGCATCTTTGGACTTCTCCATGTCACCCTCCTTCTGGGCCTTTTTCTTCGCAAGTTCAGCTTGTTTGCCGTTCTCCTCATGCGCTTTGCGGAACAAGCGCACAAAATTCAGAAGTGTAGTGATAACTGCAATTTTTCACAAATTTTGGCAATAGAGGAACAAATTAAGGCACGAAAAAGCATATATATATATATATATAAAGAGAGAGAGAGAGAGAGAGAGAGAGAGAGAGAGAGAGAGAGTCCGGCTACTATGCTATCGATAGCACCGAGCATTTGGTGCTATCAAATTTTTCGTCGTTAGATCTATCCCTTTGATCATTTTCATCCCTTAGATCATACTATTTTCCCAACCACCCACTAAACCCTAAGGACCCACTATCACCCTAACCATACATTTTTTCATTCAATGGTCAAAAACCTAATAGCACAAATGACTTGGTGCTATTAAGTTTTCTACCCTTAGATCAACCCCTTTGATCATTTTCATCCGTTAAATTTTATTATTTCCCCAACCACCTATTAAACCAAAGGGGCCCACTATCATCTCAACCACACATCTCTTAATCCAAGGGTTAAAAACTTAATAGCACCAATAGCTTGGTACTATTAATAGTATTCCAGCCTAGCTCTATATATATATATATATATTCTTTACAATTTCTGTAAAAAAATGCTATGCAAATAATTTCATAGATCAATACAAACTGCAGAAAAAAAAAATTAAAAAGAAATCAAAAGGAAAAATAGAATGCATGATTGACCAATCAAAATTATATGCTAACTTAGAAACAGTTTTTATTCCTGCTATTCTGGATTTCTTACCCTTATACAGTAAAATGTGTGACTTACCTTGCTCAAAGGGACAGCGTGCAGGATCTTCGCCAAAATATAAGGCAAGAGCATCTGCATTTTTACCCTGTTGACATTCAAAGTGTTAGTAGGCATAAAAGGGTCAGTTATTAAATAAGCAGGATTAACCAGGTAACTACTTTTGAAGGAATGATAGAGAGTTAAGTAGCATACAACTGCAGAATAAAGTGCTGTTAGGGATCGCACTTCAGCTCCAGCAACCGCAGTAAAATCCTTCAATGTCTAGATGACATGCATTTATATAACAGAGTTTCAGTATAGAAAGTAGCAAAGGTCTAAAGCAAAATTACTTGAAAGATATGATAATGCATGGAGTGATAGGTAAATGAATGAACATTTAATCTCAGCTTGATTCATGGTGTCACAGTACCCACACTTGAAAAATGTGGGCGTCCAAGGGCCATACATTGAAGGGCGCATAGTACTAGTAACTTGGGCTCGAGCAGTTTGGGCCAGTGGCTTAGTCTAACAAGCTACTAATGCCAGTGAGCCAGTTGGGTCATTACACATAAGCTTGAGGAATATCCCACAATTCTGTATGAAGTCAAACCAGCCGATCAGCATTAGTAACTTGATGCGTCTTGACCACGTGACTAGAAACACCTATACATGTATTTGGTACCTATTGGGGTCTGGCAGATGGTTCTCAAAAGGACAAAAGGAAAAAAAGAAAAGAAAAAAGAAAATAAAGAAAAAGACAAAAAGGAATCATTGGCTTAGACTAGATGGTTATACCTTGCAGAAAACTTCGGATACTGGCCCATCACTTTCTGAAGCTGTTAGTTCTAGTTCAACCTTTTCTAATCCTTTCACAATAGCTTGCTGCTCTTCAGCCAGTAACTTCAGTTGCAACTGCCCAAATGAAGATACAGATATCTTAAACATTGCTATTTCTAGATTAATGGCAGCCCAGATGGAGCTTCTGTGGAAATACTGTTTGAGTCGAGCTATCCAAAAAAGCACTAACAACTTTCTCATCATATCATTCCAACAGGTTCGTGCTATAGAAGAAGCAAAAGCTCCAATTTTGAGCTTCAACTTTTGGGCCTAGAAGCACATTTTAGCCCTCCACCATCATAGAAGCTCCAAATTTTCTGTTTGCACAATGCCGGGCTGCCACTTCTCGGGGGAGAGAAGCTGTTCCACAAGCTTGGCAAAACAGGTTATAGTAATCAATCAAACTTGAAAAACCTTTGATGTAGCTTCCAAACTAACAAGATCCTCATGAAAATCCAGTAGATGTGGTGACTTCTCGGCAAGAACCTGATGGGTCCACATAAACTAAAAGGTTAAAGCGCATAGAGATGCCAATATAGCCAGCAGCCTTCATGGCAAAACATGATATCTCTGTTCAATGTCAACTATTAGGCCATTTTCCAAATTAGCCTAACAAAAAAACTTGTATTCGTAGAATGGCCTCCTAGAGAGCTTTTAAACCAACTAGCAGTTCACTTTTAACACTGTATTCCTCCATGGACAGATGAATGGTGATTCGACTACAATATTTAAGTAAATGTTGTTAATGAAAGATGCCAATCCAGGGACAAAAAATAGCAGTTGTTTGATAAGTATTTTATCTTACATGAATTTGAACAGTCCACTTTCAAACTTTATTACAGTATGCCAGTTTCATAAGAAAATTCGGCCAGTTTCACAAGTAATCAAATTCGTAATTGCACTATATATGCACAACCAGAATAAGCAGTGTATGATGATTCTGTTAATAGAATTACTTGCATTAACACACGTAAAACAGCACAGACATCAAATCCTTAATTTCAGGTTCAACAGAAGATAAACAGGTAAGAAAGAGCAACTAATTTCTCCTAGCAAGAAGATATAGACACTTATTCATAGATACACCAGTAATTTTTTCCAAAAAGGAAGTGAGTTATCCCTACCTTACACAAATAATGCATCAACGTCATTTTATTATTAGTGGCACGAGTATCTGTAAGTTTCAGAAGGCTGTCTAAGCGAAAACCAACGGCTGAACCTGTATTAAACCCAAAAATGTATAAAAAATAAAAATAACAAAAATAATGACAAGTTGTGCTATACTGATGAGTGAGCATGCAACAGAAAAGAGTACATATGTATAAGTACATTTGCCAATTCATAATATCGCAAACTTACTACAGGTTTATGTCTATGTGAAGAGCCCAATATCTAGCAAGCAACCTAAACAGTGCAGCCTATGTAAAGTGAGTAATGAAAGGAGAATAAAATTTGATGGCAAACTGCAAATTATGTGAGGCAATAAATGCTAACAAAGAAAAGATGCTTAAAAAGAGGAAGGGTATGGAATTAAAAAAGAGATGAAGACTGAGGAAATACTATGGAAATAACAGTAGAGCTTGCTGCTTGTGATGCGTCACAGAGGATACAATAAAAAATCTCCTTAAAACTAAAAACCCGAGAAAAAGAAAAGGAACAAAATCAGAAGAAGAAAGAGTGGAGACTTGGGTAAAAAAATAGTAGTAGCCTTAAGTCAGCTGCATATCAATATTCTTTCTCCTTCTTTCCAGTCCAAGACTACTCATTTCACAAGTATAGAAGCGATAAGAAAAGTTAATATTCTGTCCTCCAAATAATGAAGGAATCAAAACAATCATAAAAAACAATCATATTCGAAACAGTCTCATTACCTCTCGCTGTTCCCTGGTTCATTGTATTCCCAAGATTTAAAATTTTCTTCATGATTTCCTTTAGTTTGTCAGAATTTCGAATCTGGATAGAAGCAAGAAAAGTGACTTCCCATTAGTTACATATCAAAAGAAAAGATGCTCAGAGATTTCAATAGCACTTGAAATTGTACCTCTTCGCATGCAGAGTCCACATTGTATAAATTCTTTCTAATATCCGAAATCTGCAGGAGAAAAAACATAAGAGAACAAGTCATGAACCACGTCAAATTTTTTTTTCCCCTTTCTAAATGAATATGGCCAGCATATTAATGACCTGTGAACCAAACTGAATCTTGAAAGCAAACACCCTAAACTTGGATTCGACCCTTGGAACTTTCATCAATTCTAGAAAGAACTGCAGCAAGAAAGTATCATAAGATAAAGAAATATGATTTAGAAGCTGCCTTCTATATAAATGGATAGATATATATATATGACTTATTATTATCATATTAAGTGCTATCACAAAATTACCAGCAGAGTGTTAGTTACATTGCATAAACTACTCAGAAACAAAATTTGATATTCCAACTAGTCGCAGAATTTTAGCTATCTGCAAACATACGGAACTTATCATTCAAAATTAAGAGCTAAAATTTCAATGCTTACCTGCTCACATTTTCCAAGGTTTTCCTTGTTTCCACTGTAACCCTAACAGCAGGAAAGAAGTTAAATAATTGACTTACAGAATAATCCAAATAATACAAAATAGAAAAATTTGATGAGAAACAAAAAGGCAATAACAAGAAGAAGAGTTGACATTAATTTTACGATATACACCTTCAAAAGCTCCATTTCCTCCTTTGTTGGACAAAACTTTATGATATTTTCCAGTTGATCTACATCTAGAATTGAATCATCTAATGCTAGGGCAGCACTCTGCGTTAACATAAAAATAATAATAATAAAAAAACACAAATAAAATATATCAAGAAATGGCATAAAGATAATAAATGCTTACTTGGCAAACAGTAAAAACCAAAAATAATCTTCAAACATTTTAACAAAAGCTGCTCCCAATGCTCTTACAACTAGAGCTATCAAATGAGCTTATAATCAATAAAAAACTTGTATTTCATGTTCAGGCTAGATTTCCATTACAATTCGGATTCTGAATAATATGACATTATTGATCAGCTGCTGCCATTAAATATAAATGGTAAAAAAATATGTAACGAATGCAGATCTGTTGGCTGGCGAAATTAGTCAACCCGTACCCACAATTAGACACAGGCCATGATTATTTTTCAGACCCAGATGTCTAGTTTGAAATTTGCAAACCAACCAGCTTCCAGAACCAGTTGGATCAGAAATATCATTTCATTGACTTTGAAGGTTTTGATCAGAACTAGTCTTCATGACAAACACTACCTGATCCAACCCAGCACATACAAGAAATATAAAGCATAAAATGTTGCAGAACCTGATGTTGCTTTACACCTTCAAGGTTCAGTTGCAACCAAGGACCTAAGTAATGCTTATCCAATAAAGGAATAATGGATAACTTGCTAGTGCAATGCAGTATGGAATATGCAATGCCTTTCAGAAAATCACCATTGCTTACACAGCCACAAGACCACTTCCTAGAATACTTTTAATGAAACCTTCAACTCAACCAGATCTCTTTAAAATTTTGTAGTACGGAAAAAAAATGGAAACAAATCAGATCTCCTCAAACTCAGTTGTCATCTGCCATAACTAAGAAAAGTTACGAAAAAAAAAATTAGCATCTAGTTCATATTATGCCAATTCATGACCAGTATCAGACGTGTAAATCTCCTTTGATATGTCTCAATTTACATGTATGTATCCAACTGGCCGAGTCTCTTTAACATAAGAAGAAGAGAATCATCCTTCATACCATCATATCAGATAACGGCATCTTGATTTTCGTCAACATGATCTCAGTGTTATTTGCTCGCCTCAAGTCAATCTACAGATAATATAATAGCCAAATATCAGCCAAAAGTCCATTGGAAAGGCAAAAAAGCCGAATTGCATTTGCTTAGAACATCTAGGTTAAAATCACAAGCATCCATCAAGTCACTAACTAAAAAAAAGGGACAGCAGCAAATGAAGGTTCCAAGTTCATAGTAATTGCAAGCTATCCAGAAGCAAAATTAAGCAAATAAGCTTGAATGTATATTAAGCAACAAAGAAGGGGACAATAAACCTTTGTGGAAAAAGAGGTACTTCACAACAAAGATCAAACCACACTTAAGGTAATCAATAGAGTTCCGGCCAGCAGAGTTCAAACCAGTTCAGACCAATAGGACTACAAAAGTGCCCTGACTCCTGCAACCACCACCCCCCTCACCCCCACTCACCACACCCCCCCGGCCCCGCCACCCCCAAAACAAAAATCTCCACTCCAAAATCATGAAAGCAAATGGTGACCCATACATTATTTCTTTAATTTTACTCAGACAGAAGTATTTCATACTTTCAGGTTATATAGCAGAACATGGATTATGTTTCATGACATGAAAAATAAATATGGACAAAATGAAGAAACTGGCAAGTTATCAAGCACAATTACCTGATTTAGATAAATAACAACTGTTTACAATTCTAAAATAGACACAAATCAGCTTCATTATGCAATCCAACTGATTCGGATACTTCTAATTCAGCTGGTTTTTTAAAGAATAGAATAAGCATAATACCTCTGCAGGTAACAAATTTATCAATATTGTTAAAAACAGATGAACTCATAAACATGTATCATAGAATTACCAAAGAATCATCAGCACTCAGCAGTGTAAGGCATAGCAGCAGGTAATGTAAGAAAATTATAAGACACATTAGCACCAGGCAAATGATATGCTTTCTTCCTCTTTTTTTTGTCTATTTGTTGAGCTCTGAGACCTACTTCTGAATAATTACCAGGTGAACTTTATCAGATTTAGATCCAGCAGACTTTTGGTCAGATTTAGAGCCATCATTTGACTTTGGAACCACTGCAGAGAAGAGAGTCTCAAGTTCTGATACATCAAACTCTGAGGTGCTGCATGAAGCAGGTCGCTCATTAAAGAAATGGAAAATAATTGAAAATAATGGTTGCAGATTACAAGTTATCAAAAGTAAATTAAACGATAGCACTCATTCAGAGATGTTGTGAACACCGGCAGCATCTCTAATAACGTAACCAATGTTTCAAAAAGCATGAAGCAGGTCAATAGCAAACAATGATCACAACACCCTGTGGCTGGAATGGTATTGTGAAACCAATGAAAGCTCCTAACATTTATAATAGTTTACTTTTCTAAGAAGGCTAAATTACTGCAAACACTGTCATCGTTATAAAGGTAATAGTATTTCACAGGAATATATTGAGGAAAAAAGGGCCGGGATTAGTATAAGCTAACAAATATAAAGTCGAAAAAGCATCAACACAAAGACAATAGAAAAGGCACATCTTTTTGTCCAGAAGCAAGATAACATTTCCCAAAATATGCTGCGCTTTCTCCCTCATTCTACTCTCAGTTGCTACAGTATGATGGCTCCTCTAGTATTCTTGTATACGAGGACTTGAAAACACTTGACCTTATAAAAAGAAGCATCAATGTCCAAACCTCAGAACATTGGTTGGATTGAATACTATGGGAAGCCGAGGACTACTTTGTGGAGGTATTATTTTGTCCCTCGACGGTGGGCACCTTAAACACCATTTGAACAACCATAGATGATATTGCATGCAGGGTAGTACTCTTTTTAATTCAAAGGACATCATTGATTGAGATTTCGAATCATGGGTATATATAACAAATATAGCATAATATTTTACCTAGTATGATAAAAAAGAAAAAAAATATGGTAGTAATTAATACCTATGAGGGTCGGCATGTTTTTGTAATTCTGCCCACAAGCTTCCTTGCATAGCTCTTGTTACTTTTACCCAGTGCAATGGCTTTAAAGATGATTTTCGAGTTGCTGAACGAGCGAGCCCATGCCCTCTTCCGCCGATCATTGCATTTGGTGGTACGCCTCTTGTGCCAACCGAAGAACTAGTTGCGCCTATTGGAGGAGGCGGTGGGGCACCAGGTGTTCCAGGTGGTGCTGGAGGTGCACGTCCTCCTCCTGGAGGAGGTGGAATAGGAGCTCCCCCATGTCCTCTAGGAGGTGGCGGTGGAGGAGTTCCTCCAGGGGGAGGTGGTGGAGGTGGAGCTCCCCCACATCCTCCAGGAGGAGGTGGTGGAGGTGGAGCTCCTCCATGCCCTCCCGGAAGAGGAGGTGGAGGCGGAGCTCCTCCATGCCCTCCCGGAAGAGGAGGTGGAGGCGGAGCTCCTCCATGCCCTCCTGGAAGAGGAGGTGGAGGGGGAGCTCCTCCATGCCCTCCCGGAAGAGGAGGTGGAGGCGGAGCTCCTCCATGCCCTCCCGGAAGAGGAGGTGGAGGCGGAGCTCCTCCATACACTCCCGGAAGAGGAGGTGGAGGTGGAGCTCCTCCATGCCCTCCACAAGGAGGCGGTGGAGGTGGAGCTCCTCTATACCCACCAGGGAGAGTAGTTAAATCTCCTCCACACTCTCCAACAGAAGGCGGTGGAGGTGGTACTACTCCAAACACTCCAGTAAAAAGAGGTGGTGGAGGTGGAGCTCCCCCACACCCACCAGGGAGAGGTGGTGGTGGAGGTGGAGGTGGAGCTCCTCCATATGAGTTGGAAGGCGGCGGCGGTGGTGGCGGCGGAGCTCCTCCATATGATTCAGAAGGCGGCGGTGGTGGTGGCGGAGCTCTTCCATATGATTCAGAAGGCGGCGGTAGCGGTGGCGGCGGCGGAGCTCCTCCGTATGATTCTGAAGACGGCGGTAGCGGCGGCGGCGGCGGAGCTCCTCCGTATGATTCTGAAGGCGGCGGTGACGGCGATAGTGGAGGTTCTCCATACGATTTAGAAGGCGGCGGCGGCGGCGGCGGCGGCGGCGGCGGCGGCGGCGGTTGTGGCGGTGGAGCTCCTTTATGTTCTTTAAAAGGAAAATGTGGTGAAGAGAGCTCTCCATGTGCTACCGCACTTGGTGCTAGATATGATTCAAAAGGTGGCGGCGGCGGCGATGGCGGCGGCGATGGTGGACATTCTCCATACAATTTGGGAGGCGGTGGTGGTGGTGGAGCTCCTTTATGTCCTTTAAAAGAAAAAGGTGGTGGAGAGAGCTCTCCAGATGCTACCGCACTTAGTGATAGAGGCGGGGGCGGAGGCGGAGGCGGAGGTGATGATGGCGGAGCACCCCTTTGGGCTTCTAGAGAAAGTGATGGTAGAGGTGGAGCTTCTCCATATGATCCGGAGGGCGGCGGCGGCGGATGTAGAGTTCCTCCACATGATCCTAGAGATGGCGACAATGGTAGTGGAGCTTCTCCATATGATCTAGGAGGTGACGACAGTGGTAGAGCTTCTCCATATGATTTGGGAGGTAGCGGCGGCGGTGGCGGCGGCGGTGATGAAGCTCCTCCATGTCCTTTTAAAGAAAAAAACGGTGGAGAGAGCTCTCCATACGCTACCACATATGGTGGTAGCGGCGGCGGCGAAGCTCCTCCATGTCCTTTAGAAGAAAGAAGCGGTGGAAAGAGCTCTCCATATGCTACCACATGTGGTGATAGAGGCGGCGGTAGCGGTGGCGGTGATAGAGGATGTGATGGTAGTAGTTGTGGAATAGTAGTATCATTTTGCATTTTTGTAGAAGAATGTGGCAGTGGAGCTCCTCTATATAATTCAAGTAATAGTAGTGGCGGCGGTGGTGGCGGCGGCGGCGGCAATAGCCGCGCTCCTTCAAATGGTGGAGAGACCTCTTCATTTTTTATTGGAGGTAATGCTGGCGGCGGCGGCGGCAATGGTGGAGAACCCGTATGAGCTTCTGTCAAAAGTGATAGCGGTGGCGGAGTACTTTTTTGTGCTTCCACGAAAGGAGAATGTGGTGGTGGAACTCCTGTACATAATTCAACATATACAAGTGGTAGTGGCGATGGTGGCAGCGAAGTTCGTGTTCCCCTTAGTCCTTTGGAAGGAGACGATGGAGCATCCTCCTGAGCTTCAATCGAAAACAAAAGTGGTGATGGTGGCGGAGCACTATTTTGTGTTCCCATATAAGGAGGTGGTGGTTGACCTCCTTTATATCTTTCTTGGAGTGACGATGATGATGGAGACCTTGTATATGTTCTAAGAGACAAAGACGGACCTCCAAGATATTCTGGGATAGGAGGTGGTGGTGAAGGCCCAGCATGCACAGTAGAAGATAATAATAGAGTTGATACTGGAGCCGTTACTTGCGGACTAGAAGTAACGTTTGGAGGTAAAACTTCTTGAAACCTCTTTGGACGAGGTGGAACTTCTTGAAACCTCTTTGGAGGATGTGAAGCTGGAAATGGAGGCGGAGGCCTTCTATATGCTCCACAATGTTGCAATGAAGCTCTTCCATGTGTTACAACAATTGGTAAAGATGGACATATTGCATTTCTATTATGGGTAGTAAATGTTGGTGGTGGCGATAGTGGTGGAAATGGTGGTTGCAGTGGAGATTCACTTTGCCCTTTTAGAGAAAAAGCTAAGTTTGAAGGTTCTAAATGCATAGAAAGCAATAGTTGAGATAGAGTTCCCAATCCTTCTTGAAAAGAAAAGGAAAGAGGTGGAGGTAGAGGTGGGATTGGTGACAATGCTTCTTTAAATGGTTCGGTAGTAGTCAATGGCGCATTATTAGCATTATCTAAACGTTCAGATAGGTACATTGGTAGGGGTTCATCAACATGTGGAGATAGTAGTAGAGGAATTTTTGTACAATGCATGCTACTTTCAGAGGGTAAAGTTGGCATAGGAGCATCCAATACACCACCACTTTGTCTAAAAGTAGGTATAGAGAATAAAGTTAAGTCCTTAGGTATTCCTTCATCTTGTTCTAATAGATGATTCTGGGCATTTAATTTCTTCCAAAGTGGAGGAGGGGGAGGAGGTGGGGGTAAGGAGACATTTTTGTGAGTTTTAAGATGGTTAGTTGGAGTGAGCTTACAAATCAATGATGGTGGCAGTGGTGGAGGTGGTGGTGGTGTAGGAGCACATTTGTTGGATGTTCGTGATGGCATAGTTAAAGGAGAAGGGAGAGGAATCGATATGTTGGTTGCTATGGGAAGTAGAAAGGTTGAAGAAAGGGTACATAATTCTGTATCCAACATGTTTGAATGCGTGAATTGTTGAGGTGGAGATGATGGGGAAGGTGATGAAACGACACGCATTGTTGGCGTTTCAGGAGGCAATATTTGAGATAAAGAAGCAATTGTTGTTGCATTATATTCTGATGGCAAAAGCATTGAAGGTTGCTGCATAGGTACATGGATTGATACTCTTATTTGAAATGGAAATGGAGAGGAGTGGAAAGATAAAGCATAGGAGGGTGGTGGCGGTGGCGGAGGTGGTGGTGGACGGGGAGGCAACTTGACTAGTGCTTTAGTTTTCAAAGATGAAGGCATTGGCGGAGATAGAGGTGAAGGTGCAGCAGGTGAATCAGTAGAAGCATATGTTAGAGAAGCGTCAACCGAAGTAGTAAGAAGGACAGGTGAATATGGAGAAGCAAGAGATGACTCTCTCAATTGAGATGTTGACAATGGTATAGAGAGGGAGGATGGTGGCAGTATATTAGTTGCTAGTGATTCAGTGATGGGTTCATTGATTAAGGATTGAGTATGGGATTTTGTTGTTTGAGAAAATAGAGATTCATCAGCTGTTATTGTACTTGCAGGAGCAGAAACAATAGTAGTATTTGCAATTCTTCCTTCAACATGACCTTCACATACTGTTAAGTTGCATTTCAAGCCCCTTAGATCAGATGGAGCTTGCTCAGAAGAAGCAGTAGGACCTTGGCTTACAGAGATCTCCCGACATACTTTTAGCACCTCTATCTTTTGCAAGTCATTGTCGATGTCCCGAGATTCCAGCTGCCCAAGTTTTTGTTCTGGCAAAACTAATCGAAAAGGTGGTTTAATGTTGCTTGTCAGTGGTTCCTCTAATTTAGAAGGCACAAGCTTCTCATTTTTCTCTTTCCAGAAGTCAAACTCCTCCCCCTCAACCTGATAAGTATCATTTGGTTGCACATTTGATTGCATACATTTCTCAGTGTTGCTCTTTTCTGCTTCCCCGTTGCAATGACTTGTTTCCAAGTTGCATAGAATATTTTCTTCTGTTAAACTATTCTCAGTATATTGTTCAGAAATCCCATGTACTGATTCGCTCTTTAACTCCTCTTTCTGTACTAGATATTCTAAACTGGAAATCAAATCATCTACATTGATTCTTTGTACAACCCCCTCAATGTCCTGTTTTGAATCTCTAGTTTCTGACATACCCACCTCTGCACCAGTTACTCTAAGAAGATCATTTGTATCATTGTTGAATGCACTAACCACTATATCCTGCTTTAAATTGTTTATCTCTGATGTGTCCATCTCTTCAAACACTGTATCAACACTATGATCTATATCCATCCTCAGCTTGTCTGTCTTTTCTTCGATTGCTAAATAGGGTTTTTGTGCTTCAATTCCCATGTTATCCAGTTTTTTTTCATCTGATGTTTCCAGCAGCAAAATGCCTTCATCAAAAGAATTGTCTTCTTGGGTCTCATTCATATTCAGGTCCTGTTCAGAATTGGCAAATATAAAGCTGCTCACAGCTTCAGCTTTAGGAGTCACATCATCCCTCTGTCCATCCTGCCAATCTGGATTGCTGAAGATCTCTTCTGCCTCAAAGAACTCCTCTTGTGAAGCAACTTCCGTCTCATCCTCATATGCAGCCACAGCTTCTGTGGTGGTATCGAACTCAGCATCAAACTCTGAAAAGAGTACCTGGTTCAGGCATGAATGTATTTTCAACTCCCAATCCTATTAGTGATAGATACCCCCCAAATATATGCAATGGTTTCAAGATCAAACAGGTTATCGAACCGTAAAAGCATCTGGTACAGATTTTCAGATTCAACCTGCAGTTCTTTTGGTTGAAGCTGATTTCTTTTAAAAATAATTTAATATGTTATATAATATAAGATTTATTTTCTAAACATGCGTTCTATCTTGTATACTAAATTCTTAAAAATAGAGATGATTAGAAAATGTATGATTCTTATTAAAGAAATATATAAAAAACCATTATTAATCCTAGATACTCGCTGTTTCATAAAAATTTCTTCGTAAGTTTTATTTATTCTCATATTCAAGAATAAGTGTTTAGTTCTTGAAACCAGTCTGTTTACTATAAAAAGTGCAGTTCAAGCATTTTTGCTAGTTAAACGATTTGGTTCAATGGGCTTTAGAAAGATATGGGTTTGATCAAAATCAAGCCAGTAAAAGTGCTGTTCCAGGTCAGACCAGGTTCACTAGCTGGCCTGGTCTGGTCTTGAGAATATTGCATAAATAAATGCATATAAAATAAACCACCACCCACCTCTGCTTTAAAGTCCTTAGAAAACTGATCCTTGACATCCCAAGCCACGTCGATATCCTCAAGGGTCAGCAGCAAAATATGAGACTGAATAAAGGCTGTGTTGAACATAACACGGAACATCAATTCCTCGTCTTCCAAATCCTCATCCACCTGAATGCACTCAAGGACCACATCCCCTTGAACGCAGCAACCAACATTTAGCTTTATCGGTGCATTATCTGCCTGCAAATTACAGTTAAAACTGATAGCTTCAAACACATAATGAAAATGACTTTTCAGTCCACGGAATCAATTTTACCTGTCCGTAATGCCTAACATATTTTTTTGTCTTGGATGTTGAGAAAAGTATATTGGAACTTCTGTCAGCCGGGGTCAGGGGGTCTTGACCGTAGACACGAATAATGGGCTGGCAACCACCTTGTCCGTCGAAATTTGGAACAACTCTGAGGATTAGACAATCTAGAGTGAAAGTGTTATACTGCAATGGCCACTCTAACTCACTGCCCAATCTGTATATATATTTAAGATATCTCAGATGAGAAGGCTGTGGGTTCAATGGGGATAAGACATGAAGAAGCTCCTTAGGTGCTTGCTTGTACACCATTTCCAGCGTCCTCTGCTCATCACTGTACTGTTTCCTATACAATAAAAGACCGGCAAGCATAAAAGCAAGAACAGGCCATCCTCCCTTTTCACAATGCATTAACAGAATATTTTGTTGGCCTTGTAATGTAAGCCAGCCCTCACTCAACCTCAAGAAATGAAGAATAATCTCCAAAGGAAGTAAAGGGCACCCGGAATACTGATGAGGGTAATTACTGACTGTTATGTCATATAGAGACAACATGGTTGAAATTTGGCTCTTCCCTTCATCATCTCTAAAGTTAAATACCATGAATGAAGCATCAGGAAAATGGTCGCGAAGTTGGAGGACAATACCATCCATGTAATCCTTGTACTCATCTTCATCCATGATTTCCATCGAGAAGCAACAGTCGAACACTGCAAAAATAGACAGTCAACTTCAAAGGGTAAAGTTGTACAAATAGAGAATTATTCATTACCAGACTCCTTACTGATTATTCGAAAGCAAAGGGTAAGCTTTTTTATTTAGCTGTGAAAATTAGGACAGAATGACATGCAAATCAAAGTTAAATGCAAGTTTCATTTGCAGACAGAAAGTGAGCCAAGTTTCTTCAAGTGATTTGTTCCTCCTTTCAATGCAGGGTGACGATGAGAGACCTACCCAACCAAAACAGGTTTGTGCTGATAAATCAGACCAGACCTGCTAGCTTCTTTTTGCAACGTATGCCATGTAGCTTTCTATTCTCATCATATAAATGCCGTGTACGGAAGAAACTATTATTTGTCAGCATAACCTAAAGCTGCTACTCTTGTCCAGTTTACAAGGAATCGCCCAAGAACTCAAAGAGTTAAATTAGGCCGTATAATGAGAAGAGCTAACTCTCAGATAAATTCATCTAATAGGACGTACAGAAATAAGTCTAACTAGGTTTAGCTCCCGCCAGTATCTCAAGCAAGCCACATAGACAGCACAATTGCCGACAAACATCTGGCACTCTTACTCACAAATCTTCCCATGATTGAGAGCTAACCCCTAGTTCTGCTCAACGGTTTCCCAGTTCCATATGAACTTTCGGTTACGCACATAATGCGCATCAAAACAGCAGGAATAGCCTAAGAGTTCTTCTTCAACCGTAGAAACCCTAGATAGCATGCCAATCACACAACGATACACCATATAACTGGGAATTTTACATAGGACTCAAAGATTCTAACAATGAATTGGGAGAAAAAAAAAATATAGAGAAGCGTTACCGTAGACTCGCTCTGTTATCTCCAGAAGCCGATCGGGCGGCTTCCTGTAGAACAACCTCCTAAACAGCGCCATCCGACGGCGCCGCCACCGGCGACCGTCGCTTCCCCCGCTCGATCCAAACCCTAATTGCGCGCCGACCCACGATCAAACCAATCCCTAAACGCCGCGGACAAGAGATCGAACCTCGAAGCTTCGGATGAATTGGGGATGCAGGATCAACGCGACCAGAAATTAGTGTTTCTACGGGTGCTGAGATCGCTAGGGTTTTGTAATCGCGTGGAGAAGAGAACGCGGGGAGGAGGAGGAGGAAGAGGAGGTCGCCAATGGCGGTGTTCGTAATTTTGTCCTCGTTCGTTTCTTCTGCTTTAGCTCGGAGAAGGATAAAGGAACGGAGGGGACGAGAAATAGTTCGGGCTCAGCTGCTTCGAACAACGGACCGTTCGTGCCGTTACGTGCCGCCTTGTCATTCGCTACAAAAGAGGGCCCACCTTCTATTTCACAATTAAACAACTCGTCCGTGGATATTGTGGGGCCCACGGCCCAATATTTGTGGGCCCCGACTTGTACGTTGTGTCCGCACATGTGCATCAGGTGAAAATTGACCTCGTTGAGATTTCATAGAGAGAAAAGGAAATCTCCAGAATTTCTCGACGGCGTGGGGACCACATCCGTCCGGCGATATCGAACCAATGGAATGTGTGTTGAGATTTTCGTCGGCTCGTTAATTAGAGCAATGCTACATGTACATCCCGAAGGGGTGTACATCATACACCTCCACCATTTTAATGGTGCCGATATTTTTTACGGGTCACATCGAGTGACCCATCATCACACCCCCACCCTTAGATGGGTGGGGTGTATGATGTACACCCCGAAAGGGGTGTACACATAGCATTTTCCCGTTAATTATCACCCGCACGTGGGAGGAGATCTGGGTTTCGACCGTCATTAGATTTATGTTACAGGCTTTTTGTTGGGCCCAAAAGTCAGGGTAAGCTTGAGAGGCCCAAGGCCCAACTATAAACCCATTCCCCACGTTACACATCTATATTGAGCCATTTCGCTTCTTACCTTAAAAGCCCATTTCACTACTACTAAACAGTTCTACTTATTATTAACTTTGGTTACAACTATACATTTTTGGTGTTATATATACATATTTACAACTTAATACTCATGTGAGGTTTTTTTTTTTTTTTTTTTTTTTTTTTTTTTTTCAGATATTATGTTTTTCATTTGTTTGCAAAATTCAAACTTTCAATCATATCGGTTTAGCCTGTAACCCGAATTTGCGACTGCGTCCATAGGCATGCAAATTAGTTGTACATACAATACAATGAACTTATTAAAGAACTATCTATGTGATTGCTCTCATTGTGCCTCCTATGTGTCACCTAATAAGAACTCGAGAAATTAGATTATATTTAGATGTTTAGTAATGAAATTTTTCGTGTTACGTTTTGCACGCTTAATGCACTTGTAATAAATCACCAATGAAAATATTAATAGTAATAATAACCATCGCAATGAATTGATTGTTGAGATACCGTTTGCACATAAACATATAGAAGAGTATAAATACTAATAATTATGGTTTAAATAATAGGTGAAAACACTAAATATTATTGGCGTATTTATAAAATGCCATATAATACTTTCTTCTTAATTTGTAGTGTGTACTTAATTATACGTTAAAATTTACTTTAAATGTTCTTCTAAATAAATTTATCGTACGTATTACTTTCAACTACACCCACTATATATAACTTTCCATTATTAATAAAATTATTTTAATAAAAATTATTTTATATAATGGAATCAGAGCGATGCCATGTTTTTTAACTATATATATAATACCCTTACACTAGCGTATGAGATCACAATGCTACACAAATTTAATTAGTGGAGTACATTAATCGCAACTTAAAATAATTTCATCATAATAAATAATAAATAATGAATAATGAATAAGACACTTTAATACTAATAAGAATATTCAAATTTTTTTTTTTTGAGCTCTGGTAATTAATAAGTGCATTATCCGCACGAGAATCCCCACCCAATTTTTGTTCCCACCGACTAATACGGACAACAATTGTTTCAAAAGAAAAGGTAACACGGATATTGGAAGGGTCCAGAGAGTTTAGTCACGTGATTCTTAACTATTACTTTGCTATATACTCTTTTGATCAATTTTAAACTTGAGAGAGATTCGAGTTTACAATTTTGTATCCTCCTTTCAATTAAAATTTAATATATCTCAAGTTAAGCATATTTTATGATCAAGTTGATGATAAGTAAGTTTTTATATCTATTCATTGAATCTTTTTAATTTTTTAATCAATTAATTGCTTGCTCTTCCAAATTAATCAATACGGCCATATTGATTGATCAAATAGTTTTTGTTATTAGTAGATGATGTTAAATCCGTATGCAAATTAATGTGAAATAACCCAAGAAACACATGTAAATTATTAGATAATCGTTCATCTATTTGAAAACATTATAAACACTTATCGGAATTCATGCCTGATGAAACGCGTTTTCGAATTTTATCATTCCACAAACACCGACAATAAAATCGCTTGGATTGAATGCTTCTAAGTCTAGATTCGTCGTCTAATTAATTTTGCTCTGAATGGGACAGAATAAATTGAACGCAGTAATCCGACTCGGGACCACAACTTTTTTATATTCCTTATATACTATGTTTAATTAGAGTCTCATAAACCCTAATTAGACTTGTATTGGATTTCTATATATTAATAACCCATACCCCGTAGATGTTTTCAGAAACTATATTAGATCACTTAATGACCCTATTAAATTAGATAGCCCATAATATAATTATAAATTTATATGTTAACCCATATATAGAAAAAATTAAATCCAACAGATGATTGAATAATACCACTATCTAATTAAATTTTACTATTTACATATAAATATATAATTAATTAACTCGTGCGTTATCATTGTTTTAGAATAATATTGGACCATTCAAAAGTACATAACCAATCCATGCATAAGGCTTTTTAGTACAGAAGGAAAGAACAAAATATGAAAGTGGAAATGTGCATGAACGTAATTTGTGTGCTCAAAGGACCAATGCCTGCAGGCACGCAGAAATTGACACAGCCCTCCGTAGAGGCTGGGGCCCCATATATTAACAAAATATCTTATAAGCTCCTCTTTTTCTTTTTTTTTATTGAGAGAGATAACATGCTACCTGGTTCGTTTATTTTTGAAATAAATTTAGTTGAAAATATGAAGCAACTAGGCTTCGAACTCGGATCACGAGTATCAACCATCAAATTCTTTGCCACTTGCACTAAAAACATTTTAATCATATACTAAAGTGGATTGTATAAGATAAAATGAGCAAAATATTACAGAAAAGAAAATGTTTCGCAATTCAAAAATATCGATTGGTATTAGATAAAATTGTACATAACTTATTTGGACTATAACTATATTGTCTTGGCTATTCAATATTTTAAAATTAGAAACTTTTTTTTATTTAACTACTATCCCACCTTTTTTATTTGTCTGATCTAAATTGATCGGTAACAATTTAATTCTGAAGTTTGAATGTATCATTTATCATTACATATTTAATTAAAATATTTCATATAATTTTTGTAACTATAAATTTATTAAAATATGCGATTCGTTTAAATTTTGGAGTCAAAGTTTTGTTGGTGGATCAAATCTAACAATTTGAAATATTGAATAATAAAATTAATATTTTATAATATTAGATAATTGACTAAAACAAATAATACATATAGGTTTTATATATTTTTATTTTAAAATGATCATATGATCACTATGGTCCTGTTTAGAAATGAGATTATTTGGGAATAAGGAGATCCATAATAAGGGGAGGGATCATCGCCTTATCCCCAAATATATCAGGAATTAATATTTTATAATATTAGATAATTGACTAAAACAAATAATACATATAGGTTTTATATATTTTTATTTTAAAATGATCATATGATCACTATGGTCCTGTTTAGAAATGAGATTATTTGGAAATAAGGGGATCCATAATAAGGGGATAAGGGGAGGGATCGCCTTATCCCCAAATATATCAGGAATTACGAGAATAATTTGTTCCAGTAATTCTGGTATAAGTGAGAATTATTATTTTCACAATAAAATTTTACTATATTTTTTTTTTCCAAAATTATCCCTAGTACCGAATGTAACATGTGAATCAGTTAAATTCGGTACCGAATATTAAATTTAAATTGTATATAATAGTAAGGAAGTAATATGAAATTTATAGCAAACAAATAGTATATACCTTTTTACATGATAAAAATAATTTTTAAAAAATATGATGAATAATTTTTTTTTTTTTGCAAAATAGATCAAATGGAATGCCAAATTAAATATTATTTTTATGAAACATAATTTGATTTTGATTTTGATTTGGATTTTATCTCATTTTTTGTAAGGTTTTAATTCATTAATTAAAATGAAGAAATTAAAATTTAACAAGTTTTATCACATAATAAAATTTGAGGACAAAAATGTCATTTAATCCAACTAAAACTCTTTATTCCTCTTTTTCCTCATTATCATACCAAACACAAAATCTCTTATCTCTGAAATTATTTCAAACGTTTTTTTACACTAGTTTAATTCATACTTTATATTTATTTCTAAAATAACTAGTTTTGTCTTATTCCGTTACCAATCATCACAACTTATATATATATATATATATATATGAACTGAATTAGATTCCAAAAAAAAAAAGAAAAACAGAGTATATAACTCATCATCCTGTCCTCCACATCTTGTATCTTATTCCCAGTTGGAACTTGGAACCTCTTCTTTTTTTTCCTTTCTTTTCATTTGTTCTCTCACTATATATATATATATATATATATATATATATATATATATATATATATATATATATATAGAGAGAGAGAGAGAGAGAGAGAGAGAGAGAGAGAGAGAGAGAGAGAGAGAGAGAGAGAGAGAGAGAGAGAGAGAGAGAGAGAGAGAGAGAGAAACTTTGGGCTTTAGTACGTAGTAACATTTGGCTTTATACTGAGGTGGGTATAGGGGAACGTACGTTCCCTCGTCTTTCTCGCGCGTGCACAAAGCACAATTCTGGACTAGGCCCCCTTAACAAAAAGCCGTCGCCGATATTGACGGGGCACTGACTCAGGTGGGGCTTTACCTAACCATACTTTGTCCCCCTAAATCATTCCGTGCACTCGGTGTATACACATACACTTCATCCATTAAATTCAATTTTATAAATATATAGCCTGCTGATTTAAAGAATTTTAAGCAAAATTAAATAAATAAATATTAATTTGTAGAAAATTTGTTGTCACCAAATCTATGATTATTTAGATGTAATTTGTATAATAATATATATATAGCGTATAAAAATATATTTACGTATGAAATAAATGGATATACTTTTTCGTCTATTATTATTATTATTATTTTCAGATTGAGGCTATATTTATATTTATACCATATAATTTCTTTTTTTATTTACATGAAAAAAAAAACATTTTTTTTGAGAGCTCAACGTTTTTGTATTTTGCTTGAAAAATAAGAGGAAAGTGAACAAGTGATGGAAATTATGGATTCAGTGAGCACAATCATCGTTGCCACCAACTCCAAATCTCATCACTGTTGAGATGACTTTTAAATTTGTCATGCTCCGATGGGACGTATCATATTTTTTATTTTTTAAATTTATGTCTAATTTGTGAATAACTATACTTTAGTTACTAGAGACGATGCGCCAAATAAAATTTTCAAGTAAAAAAATAAAATGATATTGCCATGTTTATGTGGGACCAATTCTCCAGCTATTAGATTAAGATTATAAGTTCTCCTTTAAGCTATTACGTACGTTAACATCACCTTTAAGCAAAGTGTGATTTAAAATCGCATTAAATTTTCAAATAATGTTGCCTTTTTTCACGACCTATTCATTTGTTTGCTCCACGCGTGTGCTTTCACATCAATCTTTTTACATGAGCATGCAAAAAACCAGTACCCTACCTCGTTGAATGATCACTGGAGTTATTTGTATAGAAAAAAAAAAAAAAAAAAAAGTTTATAGGCCTCAATGTTACATGGGTAAATATAAAAGAAAATTAGTTTATTTTAAATAAAACTTATATCTTTAAATTATAACTTTTGATTAGTTATACATTAAATATGGTAAAAAAGAAAACAAAAAAAAATGACATGCATGATACATGACTTAATTCACCTATATTTATTTTTATATTAGAGTGATTTTTTGAATCGTTGTTCACTTATTACTGTAGTACTGTGACATGAGATGGATTACTATTTACATAATAATTTCCAATGATTAAAATTTGTATATTAAGCTTTATTGCACACATGAAGTTAATTAAAGTTACTTGGTAGATCCACTGATATGATTTCGATTGTTCAGATCTGATCCACATACACTCTTAAAAATAAATAAAATATTATTATTTATATTTAATTCGGGATAATATTATATTTATTTTTGAGTAAAATTCGAATAGCAAGTTACAAATTATGAAATAAAAGCTTTAAACAGAAGTTAGAAATTAAAAACTCGAAATTCGAGAAGCCTATTTAATGAAGTTGATGGCGTAGGTACACTGTTCGAGTCATCTCCACCGTCCACGTGGACGACGACGCGATCAGAGACAACGAGCTCGAAACTCGGAGCACGATCTATAAATATATATGATATTAATTAAAGAGTCATGAGTCGCTGCGTAAGCTACTTTGTGTTGCTGCGCTGTATCGCGTCGTCGTCATCGTCGTCATCGTCGTCGACGAAGGGGATCATAACCGAGAGGTGACCCTTCTCGAATCCTTCATCTAAACTCCAATGGTAATGTCGATACTCTTCTATCGATCCCGTTCTATGTTATTTTCTTCGATTTGATCGTGTGAGATGTAATTTTTGTTTTCACTTTTTTCCCCCTTATTTTGGTTTTTGGTTTGTAAACTGTTTCTTATTTGTTGGATTAGTTTCCGATGCAATTTTTGCACCCTGAGCTGTGTTTTTCCATTTTCTTTCCCCCCTTTTTTTGGGTTTAAATTTACGACGAGGAGCTATTATTAAATTCGATGCGAAACTTGTTAGAAATGATCGTTTTATAAAGCTCGGCTAAGATCCGTTTCTTTAGCTATTATTTGAATATAAAATGCCTAATTGCTGAGTCTATTATTGCATATGTTTCTGTGTTCTTCCTCTCTCCAGTTAAACTCTTTACTCAGTCAACCTCTTATTGGAACTGGGATGTATAACGTTTAAGTGCTAAAAATCTCATCTTGAAACTTCTACAGTGATTAATCTTATAATTGATGTGATGCACTTGTCAAAAATTGGATTGTTAGGTCACTTTTGTGCTTTGACCTTTTCTTCTGCAGTTTTTTCTCTTCTACCGCACTCATATGATTTTATTTTATTTCCTCCGTGGACTATTCCAAACTTTAATTTTTTAGCTAAACCCCATCGTTTCCTTCGTAACAAAGCTCGGATTCGAATCCGCGTGATTTGCCCATTTCCCATTTCTTTATGTGGAGGTCACATCTACTCGGCTGGGCCAGGCATGAGCTGTTTCTTAATTGTGCATAAGATCATACTTTAGTTGCTATGTATATAGTTCTTAATTTTTTTTTTTTTTTTTTTTTTTTTTTTTTTTTTTTTTTTTTTTTTTTGATGATCTGTTGATGGATGATTATACTTTCTCTTTCGTAGAAGGTGGATGGCTCGTCTCTATGAATAAGAGAAATTTTCCATTTTGCTTAGCTTAGTGAATGGTTGAAGGTCCTTGATGTTTAATGTTGAAGATACATAGTTGTTCTTCAATTATTTTCAACCTTATTCCCTTGAGTTATCAAGGTAAATATGAACCATTAATTGCATTATCCGTGGATCTTGTGGTTGTTTGTTATTTGGGTTTGTGCAATTCTGATTGAAGAGCATTTCTTCGAAGTTGCTTGTGATATAACTTGTTTGATGTGTTTTTCTTTTCGCCAACTATGCTTATGAAATATTGTTTTAAGTTAATAAATTGGCAATTTTCATGTATCACTTTATATTTTCTACCAGAGGTTGTTCTGAATTCTGTAAAATGCATCGCTCTTTCTCTGTCGATAATCTGTTCTCTAACTGTGACTAAATTTTCTGTTTACTTGCACAATATTCTACACGAAAGTGAAAGAATGGTCTTTTGATGATAAGATTTATGCTGAAATATAGTTAGTTCCGAAGAAAATATATTTGTAATAAGGGTTGGAAGTTTAAGAAAGGGCATTAGGCTTTTTCTTTTTAATTTTTCCATGTGTTTTTACAGGAATTATAAGTCCTGAATTAACTGCAAATTATTAACTACAGAGAGTCACATAGTAGTTGTTGATTTTGCTGCTTACTTTTTTGGGGATTTGTCTTCTTAGACACCCTACTGATCTCCTCTGAGTATTTTCATGGCAGGTTCATCTAAATAAGAACACAAAGTCCTTCACATTGGGCTATATAACATAATCTCTGCAGTATGGGTTGCTGTGTATCGGCATCAAACAGAAGGCACAAGTCACGAAGATGTTGTTTTAGATCGAGAAGATGCCGTTCCAAGGTCTCTGCATCAATCACTGATGCACCTATAGTTCGTCACAGTGATGCTGGAAATTATTATGTTCGCAGCGAGGTTGTCCATGTCGGGACTACTGCGACCAATAGGCAAAAATCTGAGGTTTCCAATCTAACTTTCCACCTGACGCAGTTGCAATGGCATCATAGTCAGATGGATTCTGGAAATGGTAATTTAGAGTTACTTTTAAGATTCATTAGACAAGCAGAGCTGCAACTTGGGTTGGGTTCAAGCCAAATCCACCTAACCCAACCTGATTGATAGGTTGGTTGTGTGAGGGTTGACACCAAATTCGATTAGAACGTAAACGAACCCAGTAATTTATGGCAGCAGTTCTAAAAAGTATTATCTTTGAAGCTTTGAAAGCACCAACTTCCTTAATCTATTGTCACTTCTTTTCTTTCTCTGTTCTTTCTTTGTCGGGTTAGATATGTGTAAATAGATGAGTGCCTCGATAGTGACTTGAACTTGGTTTTTGTTTTTTCAGTAATATGCGAAGAAGAAGCGTGGTTTGATTCCGTTAGTATTCTGGAGTCTGATTCCGATGAAGATTTCAGTAGCGTCAGCGGAGGTATTTACCGACAGAATTTCCGACTGCCAATGGTCTACCAACTATCTTTTTTCGCCCCAGTTCTTTCCTGATAACTCATCACCTTGTTTCTTTTATTGTAGACTTCTCACAGCCAGTAAGTAATGCAGTCGAAGCGCAACTGTTGCAGTATGAAGATGCTTCGCGAGTAGTGGATGCTATTCATAAGTTTGAAGAACTCTACAGCCCTCCAGTCACTCTTGCTGTTGAACAGTATCTCCGGAGAGAAGGTGTCAAAACCGAGAAGCTTTTGGTAGATGCTGCACCCCAAGACCCTGAAAGATTCAAAATTACAAACCCGGAAATTTCTGTAATCCCCAGTGGAGAAGTAGAGGAAGCAAACTCAAGATATGAAAGCAAAGAAGTTGGGATGAAAACTATAAGGGGTGAGAGTTTCAAAGGTTCAAAAGAGGATAGAAATGACCCTCAGGAAAATGCTCTTGAAGTTGCCCTGAGGAATACACTTTCATGTTGTACACCTCGAGGTGCAAATTCTAGTAATAAGGTTCAGCCATTTCCTACTGCTAGCCCACGAGCCCAAAAGCGAAAGTCGGCCATTATAAGACTTTCATTCAAGAGGAGATCTTATGATGGGGAAGAAACTACTGAAACTCGTGAGTTCAAATCCTCTTACTTTTACCAAAATTAATGCTTAAGTTGTTCAGGGAATTGTTCATATGATTTTGTTTAATTGATGGTTGATGTTGTGCTCTTTCTTGATAGGTGCTTCTAAAAGATATTTGTATCGGCCCAAAGCTGGGCTATCAGTTCCTTGCTCAGCAGGGGAGAAACTAACACAAGGATGCTGGTCTATTCTCGAACCTTCATCCTTTAGGCTTCGCGGGGAGAGCTATTTCAGGTAAGAATGCTGTGACTAATTTTGCAATTGCTATATTTGTACTACAACTCTTTTTTTCTCTCCGGGTCATACAATGTCTTCTTCTAAATTTTCACCCCCTTTTTTTTCAGAGATAAGAAGAAATCTCCTTCTCCAAATCATTCACCGTATATTCCTATCGGTGTGGATCTGTTTCTCTGTCCACGTAAAGTACATCACATTGCTCAGCATATTGAGCTTCCTTCTTTGAAAGCACATGGCATAGTTCCCTCTCTACTTATTATAAATATTCAGGTATTACTCACAGTTATTCTATCCTTGCAAAGTGATTGTAAGTAGAACTATTCACTTATTATTTTCTATTGCTCTCGGCAGATGCCTACTTATCCTGCTGCAATGTTTCTCGGTGATAGTGATGGGGAAGGACTAAGCCTTGTTTTATATTTCAAACTATATGAGAATTTCGACAAAGAGATTTCTCCTCAATTTCAGGATAGCATTCAGGTAAATCGTTTGGAAATTCTTTTTTGATTTTCACAAATGAGCTTTCTGACTGAAATCATATAATCTGGAATTTTGCAGAGATTTGTGAATGATGAGATTGAGAAGGTTAAAGGATTTCCATTAGACTCGAGCGTCCCTTATCGAGAGAGATTGAAAATAATGGCTGGGCTAGCTAATCCAGAGGACATGCATTTAAGTGCCACAGAAAAGAAGCTTGTGAATGCTTACAATGAAAAGCCAGTGCTATCACGGCCACAGCACAACTTTTACATGGTAGCTGTCATTTGTCCTGCACTCTCCTTTGCATGCTCCAAGTACTAGAAAGCTTATCTTTCATGACATTGTACTTCTTGGTGTATTGTTGAAATACAGGGTTCAAATTACTTCGAGATTGACCTTGATATACATCGTTTTAGCTTCATATCAAGGAAAGGGCTTGAAGCATTCCGAGAGCGGCTGAAACATGGCATACTTAATCTTGGCTTAGCAATCCAGGTATTTTGCTTGTTCACTGACCTTTCATTTTCACCTGATGTTTTATTTGGAATGGCCACTTGTGGTTTCTAGGTGCAAAATTCGGATTTGTCCCTCTATCTATTCGCTAACCATCCAGAATTTCATTATGTATTCAATTGAATGTGTATGCTTTTCGCAACATAATTTTTTTTTCCGACCACCATAGCTAATATATTAGATGTTTGTAACAGGCACAGAAACAGGAGGAACTTCCAGAGCATGTGCTGTGTTGTGTGAGGTTGAACAAGATCAGCTTCATTGATCAGGGGCAGATACCAACACTCATGGCACTCGACGATGACTTACAAGAAAGAGCTTAAACTTCAAGCCCCCTTTAGAAGCCATAAGCATTTTGTTATGAGGTTCTCAAGAATAATGATGGTCGAATCTTGCTGACTCCTGAAGACCAGGTGGTCATGGAGGAATGGAAAGATAGAGAGAGAAAGAGGGAGCTCTGAAGCCGAGCTCCTCTATCTTTGTAAACACCTGATAGATATGTATGTTGGTCATTGAATTAAGGGAAATTTGCTTTTACAGATTCGGAGACGCAGATTCTTCCCTGCACCATATCTAGCTATAGCTATTTTTTCGGAAACCCCAAAATCAACTTAGAGAATAAGCTTACAGCACCCCCAGTATAAACACCTGATATATATATTTCTTGGGGATTCAAGAGCCTATTTGCAGATAAGTCACTTGGGTGTTCATACCTACATTGCCAATGTACACTGCTACAAAACATCGAGGTTGTATATCAAAGCATGCTTTGGGTAATTTTACTTTGATCAATATCTTCAAATTTCTAATCTTTTCCATTGCAATCTTGGCCTTTCCATCACATTCCTTCAGTATATAAAATCAACCAACTACTGAACGGCTTGGATGGTGGTTATGTGGTGTTTGTTTGTATATTTTTGTGAGATATTCAACAGAAAGGGCAACATTGCAAACAGCGCAAGAACAACTGAAATGTCAAGGCTCAGATTGAAACTTCATTAAAAGTTAAAACCCCTGGTGCATTTTACCAATTGTGCAAGGTCAACAACATTTCAATATTGATAATTCAAATGTCATCATGAAAATTTATGTCATACTAACAGAGATATCAGTAATTAACAGATATGAGAAGATGCCAGGACAAAAGGTATTGTTTACAACTCTATACAAATAAATTTATACAGTAGCTTGGCTTCCTTTTAAGCCATTGGAGCTTAGCAACATCTAGACATTTTTAGTACCCCCTGGAGTGGCTGTGAACTAATACAACACTACAGTCGATGAGCAGCAAGAAAGTTGAAAGACTGGAGAGTAGTACTGATTCCTCAAATTTTATCCATCACTTGCAAAACATTTTCTTCCTCATTCAGATGTTAGAATTCTATCAGTGATTCTTCTCCCTGGAGTTCCAAGTTTTGCCCTCGGTGCGTCTCGTGCCAGCTATTTCGGTTAGTTGGAGACAGATTACTTATGGCTTTTCCATTGTCCTCACTTTCTCCCTGCAGTCAATAATCAGATTAATAGAATGTTATATTTGGATGAAATTGTGATTCTTAGAAAATGATTTAGAACCAATGCATGAGTAGCAAATATAAAACATAATAATGTGGAACAACAGTTAACAAGTTAACAGTAGTTTTTTCTTTTACCTTTTTGGAACCATGATCTTCGAAAGGCCTGGCGGATGTGCCGTTCATGCTTCTGTAGAAGCTCATCAACCTTACAAGATTGAGACAGTAGAGGTCCTGAGAACTCAACTCTGTCCTCTTGATTTTGGTAACTCTGAAATCGCCCAAAAGTTCATAATTAGTAATGGAATCATAACTATGAAAGAACGCAAAATTGATAGATTGATTAAACCAGTACCAAAATGCCACTCTTGAAAGATACTGCATCTCTCTTATACTTTGCTTCCAACGATTCGTTACATCTGTAAGCATCGGAAGACACGAATGGATCTGGAACTTCGACTTGTGCCCACTGCCTCAGCATCGCTTCCTTTGCAATCTCATATGACTTGTAGCTTTTTGAACCAGCAGAAGCAGCATTTCTAACAGTCCCATTTGGTTGTCCCTTCATGTTGGTGGTATTATCTTCTGCTTGCGAAACACTCAACGGTTCTACTGCAGTGAAAGCGTGCTTTCTCGAGTCGGACCTGATTTGAGGTTTGGCGCAGGAAAGTTCTTCTTTTGGCTTCTTTGTTGCCCATGCAAAGCCAGTAGAGGCGGAGATTTGTAAAGCGCCGGAGAAAGGATGGTCTTCTCGAGAGATTTGCTTCACAGGTCGGGTCCCATCGGGAGGATTGAATGGCGGCATAGGCTGTAGATCTACAAATAGTCTTGTTTCATCATTTGCTTTATGATGATCTCTCCTGGCAGCAATCTTACTATCTTCATTAGTAGACTCCTGTGAGAAGATAACATTTTTGTTCCTTTTATTATGTGTCAAAAGAACGAGAGAGAGAGAGAGCGAGAGAGAGAGAGAGAGACCTCTTGATGAGATGCTTTATAGCTAGATCTATGTTGTTCTTGTGAAGTTCTATATGCTCTTGAAGGTCTTCTCACTTCTACAGGGCCTTGAGGTCTACTGCTAACCCTTCTCCTGCGAAACAACACGATAAACCAAATAAAATCTGCAAATATTTTTGTTTAAAAATCATCAGCTGTAAGGATGCTTACATTTACCTTATTTGTCTAGGTATCTTGAAATTCAAGGATTATTGCAGATCAAATGAAATATTTTGTGAACTCTTTGTTAAAATCAAGAAGCAAACTTTAGGTCTAAGTTAGTAGGCAGTTGGCACATAGAAAGACAGACAATTCAAACTCACCTCTGTGCCTCCTCACGGATTTTTGCATCGATCTCCTTGTTTGGTGGGTATTTCGGCAAGCTCGAGGGCTCAAGTGCATATGGCTTTGTTGTGAAGTACTAAACAAGAATGAATGCAATTTACATATTAAAATATACCTACCTTGCTTTCAAAAGATGGAAGTAGTAACAAGACCAGAAGGCGAGTAAAACAATGTACAACATTTTGCTGAGTTGTTTTAGAAGCAAATTTTTGTAGTGAGACAAAATATCAGTAGGAGAGATAGAAGAAGAATAAGGTTGGATCTAATACTTGCATGGAATGGTTACCTCAGAGGTAAGAGCAGTAGATGCCGTGCCTCGCTTGTAAGGCTCGACAGAGAGAAGAGATCGTAGTAAACCGAAGGCACTTTCGGGTAAAAATTTGAATGTTTCTCTAAGGCAATTTTCGTACCGCTGCTGCGGTTTGAAAACCGCCGCATGGGACAGCTTCGACCTCCTCCAATATTCATCTGGTGGAGATCCACAGAGCTTAAAGATCTTATGGATTTGTTCAACCTGAAAATAGGAAGAAAACAATTCCTTGGAATGAATAAAATCTTTTGACACGGAAATAAGATATTTTATGCAATGTAAATGATGTAGAAATGCATAACACAAATCAGGAAAACACTTAATTTTAGTGATCATCACCTCAGTCCTTCCTTGCAAAATAGGTTTCCCAACAAACATCTCAGCGAATACGCAGCCGACACTCCACAAGTCGACAGATGCTTGATAATCAGTCGAGCCAAAAAGAAGCTCAGGTGGACGATACCATAACGTGACAACCCGACTAGTCAGCGGCTGCTTTTGACCAAGAGTGAAGCAGTTTGCTAAACCGAAATCCGCCATTTTCAAGATCCCCTCATTGTCGACTAGCAAGTTAGCACATTTGATGTCTCGATGCATGACCCCTCTTGAATGGCAATGCTCGAGCCCGGATAGTAATTGGTGCATATAGCACTTGATCTACAACATATCCATACAACATTCAGTTCATTTACGGCCAAAGCAAAGAGAGTTTCTCTTTTCTTCGAATTCGCAATTTGATCAACATTTTTTTTTGCAAATTGGAAACGAAATGAACCTGAGGCTCGCTAAATTTGATGTCGGGTGAAGAGGACAATCCAGCAAGATCATGTTCCATATATTCGAAAACAAGATATATGCTGCATGATAACCGAGAAGTTATCAGCCCCTCCAACTTGATGATGTTCGGGTGATCGAGCCTGCGTAGGATCTGAATTTCTCTCGCCATGAACCTGACGCTCTCTGGCTCGAAATTATCAAATCGGACCTTCTTTAGGGCCACAATTCTCCCCGTGTCGAGCTCTCGTGCCCTGAACACACTACTGTAGGTACCTTGCCCGATCTTCAAACACATTTAAACGTCGAAAAAAGATCCGGTCAGAGATCATGCATTTTACATTGAATTGAATAAAGCATTAAAATGGCAAAATGGCAAAATGTCAAAAGCACTCTTCAGTGTTTTCATGAGTGTTCTTACAAATTTTACTCTTTCTCTGGGTTGTTGATGACCATTTCAACAAAAGATTCTTACAACGCACCCAAAATATTTAAATTAAACAAGCAATTCAATTCAAATTAAACATTTGGTTGTTGTTGTTGTTGTTGTTGTTATTTTTCCCATCAATTACCTTCTCCAATTTCTCAAAGGAGTCGGCTTTAAGCGGGACCCAACCATGGATCGCCTCCCCGGCCACAGCGGTGAGCCACCCGGGCCACCCGGCCGCGAGCTGCTCCCCCTCTATATACCTATGCAGGTTCCTGAGCCTGAAGCTCGTGGAGCTCGCCCCATTCGAGCTCACCTTCCCCGACTCGCCCGACTCGCTCCGCCGATCCCCAAACGACTCCTCGTTCCCGATCCGCGGCGGCCGATTCCACAGCGAACCCGACTCCACGAAGATCTCCCCGGACGGGTCCGACGAGTCGATCGCCGCAGGGGTCACCGGCGCCTCCTTCTTCGACGCCACGCACCCCATTTCTAGGGCTTACGTGGCACCATCAGAGGGAGATCGCGGAGAAGAAGAAGACGAATGGGACGATGAGAGGGGAGGGTGAGGAGGACGAGGAGGAGGAGGAGAGAAGGAGAATGGGGGAAGGGGTAGAGAGGGATGGAGCCTCTACCTCTACCTCTACCTCTGCCTCCCCAAATATAGCAAAAAAGGTACGATTTTTAGGTTTTTTTTTTCTTAAAAAAAAATTGATTAATGGCTTTTACTTTTGTGCTTCGTCCACACCTTGTGATGATGATGGTGATGATGGTGATGAGTGTGCTGTGCTCTCCCTCTCTCTCTCCCTCTCCCTCTCCCTATATACATACACGATGTAATATGCGAGAAAGGCGGAGGAGGGAGGGGTGGGGAGCGCTTTTGAGAGCAGTGGGAGACTCGGCAACGAATCCACGACTCCGGTTTCTTCGCGGGAACGGTTGAGCAATACCCCGCGTAGGTATTAAGAAGTATTTTCCATTAAGATTTAGGACTTAGTAGAGAAAAATTAGAAAAAAAAAAATATAAAATACAAAAAAACAAAAACACACACAAAGTAGCCGTTGGATATTTTAACCAGCCCCAGCCCTCTTATTCTGTAGTTAAGAAAATGGGACCAATTTACTGCACACGCGCTGAGACAAAATGAACACTGAAGATATTATATTTTTCAAACAAAACTGACTTATTTAATACATATCAATCAAATTTTTTTGTTACTATCTTATATTAGCACCCACCTTTTTGGCACGGTACGAAGGTGCTTTTTCACTCGTATATTCATAGAAAAATAGATCGTCTATTTAAATTCGACATGCGTCCGGTTTAACCCGTCGCATAAGCGGTCATCGTTAACAAAATGCCTATGTGCTTTTAGATGCGTAGCACATGCGAATTCACGGATGCTAACTGAATATCAATTTACAAGCAAATGTCCAACTCAAAAAGAAAAATTTTTATGTCGACGACGTGTCAAACAAACTCGATGCATTATTGATGAAGTTATGCCATTGAAAATTTTACGGTGAAAAATATACACATATTTTAAAATATATCAGTAATATTATTTTTATTTTAATTATAATATATCAGTAATATTATTTTTATTTTAATTATAATATAGTGTGTTGGTTAGATATCTTAGTGCAAAAAACCTAAAAATAAGCCTTTCAAAACGAATAACTTTATAAAAATAGAGAATAAATTTTTTCAATTCATCATCGAAATTATCAAATATTATATAAATAATATAAAAAATATATCAAAAAAATCAAACGGTATAGATTGCTCTATATTATTAAACAAGATCCAAAACGGCTCATATATGCCGTCAAAAATTATCTATTTATTATTATTTAATCACAATGTAAATATTTTTTAAAAATTATAAAATTTAGATTAATTTTAACAATTATCGATTCAGAATCTTTATCATTATAAACGATTAAGACGAAAATCTCCTATCTTCCTAAGAGGATAGTAGCTATATTCTCCTAATTATTTTTGTTTTAAGTTGGTTTGGAATTTCATGTTTCATTTCTAATGTTCTGTTAGGAAATTCAGCTTTTAGAATACAAAAATAAGTAATTGAGAGCAATAAATAATTATGCAGTGCAAATATATATATATATATATATATATATATATATATATATATATATACTAAAAACACATCATTTAATATGTTCTGCTGTTTAAAATATGTGTTAAAAATAATGAACTTTGTCCGATAAACAGAAGATAGTGGACAATTTTTATATTTTTATATTTATTTTTAAAATAAATTTAATTAAAAATATAGAATAATTTAGTTTCGAATTCGAAATCTTAGATATCAACCATTAAATTTTTTTATCACTTGTGCTAAAGAGCGTTGATAAGATAAGATACTGGGCTATTGGAGTAGTCCTTTTATATCGTTTATCTTCTTTGGTTGTAGTGCTTTTGTGAGTTGAAGCATGATGGGAGGAGAGAGAGTGAGATACGCAAAAGGGGTACGAATTTAATCTCCACTCATTAGTGGGGAATATGGACTAACTTGAAACCCACTTACTAATTAAGGTTGGGCCCATGTGGGCACAGTTTATTGCAAATACCACAAACCCAAAATGTATAGGTAGATTCGTGTTGACTTTTAATTCCATCTGATAAATAAATATACAAAATGATGATTTTTTTTTTTTTTTGAAAGAGAAAGATAACATATTACTCACTTCATTTATTTCAAACTCGAAATCTTGAATATCAACCATCTAGTGCTTTGTCACTTGCGTCAGAGACAATTGATCAAAATAATAAAATTATTTTTTCAAAACTACTGTTTTATTGTATCACCCTCTTTTTCTCTTCTTCTAGAGGACAATGCAATACAAGCAGGGACTAGAAAATGATGTACTTTGAATTTTTACAGTCATATAATTCATGAATATCAACATTTGACTAATTCGTCAAATATTATATATACTAAAATTATATCGTACAAATTTATATGAAAAGTGACTATACAATTGTATGTATATTGATTCAGCGTATTTAAACGTATATGCTTGTCAAACTTTTGAGCCAAAATTGCTAATTAAAATCAGTGAGTTTAATTTTTCATACATGAGTTTATCGTAATAGATTATGTATGTCCGAAAAAGAAAAGAAATAGAAATTACTTAATTAATGTGGAATATTTTGTTTTTCTGCTTGATCCTATGAGTGATCTTCTACAAGATTTGCATGATATTCCTAGTTAGTTCTCTTCTGGTAATGGGGCATTTAATGAATTTACTTTCGATCACATTAAACTTATTGGGTATCCAATTAGCATATCTATAATGGAATATATATGTTTTTTGAACTACGATAGCTCATAGCTCGGAAACACACTAGTACGTACCATTATGTTGAGTTTGCATGCTGTTGACTAATTTAGTACTTGTAGAAAAAAAATCGTAAGGAGATTTTTTCAACTAGCTCATTTGAATTAGACTTCTCAACTTTGAATTTTTTGATTAATAACTCTTATTATTCTCACGATACCGCCGCATTTTATTAGCTAGACTTAACAATTTTCTTAATTTTTGCTATTATTCACTGACGAAATTGACAATATCGTCGACTAAAAAGACTAATAAAAATGTTGGAGGGCTCCATATATATATATATATACATTATTACTTTTATTAATTGTATATCTTATAGTTTTTTTTGTGTTAGTCCTGCTGATTAATGCTAATAATAATAAAGTTAATTAATTAGACAATGAAACCATCAATGTAACTTTAGCACGTGCATCTTTTCTACGTACATCTCCAAGCTTATATAAGCTTTAGTCCTTTATTAAGGCTTTAGCACGTGGCAATCTTTATTCGTTTTTCTTTCTTTTTTTTCAATTCTCTCTCTCTCTCTCTCTCTCTCTCTCTCTCTCTCTCTCTCTCTCTCTCTCTCTCTCTCTCTCTCTCTCTCTCTCTCTCTCTCTCTCTCTCTCTATCTCTCTCTTTTGTTTCATTAATTAGTAAGTAGAATACACATGCTTTGATAGAAACACTCTAGAGCAACAAATATCAAAGGCCATTTAGCTCAATCTCTATCCACAATTAGAGAGGAACTTAATTGTCTCTTATTCAAATTCAAACGTAGTTACCAGTTTTCTACTACATGTAAAACTTTAACACGTACGTGTAAGCCACATATATATATATATATATATATATATATATATATATATATATATATATATATATATATGGAGGAGGGGAAAAAAAAGGTAAATAAAGAAAACAACAATGAGAAAATTAATCCCAAGCCAAATGATTTAGTTCGACAAGTTTGTTATGTTGGTTTGGTCTAAGCTACTCTACTAACCCAAACTGTTTGACCACTGTTAAGGGTTTATTTTTATTTTATTTATGTATGTAGCTCTAGAGAATGCGTATTGTTTTTCGAACCATTTATTTATTTTATACATAAAATGTGGATGAGATCGAAATGCTATACCCATGTTCTACAAATTTTCTGTAAATTTGGTTTATAAAATTTTAATTTGACGATTGGCCAAATTTCATAATACAAATGATAGAACGAAAATGAAACATAAATAAAATGCTATGAATATGTAATTAAGACTCAGTATCACACCCATGTCTCATGTTTTTCTCTTGTTAATCCTGTTATATACTACTTAGTACATAAAACATTGTTAATATATGAGACTATAATGTCTCCTTCGTATAGTATCAAAAAAAAAAAAAAAAAAAAAAAATGTATTCAAATTTCATCTGGTGCCTAGCTATTTATACTCTTCTAATCCATTTCCTATATCTACACTACACCTCTATTTTCTATTCATCCTCTCTTCTCCATCCATCCTCCAACTTTATCTCTTTATTGCTATTTTAGTTTTATTTCCTCCAACTTTGTGGTGTTACATTATATTTTTAATATATTAATATTACATTGATCTGAGCAAGACTAGATGGTTTGCTTATCTATTTATAATCAAACCGTCCATTCAAAGGAAAGAAAAAAAAGCTCATTCTTTTCATTGAGGGTGATGCAATAGATGAATCAGTATAAGAAAAACAAATCCAACAATAAAAAAAGGCTACTTTTTTAGGATGGATTATTGGATTAACACCACATCATTTAAAGTAGAGCGATTTTGTTGTTTATTCCAGATTGAGTTAACTCTCTACTTTTTATATCAACATTTGAACACCCTACGTCTGGATAGAAATCGGATTAGAGGTGATATGGATGGGATCAAAATTTAGCTCGTCTTCTTGAGATAGATCGGTTTATAGGTTAACCCTCGAATATGTCACGTTTTAAGAGATCAAGCGATTCGGTTGAGAAGGGATCAGCTCAATCGGACTCTGATCAAATGATCCAAAAAAGTCAGCAACAAGTAGGCTCGACTTTATAAAAAATTCGGCTAAAAGAGTATAATTGATTCTATTAAAATTTTTTAAAATTAGGTTACAGATAAATTATTTCTAGAAAAATTGTAAAGAAAACTGTAAATACGGATAAATTAAATCTATTCTAGAAAGCAATAAATTATAAAAAAAACAAGTGTGATTTTATTTGAAGGGTGCAAGGCTTGGAGTCCGAAATCACTATTTATAATAATATACCAATCGGCCCATATTTATTGGTTGGTTAATATAGTGAAAGTGTGTTGTAACCACCATCGTATAGCTTAGGCTTCTAAAATTATGCTTTTGTGAGTTACATCTCACGTTTCAATAGTTTACATCTGAATCTGCTTCCAACTTTTGATGCACCATGTGTTTTTTTTTTTTTTTTTTTTTTTACTCCTTAGTGGGCTGAATCGTTTATCTTACGGTGCAACTATGTGTGCATCAACACAGGTATTCTGAATTCATAGCGATTTGAAGTAATTTTGGATCAAGAAAAATAATTAGACTGTTAGATCAATTGTTCCAGTAGTTTTTTAGGCTGTGTTTGGTTCAGAGATAAAAAAAATTTAGTTATATCGGGGATAGATATAAGTTATGGTATTAGCAGGAATTAGTGTAAATTTCTGTTTGGTTGGGTTTAAGAGTTATACCGGATTTAAAGAAAATTGTGTTTGGTAAATAATATAGAAATAAGAAGAATAAGAGTAATAAGAGAAAATTATGTTTGGTTGGGGTATAGAGGAATAAGAAGAATTGAGAGGATAAATATTTTTATTTACTATTTTGTCCTTTATGATATAATTTAAAATTAAATAAATTTATGGTATTAATCAATCTTATATTTAATTTAGATAAATATTAAAAAATTCAAATAATATTTACAATTAAATATTAAATTGTAATATTAATATTTAATATTTAATATTAAATATTAATATTTAATATTTATCTAAATATTTAATATTAATATTAAATATATTTAATATTAATATTAAATATTAAATATTTAATATTTATTCGCTATTTCGCTATTCTGTCTGGAGGTGAGAATAGCAAAATCCACCCCTAGTGGGTTATCCCAAAATAATTCACGAATTTAGCTAATTCCACCCTCAAAAATCACGTTTGGATATGATAACGGGGCTATTGATCCGAGGGCGCTCTTCCATAAAATTATCAGTACCTTCATTGCTTCGGATTCGGGCCAGTGTTACACGCGCCCCGGAGCAGTGTCCAACATCACAGAACGTTAGAGAAGAAGAGAGGTCCGATCCAGTAAACGGACGGTCCAGATTCAACGTATCCGACGTTCCACGTCCCTCGCCGATCGGCTATATATAAACTCTTCGTTTACATTTCGTCATTTTCCGATACCCAAATCCCCGTCATTGATCAGGAGAGCTCCATGGGCGACGCGCGGAAGAAACCGAATCCCACCTCCTCTTCCTCGGGCGAAACCCTAATCGAAGAGCGAAAGCCCCTGCGATGCATCGTCAAGCTCGGTCTCTCTCTCTCTCTCTCTCTCTCTCTCTCTCTCTCTCTCTCTCTCTCTCTCTCTCTCTCTCTCGCTCGCTCGCTCGCTCGCTTGTTCTTGATTCTGATCCCGAGCTCTGCGATCTTACGGCATTGTTAGGGTTTCTGATGATCCAGGTGGTGCTGCGATCACGCGTAAGAACGAGTTGGAGAGCATAAACGAGGAGAATCTTGGATCGGTTTGTGCTCAGCTGAGAGAAGCCATGGCGTCGTCGTCAATCGGAAGTGCTTCGCCGCCGCCGAAGGGAATTAGCATGGATTGGAGTAGGCGGTGCGGAGATCGGGTTCTTCCGGTGAGCGTCGATGACTTTGGAGAGCTCAGCGCCGTAGACTTTGATAACAATTTCATCATCGTCCACGGAGCAGGTCTGTTCGATCGTGACCCCTTCTTAATTTTTTTTCCTCATTTTCCACAGTTGATCATATTGTGTACCTGTTGATGTTGTTTATCGTGCAAAGAATTTGTAGAATTCAAATTTTAATGTAATTAGAATAGGAATTACTTTTGCAAGTGTCTTGCGAAATATTTGGTTTAAGTATGTAATTTATGTTTCCTTGAAATAGTAAATTAATCTCTTTCAATGTCTTTTAGAAAGAACAGGGTACAAGGATATGCCAAAACTGGATTGAGATAAGTAGGTTTGAATGCATTTGAGCTTATCTAGAAAACAAGTTTGTGGCTCTTACACTCACAAGTATTCGAATTATGCTTATCTTGTAAATATTAATGTAAGAATTTAGAATGTGATGGGTGGAGCAACTTCACGTGGAAGTTCATAAGTTTATGCATAGCATATCAGTCAATAGCTTAAAGGTTGGATTGGTTATGCTATATATGTTCCTTTTGCAGTAAAGGTACTTAGCTTGTACAGAGCAAATGCCAACTAATGTTGTCCTTGACCATATCTTGTTATAGCTACATAACATTTTCCTTTTCTAGGTTCTTTTGGACATTTTCAAGCTAGTACATCTGGGGTCCATAAAGGAGGATTGCATTTGCCTCTTGTCAAGGCAGGCTTTGTGGCTACACGGATTTCTGTAAGTACCTGTTAATGGATTTTTTTACTTTATTTCAAGTCTTTTACAGTTAAACTTACGTGTAACTTAACTTGTGCTCTATATTGCATGTTCCTTGTTTGATCTGTGACTGTTTTTCATTACTCAGGTGACATCACTCAACCTTGAAATTGTGCGAGCACTAGCAAGAGGTATGCATCTTCTTGATATCTTCACTGTGTCTTTAAAATCATTGAGGGCACCTTTGGATGTATCTTTACTGTGTCTTTAAAATCATTGAGGGCACCTTTGGATGTCAGAACAAATTATCTTGATATCCGTGTTATGTGCTACAAGGTGAATTAACTCCAAGTGAAATCCTATAAATTGTCAAACCTGAGTTTGATAAAGATTCAACTCATCAAACTGAAAAGACTTGTCTTATATTTCTTTTCTTTAATGGAAAATTCTGGCCAGAGACTTGTCATTTTCTTTCTTTTGCGCTTCTTCCTTGAAAAATTCAAAACACCTGTCTCTGTTCTTTTTGCCCTGAACAGGAATTCTCCAGTTGGATATTTAGTAATGCAGAGGATAATAACTCCATTGATAATACAATTATGTTCTGTTATACCAGATGTTTGGATTACTAGTGAAGAAGAGATGGTTAATGGATCTCTTCTACTATCTTGCAGAAGGAATACCATCCGTTGGAATGTCGCCATTTGCTTGTGGATGGTCTACGCAGAAAAGAAATGTCAGAAGCAGCTGTAATACCTGCCATTTGCTTGTAGATGGTTCAATCCTATGTTTTTTTTCTCCTTAGGGGGGTTAATCTCACGGAATCATGTGTATACTATTTTGCAGGTTGCTTCAGCTGCTGCTGCTCAAATTATCCATTCGCTCTCTGCTGGTTTTGTCCCTGTAAGTTATGAGAAGAGACTACTGCTACATGAGTATTTTCTATTTTGTTTATCTACAAATGCATCCATCATCTTTGTTATCTTTATGTGGGTTTTTTGTTATTAACCCTAGCATAGTACAATTACTTTTATCTTCTATTTCATCTATTCAACAACAATAGTGTGGTGGACGCTACTGTCCAACCTTAAATCTCAAGCAGGCTATATTTTGGAGACCACTAAGGAAACATGAATCTCTTCTAAATATGCCAATACATGTATGACAATGGAATACCCCAAACACTTGAGTGGAGACTTTTTGGTACTTTTATTTGAAGCTTCAGCCCAACTTGCTTCCATGTTAACTGGAAGACAACGTGATAAATTTGAGAGTATCTAGTTAACAATGCAACAAGCTGCATACACAAAAAATCTAATGTTTACCGGCTTCTCTCCTGCCCCCTGTTTCTCTAGTAGTATGCATCAAATGCTGACGGCATAGTCTCAGAAGTTGATGCTGTCACTGCTTGTTTAATATATATATATATATATATATATATATATATATATATAGAGAGAGAGAGAGAGAGAGAGAGAGAGAGAGAGAGAGAGAGAGAGAGAGTAGGCTGGTATGCTTATGGAAGCACGGAGCCTTCCGAATCGACGATCGGTTCCGTTAGAGACTTGATCTAGAGTATTTAAAATATCGAGAAAATAAATTTTATAATTTTTCGACATCATTTACCTAATGATCCAAAGGGCTCAAAATCAACAATTTTAATGGTTGTAGTAAGAAGTTTGTAAGTTTAACAGTGTAGAAATATTTAAATCACGTAAAATTTTGATTGAAAAATTTTTATACTATATAAAATAAGATCAATATTTTTGATCTAAAATTTTATTGTCGTATTATCACATTTTGTAAGATTTTTAATTTCAGTCGTTGGTTTTGAGCCCTTTCGATTACTAGGCAAATGATACCGAAAATCGCGAAATTTATTTTTTTAGGTATTTCAAATACTTTAGACCAAGTCTAACGAAGCCGATCGTCGATTTGGAAGTCTCAACATCAAAAACAACTTATAAGCACGGACGCCTCCGTGCTTATAAAAGCACCCCAACTACACTATATATATATACATATATATATATATATATATATATATATATATATATATATATATATATATATAGAAGAGCTTATATGCTTTTAAAAACACAAGTCCATCCATGCTTGTGAATTTTTTACCATTAGATTTGCATTGAGATTTGTGCTTTTGTAAAGTCAACTAAAGAGAGAGAAAGAAAAAGTAAATAGCACAAATCTCAATGCAAATCCAATGGTAAAAAATTCACAAGCATATTTTTGTTTGTGCTTTTGAAAGCATATAAGCTCTACTCTCTCTCTCTCTCTCTCTCTCTCTCTCTCTATATATATATAGCTAGGCTGGAATGCTATCAGTATTAAACTGGCTTGGTTGTCATCCATTTGTTTTCAATGATGAAGCTTCCAAATCGACGATCGACATCGTTAAATATGATTTAGACCATTTAAACTATCTAAAAATTAAATTTCATACATTTTCGATATTCTTTTCTTATCCATCAAGTGGACAAAAAAATAAACGGCTGAAAATAAATATCCTTTAAAAAGTGATGATAGGAGTCTTGTAATCAAGATCAAGAATATAGATCTTATTTTAAATAGTTTAAAAAATTTTCTAACAAAAATTCAATTAATTTAGATCTCTTTACACCATTAAATGAGCAAAAAGTTTATATCTACCATTAAAATTATAAATTTTGCAACCGTTTGATCATAAGGTCAATGATGTCGAAAAGATTTAAAATTTAATTTCTAACTACTTTCAGTGGTCTAGATCATATTCAACGATGCCGATTGCTGATTTGAAAGCTCCATTATCGAAAACAAATGGATGGCAACTGAACCGGTTTGCTATTGATAACATTCCAGCTCATCTCTCTCTCTCTCTCTCTCTCTCTATATATATGTATATACTGTCCAGTAAAAAAATTGCCTTTTATTGTTGACTGTTTTTTGTTTGTTCTTTTCTATGTTACAAAAGTACGCATTATAAGATGTGTTGCTCGTTTGTTTGAGCACTTTGTCCTTTATAAGATGTGTTCCAACATATGCAGGAGAGTTCTTGAAAATATACAGAAAATTACTAAGCATTCATTAAAATTCCGTATATATAATTATTAAGATGCTATTGCTGTGAACATTCTACTTTGTAGTTGGTTTTGAGTGAGTTGATAAAATTCTAGCTTTTTGTTTAGAGCTTAACAAAATGCATGCGACTTCTTTTATTAGCATTTTGGCCACTAGCTGGTGTCAATCATAATTGATGTGGTAAAATGGCATGTTACAAAAGAATTGTTTTGTTGTAGGTTCTGCATGGAGATGCCGTATTTGACCACTTGCAGGTGGATATTTCTAGTTCTTTTTTATTTTAATCAAGAAAGTACTGTTTAGTAATTATTGGCGGTGAAGGAAATAAATAACAAGTTTGTTTATGAATTCTTGATCTGGTACTGATTATAGAACTAACTTAGCAGGGATGTACCATATTGAGCGGGGATGTGATTATACGTCATCTTGCACAGCTGTTGATGCCCAAATATGTTGTTTTTCTGGTAATAACAATCTAAACGTTTAGATTGGTGCAGTCATATTTGCCTCTAATTAATCAGTTTGTGCGTACTCATTGGTTTACTTTAAGGCTTTTTAATTAGTTGCTTGTCTTTGTCTTCCTTTTTTTAAAAAAATAAAAATTTGGGCTCGTTCTTTTGTTGCTGCCACACAATGAAAGACGGATGTCCTTGGAGTGTACGACCGTCCACCATCTGACCCGAATGCCATACTTCTCAGAGAGATAGGTGAGTATTTGTGTACAAAACAGCAAATCCTAAAGCATGAACTGTCTTGAGGTTGTTTCCCTTTTATATTAATTAAATATATGATTATCTTTGTTATATAAAAGTACTTGTATACTGATCAAAACAGTGGTAGATGAAGATGGAAGTTGGTCTGTCCTCAAACCTACATTAGAACGACTTAAAAAGGAAGGTACATAGCTTTTACTGAGCTTACTGGAAATCTTGTTGTAGTAAGTCAATTAATATCATCGCATTTCTAGTGCTCTCTAAAATGCGGTTGAACCCTTAGATTGATACTTGGGACTTTTTCTGTTTTGTTATAATTTTTACCGTATGGTGAGCTCTAATATTTCCTTAAAGCTGAAGAACCTTGCATCATGTTTTTAATCTGAGTTACCACTTTAGTTTAGGCTGGTTGTGTCTTCATGAACCGCCAACACCTGTTTTCAAAACTTAAAAAAGTTTGTGCTCAGCTTATGCAGTTGAGATCACGGTGGCAGCCCATGACACAACTGGAGGAATGGAGACCAAAATATCCGAAGCTGCAGTGATTGCAAGGCTTGGAATTGATGTCTATATTACCAAGGTACTGACCTATAAAACCGTTCTTTTTTTTTTTTTTTTAGTCAAGTGTTATCTTTACCATAAAAAACTTGGAGATTTGGTGGTGATGCAGGCCGGCACGGAGCACTCTCTAAGAGCTTTGAAGGGGGAAGTGGATGACAATACTGAGGATTGGCTTGGAACTGTAATACGTTCTTCCAAGCACGTACCCTTTTCCGGATGAATGATTCGTGCTCATAACATTTAACTTGTGCTAACTTGAGCACTCACCAAAGAGGATTGGCGTCCGCCTATGCTTTCTTTCTAAATTTCTTCATGCTGCTATGAGTCAGCACCAACCAAAAAGTACTATTTGATTTTCTAACTCTTTAACCATTTAACATATCATTAGTGCACCTATACCTGTATGGCACACCGTTGTAATTCAAAGTAGAAGCAAAACCGGTCAAAATATGCTACACTCATTAATACTGCTATAGTTAAAACCATTTTTATTGAATGTCAGGAGGCTCCAGAGACAGCCATATATAGCTGTAGAAACCATCAGGATTTAAAGTCTCTTGATGCAGTTAATTTTGCCACATTAATTTACAATGCAATTTATAAAAGTAACATTCCCAGTCATTCCCTTATGAAAGCACATCAGTAGCTGCTGAAAAAAGACAAATATACAATAGCCCGCCTACCACGTCAATTCTACCATTGAAGAGCAAGCGTCTTTCCTTTTTATTTTAAATATTTGCTAAATGATAATGATTTAAAGTCATGATATCGTGGCCTCCCAGGTCCAGACAATCATTATGCAGAACAGTGGTAAACATTCCAAGTATGAGCCTGGCCAAAAGGAAACAAAAAAAAAAAAAAAAAAAAAAAAAAAAAACAGCCCATCGGGCGCCCGTAACTCCAGGTTAACTAAGCAATTTATTATTTTCACAGCTAAAAAAAAAATAAAGAAACGTCCAAAAGGCAGAGCCATTCTCGTTTGGGGTAGGAAAGCAAAAATATAAAAAACAATCGAAACCAACAGAAAGTGCAGCCAGTACAGAGGAATACTAACTAGTTCACACTTCACAGACATCTAATGGCGAGAAGTAGCGAGGCACAGACAAATCCATACACCAAATTCCAGGCAAATAAAGTTGTTGGAGTCAAACCGCCAATGTATTGTATAACATAATCTCATTTTCCAAACCTCAATGAAGCGGGCACCTGTAGTGCAGAGAAGCCTGGTAAGATAAAGAGGCACGCACCTTACCTGGGGCCAATATCCTTCAGTGCACAGATCTGCTCTTCACCCATTGCAGACATCACACTCACCACCAGATCCTTCCCCTCTGCAAATCCTTCCTTTATCTGCATTAAGATTGCCACATCCAAGAAAATCCTTTTGTTATTCTCCAAAATCAACCCATGCATTACCAGCAAAAGAATTGATCTTGCCTTAAAAGTTTTGAGGCAGTAACAATAACATGAATCAAGATTTCAATATTTTGGACTCCAGCAAGCTAAGGTGATATGAAGCAAACAAAAACACAACATTTAAAAGCAAGATGGCTAAAAGAGGATTACATAGCAATATCTAGAAGTTCAGGTGTAAATCTCCGAAAGGAAATGAACTTGGGAAAACTTTGTCGTTTGTCCGATTCCTGTAAGCTGTGTAGCAACCAACTTCCACATGGCCAGAATGCCGCAATATCATCACTACATGAGTACATAGTCCAAAATTCCTGCAATTCCTACATTCCTCACAAACTAGAGTCCACCTAAACGCTTCTGACTGTCTTTTGATCTCAGACCACTCAAAGCCACTCTTATACGCAATTAATTTAATTTCATATTTGATTTTTTAAGGTAAAGGTATTGCTTCTCTCATATTGATGAATCTTATCTTGACTTTCTGAGACAGCAAGGGATTTTTTTTATATATATAAAAACATACAGACATATTCTCAAGCTTGTCTACTTCACAAATTTTGCAACGACAATCATCTTAATTTTAAGTTTCCTGTTTATCAAAAAAAATATCCCATTATTGACTCACTATTCATCGACCCATAGGGATTGATCTAGCACTCTCCAAATAGCCAAAATTTCTTATAACTTTGACCTGTTATTTCACAAGCTATCAGAGGATGAAAACAGAGTCAAGGACAAAGAAACAATCTGGACAACTGACCTGAGTGAGAAGAGAATCATCAGTAGGGAGCCTCAAATCATCTTTGGTGTTGCCATTTTCAGTCAAAAGACTCACCTGCAACAGAAAGCTAAACATTCAAAGCACAGACTTATTAACAATCAGGAAGAAGAATAACCGGAAGTCCTTGACATACAAAACCATCTTCTGAAATGTCAATCAACTGGTAATCAGTACGTGTAACATGAGGAACCTGCAAAAATACAGAGGCCAGTTATATGAAGAATGAATGAAAGGGATTCTATCAACAAATTTCATTATCAATTAGTCCAAACTTACATCACAGTTGTGAGATGAAGGCACAATATCTTCAAGCTTTTTTGCAGTGAAAATATCAATGGCAATAAAGTGGCATTTCGCATGCCCGTGTTTCCCAGTCTTTGAAGTTGAAACTTCCACAACCTAGAATAGCAATCATCATAAGAGTCAAAATAAGAAGAAAACAACAAAACATTTCTCCCAAAGAGAATAAAAGGCTTTTGCCATCTCAGACTAGATTGGTCTATCAGCAGGCAAGATATGCTAAATCTTGGTGGCATAGGTAAGCATAAATGAACCTACTATATAAATACAGGCTTCACAAACGATAACTTCAGCATCAGAAGCATTCTTCTTAACTTTCTAAATTTTTAGCATCAAAAGAATCTAAAATTCTGGTCTGTTGTTATGCAGATTTTGTCATTCTGTTTCTCATTTGTCAAAAATCATCGATGCAAACGAAACCACTTTCTTATTGTGTTGAATGAAAATGGTCATACTGTTCACCATCTCCTTAGAAAACTTTTTACAGAATATCAAAAAGATAAAAAAAAAAATATATATATATATATATAGAAATTCTGCAATGATACATGAGAAAAGCAAATTAGGACAAAAATAATAAAAAAACAAGCAAAAAGAGCAACAAACATAATAGATCAATTGAAGACAACAAATACGAACTAGTAAGGCATTAGTTTCAGAAAAAAAGAGAGAACAAGTCTAATATCAAGTCAATGAAGTATAAACAGGCAATTCATGAATTGCAAAACCGTAAATGTAGCAGCCAACCTATTTTTCTATCTCTGCAACTTACAAAAAAGAGTACAAGAGCAACAGTTTTTAACTACAAAAAAATTGCAAGTAACAGCAGAGCACTCTTACACATTCTTCCTAGTAGAAAAAATTCATTTGAGGAAAAAGAGAAAACTATGCAAGACGATGGGTAGCACAACATGTGTGTTGTCACAACCAGTTTCCTCCCTTCATATATTCCATCATATATTATGCACATACATCGAGAAAGATTAAAGAACTAACCAAGATTAAACACTTGCTATGTCACGAAATATCAAGATGAACAATAACATACATTTACCTGTTCAGAAAGAGAAAAAAAAAAGTGTACCGCTAATGTCCTCACAAAGAGCTCATAAGGAAACACCAATATACTAAAACCCTATTTGATTGCACTATTGTAGAAAAAATGCATAGATTTCCAGCTATGCATTATTGCGAAACCAGCTGTTGCAGATAATAATCACAATACTCTAATACTTAAGAATTTATTATTACAAGAGGTCAAAACAATAATCAAGAACCAATGAAATAAACAGAAGGACGAATTTACGACACATAAACAGTATCAACCATATATCAAAAAAAAAAAAAAATCTAAAAAAAGGAAAATATCAGGACAAGCAAACAGGTTCTAAATGTTTGGACTACCAAAAGCTTGATCTACCGTCAAAAAGAAAACCCCAGACACATCAAAAACCCTATACACATAATAGACCAGAGTAAATGGATCTAATATTCGCATTACTTTCACCACAAAAAGATGCAAGAAGTATAAGGCAATATTTAATAACATATTCAGATCGAAACCCTATAAAAAATGCTTCCGAACACATAGTATACATGTCGATCTACCGTCAACTCTTTTTCTTAGAAAGGATCGAACGTCAGTTTAGACAGAATCAATTAGAAACATAGAGCACAAACGGGATCAGTAAACAAGCATTGGAAACACATAAAGAGCAAGAAAAGGATCGCGTTCTCCGATCAATGAAGAGAATGATCGGGACGAAACCAAAGCAAGTGGAAACAAGAGATAGATCAAAACAAATGGAAACAAGAGATCGATCGATCGGAAACCGAACCTTGCAGGGCCTCCCCTTAATCACAATGTGCCCGTTCTTACGGATCGTCCCAGCTTGTTGCGGATACGTCTTCGACGCTCCCGCATCGGCCTTCGACTCAAAATGGTGCTCCTCGTCCGACATGATCGCTGAATTAAAGATCGAGACAGAGAGAGATGGAGATCGAAATCATCAGCAATTCGAAGAGATCGGAGAGGGGAAATAGAAGGAGGAGAGGACCGCGAGGTCTAGGGTTTACCTGACGACGAGGGAGAGAAGGGCGGAGACTCGAGAATCGCCTCCCGGAGCACGAGGTGGAGATCGAAGATGCCGAGTCCCACCGTGGTCTAGGGTTTCTAAAAACGTGCTTTATATAGGGTCCCCAAGGTTATGGGCTTGGCCATTTGAGAGCCCATTGGGCTCTGACCCAAACGAGATCTACAGCTAAATCGGAGTCGGGTCAAAATCGAACCATACAATGCCCGAACCCGGACCAAATAATAAAACAAGGTATTTGTTGGGCCTTAATTAAGGCCCATTTTAGTAAGATAACTAGTTGTAGTAGTAGAGGAGAGAAACTGTTGGTGGTGAATGGTGATGAGCTCATCGGTGGTGCGTTCCTCTCTTTAGGGCTTCTTTCGCAAATTCGAAGGTGTGGAATTTTATCTCCTGCTTTGTTTATTTGGAGTATTTGAATTTAAAATTCTAAATTTTAAATTTTAGATTAGTTGTTTTTTTTTTTTTTTTTTTTTTTTTTTGGAAGAATCCTGTGAAGGGCGAGTATTTCCTCTCGATTACTGGCGCTAATTGAAGTAATTAATAGTTCAGATTGTGTTTTGCCCACTTATTTGGGGAAAAAATAATCGCTAATTGAAGTAATTAATAGTTCAGATTGTGTTTTGCCCACTTATTTGGGGAAAAAATAATAATTAAAAGATAAAAATTACTTGAGGTGCGAACTCCACTGCTTCTAAAATCTCTTCCTAATCTCCTTTTTTTTTTTTAAAAAAAAGTTTTATATCGAATTATTTACAATCATACTCACTGTCCCTAGTTATTGGCCTAGATTTTTTCGAATTCGATTTAAATTCTTTATCTAGTTTGTACGTGAATTTCCTATCTTTGATTGAAATTCAACTCACATTGTGCTTTGCATTCAATGACTAGAAGTTAAATGGATCTGCTATAACCCTGATGAGCTCATTTATCAGTGGTGGATTACATTCTACGGCACGTTGCAACAAAGAAATTAAGCTGTGCCAAATTATGCGAGTCGTTACAGCAAGCAGTTTAGTAGCCTCTGCCAATGGAGGAGGAGCTTGTGGAGTGACTTGTATGTTGAGAAATGATTTGAGGTTTTTCAATAATATCCATGCACGTTCTGGAATTTACGGACTGTCGTTTTGGCAACGCTGCTGCGTGCCGAACATGCACTCGAGAAACGGAAACAGAGAAAGGCGAATGGCCTCGGCAGTAAAAGCTAAATGGCTGTTTAGGGGAGGTGACAAGGACATGGATGCAAGCATAGAGCGCAGCGAGGCTGCTAATGAGGACATTCTAATATTCTTTTTTCAGTTGGATTTGGAGACCCGAATACAGGTGCTGCTTCATGTGTTCTTATTTGTTTGTTGCTACTGTGTCAATCTAATTCATTGAATGTGTGATCTTAAGTTCCTAATGTCCCATTCGACCAAATTTAACCCCTTTTCCGTGGTTGTTGTTATTGTCGCTGTTGTTGTTATTACCAGTATGCTCTGAATTTGGAACAGTATGATGCAGCGAAGCAGTTAAGAAACAAACTTGCTGAGGTACTTAATTGTCAACAGGCTAAAAGAAAAGAAATTTATGTGGATGTGAAGCGTCAATTCAGGAGTCCAATTATTATTATTATTATTATTATTTGTTCTTTGCAAGGTTGAAACAGAGATAATTAAGCAACAGGAAGCTAAGAGAGGTTCGTCAAAGAGCGAAGCCCAGGATAAAGCAATTAACATTTTACGGCTACGGTGAGTAAATAGTGCAAGTTCTTCCCATTAACAGGTGAATCAGATACTTTCTTATATTTCATGTTTAAGTATACCAAAAGTGTGATGATTGAATACCCAATACATTCCTAGTTTGATTTTATTTGCCTCTGCTGTTCCAGTGCAGACATGCAGAAAGCTATTGAGAATGAAAATTACACTCTTGCTGCCGAGCTGCGTGACGAAATCTCTAAACTCGAAGTATAGCAAAATTTCGTACTTATATGTTGTTAGATGTTACTTTCTAGCTTTCATCAGGCTGTTCGACCTTTCTAGCCAAATCTCTTGTTTTGCCCACTACTTAATCATTTTCAGTTTTAGAGTTCTTATATTTGGTAAATTGTGGGGTATGCTGCTGTAGGCTGACTCTTTGGTTGCATCAGCAAAAGCTCTTGCTTATGAAAATGTACAGTATGCATTTCGACTGGGGCAAAAAGTACGTCATAAGGTGTTTGGTGAGTGTGTGATGACATTCTAGTTAGAAACTGTGTTTTACGTGCGAGTTTTCTAGTTTTCAGATACTTGAATCAAGTTAGAAAATATTTAGCAAATTTTGGTATTAACTGGTTTGAAGCGGCATTGGTAGAATGGACCCTTGCACATTTCAAATTTTATCATTTGGTCGTACCATGATTCATTATTGAACTCTGTTGACTGCTATTTTAAGTAGAGGTCTGTTGCAGGATATCGAGGTGTAATTTGTGGCATGGATTCTGTGTGCTGTGAATCTAGTTCATGGATGGAGTTGGCTAAAGTTGATAGGTTGCTTCAAGGACCTAATCAGCCTTTTTATCAGGTAAAAAATTTATTGCTAACAAGCAGCGTATCCATCACCTCCATTACCTTATAATCCGAAGAAAACATTGCTTTTCAATCGCTCTTGTAGTTACGATCTGCCACGCATACTTGTGAATTGACAATGCAAATTACTTAATTTAGATGAATGGCATGAAATAATTGTATAACATGGTCCCCCTTCCCCTGACTCCCCTTGCTTATATCGGCGGAACTGGCAACATCTATCAGCTTGGTATTTGTATATATAAGGGTGATGCGTAAAGCTCATCTCTTAAACAATCAAGCATATAATGTTTTCTAGAGGTTGCAAGATTGTTCATGATTTCTTTTAGGACCTTCTGATGAGAAAATTGGGAATGTAGAATGGCTTGGTTTTCTTGTGAAGTATGTAGGATTTCTCGAAAGACTACTTGAGACTTTGACATAATTGTTAGGCGGCATGTGATGCCTATCCAAGTAATCAGGGACGAAGCTATGTTAAGACCCAAAGTGGCCATGGCCCCCCCCAACTTTTTAATATTACTTATTAGTCCTAAGTACTAATTTAATAAAAAAATTTTTAGATAGCCATGGCCCCCCTCAGCTTTTTAATATTTGCTTAATTTATTTTTGGTGCCAATATATATATATTTTTTCTTCTCTATATATATTTTAAATAAGTCAAAATATATTAAGAGTCGCATACTTATAAGGTATTTTGAAATACATCCCTTAACTCCAATTTTTTTTTTTTTTTTTTTTATTTCTGCCTAGTGAGCTATTTTATTTAACAAAATAAAATATTATATTAAATTTAATAACTATTTGATCTAATAATCATTAAATTTTATAATTTTATTTATTAAAAATACTAAGAAATGGATCAATCGCTAACTGAATTACTGTTAGATTTAATATAATTTATAGTTATTTAAATATAATAATATAAATAAAATAATTAAAATTAAATATCTGTAATTAAAAATTAATTTTAATATTTTTACATTAATTATTAAATTAATAATTTTTTTTTAAAAAAAATTGATTAGATAAAATTATATTTATCTGCTAAAATTTTTATTTATATATATTTTGGCCCCCCTCATGATTAAATTCTGGCTTCGTCCCTGCAATCAATGTTGGTCTGGTCTTGCATCTTCTTAATACATATGCTTACCTGTAAGGTATTACATTTATGTATGTAGAAGATTCATTTTGAGTGATATATGTTTTTTTTGTTCATAAGATCCTTTTATAATGATATTAACTATTTGGATTCAGTTGAATGTTTGAACTCCTATAAACTGCTTTTCAGGTTTTGGTTGATGTTCGTGCAGACCCAAACCTCCTTGTAGCATATGGTAATTTTTTCATTTCTTTTGTAAATTACTTCTGTGTGATTTAGTTCATCAAAGATATCTGGTTCTTCAATAAAAACAATGTAAATGGCTGATTCGTAAATAAAACTTAAATTTGCTTGGAAGAAACAAATTCATTTCTCTACAGTGGCTATTAGAAAGCTTTTATCGCCGGACATCAGGGTAGTGGATTTTCCTTCTATATTATCATTAATATCTTGTGATTATCTCTCAGTTCCTGAGGAAAGTCTTTTAGCGAGTGAAGAACGAGACACGGTGAGCTTAAGAAGTTATAGAAAACACATTTCAAAATCAAACAGTGTTCCAACAAACTTTGATTCTAATCCAGATTAATTTGTTAAGCGCAGGACAGATTTGATCACCCGTATGTTTCGTTCCTGTTTTACGGAATGGATACAGCAGGAGATTTCATCCCTATAAAGCAACTTCGCGAGAAATACAACAGGCCACGACACGAAGCACCGTTCGAACAAAATGACGAGGACGGAAATGAAAACATTTAAGAAATGTTTTTGGCTTCTGTGTAGCCAGTAGAAAGGATGCGATTGCGCGTAAGTATACTGACATGCTGACAGTGTCTTTCGTCAATTCGTAAGGCGTTTATTTGTTATTTGTTTTGAAATTTTATTTTACAGGTTTTGGAGAAATCATCTGTTATGATTAATATTAGCTCAGGGATCAGGAAGTGAAAGGACTAAGTTAAAGCAGAGCGAAGTGCAAGAGACTAGTTTATAGGTTGGATTTATGTATATAATCTGCTACAAGTGCAGCTGAATAAAGGAAATTGAAATGTGATTGCATGTTCATCAGAAATCAACCTTCTGAATCTTTGTACAGAAGTTTCTGTAGACTTCTTTTGGAAAAAACATCTTCACTTTCAACGAAATTTCTCTCCTTTTTTCTAATTCAGCGCATAACTTCTATCTAAAACTTTCGCTTATGATGCAGTGGAAAATTAATGGGCACATAAATGGAGAATTACAGATCTACTCAAGCAGTGCCTCCTAAATGCTCATATCAAAACTGTACTTTCCATGGTCCCTAGTCACACCAGCATAGCCATATGCTGAATTTACAGCAAGGGAATTTCTATTCATTTGATGTAATCAAAAGTGAAAAATGTAACAAATTTACAAAAAGTTATCTTAACAGGAAAGGGTACATTCAATTCCCCAACATGAGAAACAGGCACTCAAAAGTCTAAATTACTATCCTATTAAACTTAAACATAAATTTACCAGCAAAATGGAAGGATGAATATAATCCTAATTTGGACCAAATTATAAATTTACAGTTCCCCAGTTTGAAAGCTTCGAATATCCAGTTGCCTTGACCTGAATCTGATCCAAAATAAGCTCAAGCGCATAAATCAAAACAAAGTAAGCCAAAATGAGCATTTGGAACTCCACCCTCAAATGGTTCTAACATCTTAAAATATTAAGGAAAGGACGATTAAAACATGGGCTTAAGCTGCATTACCATGCTGATTACAGAGTTTATCTTCATTATAAGCTCCTAGTTTGCTCCAAAAACCCCATCACTTCATGGGTTTGAATACTAGTCCAATTTCAGTATTTATTTCAAAAATGTACAAGCTGTTTCAACTCAATACAAATAGTCGAATGCCCAAATTAGAACATGTACATTCATGAGTATATTTACCTCAGAGTCCTCAATTTGTATACTCCATTTGTACTTTGTTACTGCCAATTCCCTCTTTTGAATCATCATAAGTATAGCAATTTCTTTCGGCAAAAAAAAAAAAAGAGTAAACTTCAAGTTAGAGGAACCGTAGGCAAATTACTCGGAGGACACCTCGGCCTACGGCATCGCCTCGTCGTCCTTCCCCACCCTACGATACTCGTCCCTTGAGTGCCCAACTCAGTACAAGTGGGCCACACCGGAGAAGTGCTTATCTGTATGTCTTCGTCTTCAGCGACAGCCACACTTCGAGATTGCTTCCTTCCCTTTGCCTGCAGCCCATTTCGACTGCCCCGTCTTGTTAAGCTTGACTGCCATGATTGGCCCGATGCTTTCATCAGCCCACCAATCAGTTGAAGATCTTCCGTTACTTCGTTCCGGGCCAAGGATACAAGGCCTGGCAAAATATCCTTTTGAAAATCTCTTCGCTGCCGCCGCCTTCTCGCATGGCCTCTCCTAGTCCTTGTAAAGAGGAGCGAAGCTGCACCTGTCTCCTCCCCTTTTTCACATTCAGGTGCTTTTGGCTGGTTTAAGTAATCCTCAATCTTAGTTTCTTCAAGCTCCAGGGTCATGGTTTCAAATAAATCTAATTCATCGTCATCTTCTACGGATGGAACCCCTGAATTCTCTTTACTTGATATAGCAACCTCGGCAAACCAGTGTAGGGTATCACAATGAGAAGCTAAAGATGGCAAACATGTAATGTCCTTTGAGATAGCAATAAGATTCTTTGCTGCTGATATGGCGAAGGAATCATCGGAGTTTACTTTTTTCGGCGAACTGTCTGGTTTGCTCGATTCATTAGACTCCTGATGAAAATTGATTTTACCGTCAGCTTTCTGAGTTTCTGGCAAAATCTCTGATGAACTCATATCGTCCGTTGATGGTAACTCATCATTCAGATCGATGTAATTCCTGAGGGTTATGGTGCTTTTTTCCAAAGCTCTTTTAGCTAGTGGCTTATTAAAGCAAGCATTATGTACATAATCTTTTTCACTGTTTCTGTTGTTAGAGTCATTTGAGGATTTAGATGAACAAAATGCACTTTTCTGAATGTTATCACCAACCGAAAAGCTGAGAATTCTCATAGCAGTTTCGCCAGAAGTTTCATTCCTTGGCAAGCCAAACTGTTTATCCTGAAAATTTAATATAGAGTGCTGTGTCTTAGAGACAGATAGATCGAACACATTTTCCTTTTTGTTCAATAATTGTTGAGTATTTCCATTGGAACTGGACATCATCTGAGAATGACCATTTACGGAACTCAATGCCATTTTTGGCCTTCTTGAATCCATTGATTCATTGCATTCATAGTTCACTTTAGGAGGAATCACTGAAAGGTGTTGTAAATTTGTTGCAGAAATTGAATACAATGAAAGACCATGATTAAAGCTATTTAAATTAGACAAACCCTCACCATTTTTCCAATTTTGGGTAAGAAGGCCAGATCTTTCGTGAAATACACTGGAATTACCACTTTCCAAATTTGATGAATTGAAGCATGGAAATGCTTTGGCCGCTGTCGAAATTACTCCATTTTTGGGATTTTCCCAGTATAGAACTGATTGAGGGGCAGTGATTGAGTGGTCTTTCTGAAGAACGGAGGAAGGAGCCATTAAGTTGTTCGGGATAGTGAAACAATTTCTTCCAGGAGCTCCAGTGCTATCAGCTGGTTTTTGTGCGGGCCATGCCGCCTTAATATCGTGATCTGGTTGGTTTAACTTAAGATGTATCGGCTCAGAAGATATTCCAAATTCACCATTGCAGCTATTGGGATTTAAAATGTTCTTACAGCCCGTACTTTTTCCTGTGAGAGTGATAACCAATAACATCAAAAGAGAAAAATAAAGCATGGATGAGACATGAGTATACTTTTTCCTAGCCAAGCAAAAAAAGCAAATCTCAAGTTCATGTTGATTGAACATGAGGATACCTATAAGGTCAGGTTAAGCATGGATGGGACATTGACTCATAGAACGCGTCAGAAAATAACGAGTATGCTAGAACTTGAAACAGAAGGATACAATAACTATTGAAAGATATTTGACAACTTAAGTAGAAGTCTACTTCTATATTCTACAAACACTCAATAGCCATTTAATCTAAGTAGTCAGCTAACATAGATGACCAACTTTTCATATATACCGGATGAAATAAAGAAAAAACAATCCGTATCATAGCATACCTTTTAGGAAATTTATACATAATGATAAATATAACGAACCATAGTATGTATAAAGTTAAAAGCATTGCATATTTTTCAGGACATATCAACATCCTTAATTCAGTTGTGCTTCTGTTATACTTGTCACTAGTAAAATCGGTTTTGATCAACAGAACTGGAATAATTTTCCTAACAATTTATGTGACAAGCGCTCTTATGTTCTGCTTGACAAGAGCAGCTAATAGATGAATGCATGTAAACTTGTCAGCAATTGCCTGCGTTCTTTTCTGCCCAACAAAAAGTCTCTTGAATATTACGATTATCTGGATTCTGGACATGCCAACTTATAAAAAGAACATAGTAAAAACAGACTAAAGTGGGTATAGTAATGCACAGCAGTTAGTACCTAATCTATTAGGGTGAGTCTTACCATTCCCACTATTAACGAATGATATATCCCGCCTAATTTCGTCATTTGCATCAAAGAAATTCGAACTAGTCCCTTTATTCGCAAGCCTGTCTTTGACGAAGAACCTTGGTGGGCCCAAGAAATCTACATTCGATCTTGTTGATGGATAATTCAGTTGATCCTTTGCATTATAGGTTTTGACACCAAGAAAATCCATAGATGCAGTATCTGTAGCCCCTTCACAATCTGCAACAGTTTCATTCAAATCAACCACTCTATGGCCATTTATAGTGTGCTGTGTTTGAGAATCTGAGATCCAACCATCTTCTTTGCAACTAGGACCCTCATTGGCACCAAGAGAAAGCTTGAAATCATCTCTACAATTTTTTCCACTGATTTTGCCAACAAGAATGATAGGTTTAAAAGAGGACTCATCAGCATTTTTCTTTCCAATGTTTTCGGAACCGTTGTTGCCAATACATGCATCGGCTGGAAGTTGAAGGTCAAACATTTTTCTCGTGAACCCTTGAAGATTGTCTTTATTCAAATGCAGTCCATTTGGACAGGACTGAATGGAACTTTCTTTTAAGAAGTTTAAATAAGGTTTCCACTGATCAGGACCGACTGTAGGTGGTCTATCGTTTGCATTCTGCAGATGTAGCATTTGAGATGTAATTGAGTTTGATTGCGATGTATCTGCTGGTATTGAGTGTTCATGTAACTCTTTCCTCTGGAACTCTTCCATGAGATCCTTTTGTATTCTATAAAGGCGGTGAAGTTCATGGACCTGATCATAACAATAACAGTTCAGAAGTCAAAAATGAAAGATAACACATACACGGGTGAAGTAACAAATAAACTTGAAAAGAACAAACAAGTTACGAAGACAAACTGCTCAAATTAAACGAGGAGGCCCTTTTTGGCCAGTCTCAGGCTTCTTTAGAAGTGCCGCTTCAAGCACTAATATCTTTTTCAGTAATAGGTACTCAGGAGCTTTTTGCAGCTGTAGAAGGAGAGTCCCAAATTTGAAGTTTCTGCATTGGGTCCCAAAACTAATTTTAGTTTCTTATGACCCTGTCAGAGCAAATGCTTCTGAAATTTTGTTAGCTAAGTGCCTATTTTTTCTGGAAATTTTTACATCCTAGAGTAGAGAATCTGTTCCAAAGCCAGGGCAAATGAGCGCCAAATCATCAGAACATGCAAGCCAATTGCCGTTTAGGAAATTCTGCAGAAACAAACAGCTTCAGATGTCCACGCTAACAACATGAAAATGCTCACCTGCTTTCTAAATATAGCTTCATGTTCAAGCATTGTGCGCTTCAACATTTCTTTATCATACCCCAAATATCCATTGTTTGGCCCGAGCATGAGACCATTATGTATCTGCCCATTCGCTGTATTCTCGTATCGAGAATAACAACTATTTTCATCCACACTATATTTTCCCATAACAAAATATCCAGGCATGAAGCTTTTACCCTCCACCTTTGTCCCCATTCCTACAATTATAAAAGCAAATAATAAAGAATATTCAATACCTTTACTAAGCAAGCAAAACAACTAACAAATCAGAAATGTGCTCCGCTTAAGAGAAAGGCATAAGAATTAAATAAATATAATGTTAACAGTATACATTATTCATAAGGACGTTTTAGCAATGAAAGTTCCCACCAAAGTAGGATCTAGTAAGTCGAGAATTACGCCACTTTCCATTAACGGAGAGCTTATTTCCATATGTTACCAACACACTAAAGCCGAATAACAATAGCAAGCAATAATAAATTGTTGTTGCCAAAAAATCAACTGCAAAATTAAACATAAACCATTTAAAAAACTCAACATCCAGCTCAAGTTTATAAACTTGCCGACCGTTCATTGTTGCTCTACGATGTCGGGTACCAATTTAATGCATGATACATGCAAAAGCGACAATCCACGATACTCCCATAATTGTGGAAGCCTAATGTCACAAGCAGAATTGCCGCATGAACTGAGTCGACAATAACTTCACTTAAATTTCACTGCCAGTTTTATCAGGTGGCGTTTCGAACTCACCTTTTGACAAGACCTCTGTGTTAACACAAAAAATGTCTGACCACAAATATGAAAAGTCTAATATGCCAGGGAAGGAGCTAAAGAGGTTATGTGCATGGATAATAATAACTACAAACATACTCAAAATGCGAGAAGGTGCTTTATGTGACTGAGAATAACACAGAGATATCGTAAATTACAAAATCAAGGAGTCCACAACCAGTGGCAAAACTTTACCATCAAATGCTTACTGCACCATCTTTTGGCTTCTCACAAAGTAGCGGCGGAGAATGCGATAAGCAGTCGCTTGAAAGAAGTTCACTAAATGCAATCCTTGTTTGGAATCAAAAGAGAAATGTCACATTATCCAGCCATGGAGAGACCTGGAGAAAAGAACTAAGTAAGAACTTAGTAGAAAGACTAAATGTAGTAAACATTATCCAAACAGTAAGCATAAAAAAGAATGAACTAGCAACTGCATAAAGTCCAAATCCAAATAGTAATATGCAATCACAACAAAATAGTAATCGAGCAAACTAAAAAAAAAGTGCATTGAAGGTTAACAACCCAGAATAGGTGCTCTGATGCACCTCCTGAGTTTCTGCGAGGCTTCAGGTATCAAAAAAGTTACAAAAAAGGATAAGAATTTTACAACATAAATCTCTCCCAAATCCCCCAGTTTGGAACTTTGGATGTAATTACGATCAACTCAAAAATGGGGAATAAGAGAAGGAAAGAACAGGGAAAGGAGAAATCGAACTTGAAAATTGAATCATGGAAACGATTAGGAACAAATTAAACATCACCGAAATTAGGAATACCCAAATCCCCACAGAGGGATATTTCTTAAGCAACAAGCAAAACCGACCATTTTAAGATAGGAATTCGAGATAACCCACCAACCCAAATCTAAAAAGATCCCCCAAAAGCACGGTATCCCAAACCCCACAATCCAAACGAGAGAGCGAAAAAATTTGTTTTTTACATTAAAAAAACCGCAATAAAGCCAAATTACGAAGACCCAAATCCCCAAATCAATCGAAAAGATCTCACAGAACGCATCAGAGCACCCAAATCAACAGCGACCAAAACACATTAACAAAGCAAAAAAAAAACATCAAAATTCACCTCGACCCACTTCGCCCCTCCCCTTCAACAATCTCCAGATTCTCCAAAAACGACTTTTTGAGACCGGATTCGTCTTCTCCGAACTGAGAAGCCGACACCCCCAATGGCAAATCTTCTCCCGTGAGCACCGGCGACTGAAGCAGCCAAACACCAACCAAGGAGAAGGATAGTGGGAGCAGTAAAGAATATTAAAAGATGGGTACGACAATCTACTATTTATTTTATTTATAAGATCACATAACACAACACACACACATAGAGAGAGAGAGAGAGAGAGAGAGAGAGAGAGAGAGAGAGAGAGAGAGAGGAAGAGATTATTAACGAGTGCTAATGGGAGAGAAGTGGGTATGTTTCCAGAGGCATTGGAAGGAGACGAAGAAGATGTGGATCAACATCAGGTTTGGGAGATTTCGATCTGATGATGGGCCACAGAGGAGAGAGAGAGAGAGAAAGAAGAGAGAGGAGAGAGAGAGAGATCCCAGATAAGAAAATCTCTTCTCACAATAACAAACGACCTTCTTCTAAGAACAGTGACATGAAATTTGTCAACATCTGGTCTTATTTTTTTTTTCGCTGCCCCCTTTTGCCCCTTCCCATTAATTTTTTTTTTCTCTCTCTCTTTCTTTTTCCAATACAAATATTATCTCATCATTCCGTTTTTCGAGTAAAGAGCCGCAGAAAATGAAATTTTTACTTCAACTACTTCTAAAAGATATTGTAATTTTAGGTATATAATATATATATATATATATATATATATATATATATATAGAGAGAGAGAGAGAGAGAGAGAGAGAGAGAGATGACTATGTTTAGAAAATCACGAAGCACTATGTGTGTATAAGTTATTTTTGATTAAGTTATTTTTGATGTTGTAATTTTTGAGTCTACGGCTGCGCTAGATTTGATTTAAAGTATTTGAAGTATTTAGAAAATAAATTTTACGATTTTTCAATATTATTTGTCTAATAATCAAAAGGGTTTAAAATTAATAATTTTAATAGTCGTTTAATAATATAGAAAAATCTAAATCAAATTTTTTATACTATATAAAATAAGATTAATTTTTGATCTAAAATTTTATTATCATATCATTATATTTTGTGAGATTTTTATTTTTTCCGGCTGATTTTGAACTTTTCGAACATTAGACAAATAATATCAAAATATCATAAAATTTATTTTTTAAATATTTTAAATATTCTAAATCAAATTTAACGAAACTAATCATCGATTCGGATGTCTCGATATTGAAAATAACTTATAAACACGAATATCTCTGTGCTTATAAAAGCACCACAGCCGCACTATATATAAATATATGCGTAGGGCTACTATACTCTTATGAGTATAGATTTCTTTATACTTATAACTTTTTCATCCTTGAATGAAGGGATGCGCGGTTAGGATGATAGTGGTTCCACTAGGGTTTAGTGGGTTGTTGGTAAAATAGTATAAATTCTAGAGAACTATTATAATTCTAACCGCATATTTCTTCATCCAAAAGCCGAAAATTTTTAAATACGAAAAAATCTATACTCATAAAAATATAGTTGTCGGACTATATATATATATATATATGGGATAATTGCCTTTGTACCCCTGAAATATGAAGAAATATCTGATTTACCTCTCTTATTTTTTTTCTTTCCAATATACCCTTTATACGTTCCACCGTTATTAAAAATACCCCTACCGTTTCCCTCTGTTAAGTTAACTAGGGTTAAACTAGAGTTAAATAATAATCGGAGTTGAAAACTATCAGATATACCTATTTTGCCCGGGTTTAGGGTTTAGAGTTTAGGGTTTAGGATTTTTTAGGGTTTTAGGGTTTAGGGTTTAGGGTTTTAGGGTTTAGGGTTTAGGATTTTTTAGGGTTCTAGGGTTTAGGGTTTAGGGTTTAGGGTTTTTTAGAGTTTTAGGGTTTAGGGTTTAGGGTTTTAGGGTTTAGGGTTTAGGATTTTAGGGTTTAGGGTTTTAGGGTTTAGGGGTTTAGGGTATATTTGAAAGGGCAAAATAGTAATTACACACAGATAACGGCAGTTCCAAACGGTACACTAACAGAGTTTAACTTCAGGGGTATTTTGGAAAGAAGTTGGAACGTAAGAAGGATAGTTTTAATATTAGCCTTCTAAGAGGGGTAAATCTGAAAACAGAAAAATTTTTAGGGGTATGTAGAAAATTGCCCCTATATATATATATATATATATATATATATATATATATATATATATATATATATATATATATATATATATATATATATATATATATATATATATATATATATATAGTCCGGCTACTATGCTATCGATAGTACCAAGTATTCGGTGCTATTAAGTTTTCTACACTTAGATCAACCCCTTTAATTATTTTTATTAGTTAGATTTTACTATTTTTCCAACCACCTATTAAATTCAAGAGGCTCACTATCATCTCAACCACACATCTTTTAATTCAACGGTTAAAAACTTAATAATACCAATAATTTGATACTATTAATAGTATTCCAGCCTAGTTATATATATATATATATATATATATATATATATATATATATATATATATATATATATATATATATATATATATATATATATAGAAAAATGCTACTTGTACACCCGTAAGGGGTGTACATCTCACACTCCCACCCATCTAAGGGTGGGGGTGTGATGAGTGGTCACTTGATGTGACCCGTAAAAAATATCGACACCATTAAAAAGGTGGAGGTGTAGGATGTACACCCCTTCGGGGTGTACATGTAGCATTGCTCATATATATATATATATATATATATATATATATATATATATATATATATATATATATATATATATATATATATATATATATATATATATATATATATATGAGTAATGCTACATGTACACCCCGAAGGGGTGTATATCATACACCTCCACCATTTTAATGGTGACGATATTTTTTACGGGTCACATCGATTGACCCATCATCACACCCCACCCATTGGATGGGTGGGGTGTGTGATATACACCCCAAATGGGATGTACAAGTATCATTTCCCTATATATATATATATATAACTCTATAAAAATAAAATTATATAAGATAAAAAAAAATTCTTTGTTTGAATACTGTTAATCTACCTATGAATTATCGATGTCTTCAACAAAAAATTATATAATTATACAATTGTTTTAAAATACATAATTTGCCAATTAATTTCGTCAACCATAAGTATCAATAAAATAATAATATTTACAAATTGTATTTTAGAAGATCTGGAAAAGCATTCCTAAAATATTATATAAATTTAGTAATATATCAACATCGTAAAGAAACCTAAATTATTTTTCATTTATGATATTTTTTCGTACTTTTAAGATTCTCTTCATCTCTCCTTGCCCGAAAAAATTATTGTACACACCAAACGCACCGTACATTTTAATCATAAAGTACCATAATAATAAAGATTTAGGATATATTTTAAAATGTTACAAAAGTCTATATATCAATTATAACAAAATTTTAATATTTATTTATTATATATTAAATAATAATTATTTCTCTGTTGTTGATTTTGAAGGATTTGATTATCTGATAAGTATTTTTAAAATTTATTATGGTTTTTGTAAATAAACATTAATTTGAAATACAATAACTCTTAATTTTTAAATATTAATTATTAAACATTGAATATTGTGCATGGGATATAAAATACATGGGCACAAATAAATATTAACAAGTGAAAAAATATTATATATATAAAGAAAGATATAAAGTCCCAACTATAATATGTCAATATTACTAAGAACTTAATACTATCAAGATTTTAGCGTGAAATCTATTCTTTAATTATTTTTATCTTTTAGATTATATTATTTTACTAATCACTCACTAAATCTTAAGAGATTATGATCATCCTAATCATACATCTTTTCATTTAAAGGGCGAAAACCTAATAGCACTAATGACTTGATTAAGTTTGGCTGCTATATTTGTAAAAACACCCAACAATTAGTGTTTGTAAGTGTTCTACCATTATATATATTTCGTTGACTAATTTCACATCTTAGATCATGCTATTCCATCAACTATTCACTAAACCCAATGAACTCACTATCATCCTAATCGCACATCCTTTCATCCAATGACTTAAAACCTACAACCGCCGATGACTTATATTTTTAAAAGTAGGAGCTCAATTCTATATAACTAGGCTACTATGTTATTAATAGTATAAAATATTTTATACTATAAGATTTTCAGTCCTTGAATGAAGGGATGTGCGGTTGGGATGATAATAGTCTCCTAAAATTTAGCAAGTGATTGATAGAATCGTATGATTTAAAAAATAAAAATGATCGAAGGGGTAAATCTAATGGATTTAAAAAATAAAAATGATCGAAGGGGTAAATCTAATGGCAATAAACTTAATAGCACCAAACACGTACTCGGTTGTTATTGATAGTATAGTAGTCTCTTAGGATTTACTTGGTAGTTGGTTGAATAGTATTATCTAAAAAATAGAATTGATCAAAATGATAGATCTAGCAGCAGAAAACTTATAAGCACGAATGCCTCCATACTTTTAAAAGTATCATAATCTGACTCTCTCTCTCTCTCTCTCTCTCTCTCTCTCTATATATATATATATATATATATATATATATATATATATATATATATATATAAAAATTGAGCTTCTATACTTTAAAAAGCACCAAGCTATTAATATTTGTGAGTTTTCAGCCTTTGGATAAATATTTGTAGGGTTAGGATAATAATTGTCACGCCCCGGAATCCGGGCTCGCCGACAGATCCGCCGTGCACACGGGATTTCCCGAGTACACGAAGCGCTGGTAACCTGCTCCGATATAATATGAACAATAAAAGAGCATAATACAGAGCTGAAGTAGAAGAACCACATAGTATCTCAGACTGGAACTACAAATAAAGCTGTAATAAGTACAATAATCTCCCAGCTCACCAAAATAGTACAACCAGCTGGCGAAAGCCAGACCTAAAATAAAAGAGGAATACCACAGTCTGAGTAAAGGGTGCAGCATCTATCTAACAGCTCTTAGTCTCCCAGGAGATCTATCTATTCAGCGATCCCCTTACCTCGATCAGCTGCCGATGGCCTAGCAGCTCCCGCAGACGACTCTGCAAAAATAAAGGAGAAGAAAGAAACAGAAAAGAACAATGGGGGTGAGAACTACCAGATAAACCAGTAGCCTCCCCTAGTGGGCAAAACCTCAACTCTGATGCACCCACTAGGATTACTAGAGGCCCGAAAGGAAAAAGTGGTAAAGCTGTAAGTAGAACTGCTGAATAAAGGGGAAACCACCACTAGCATGCCTCTAAATGCAGTGCCAAAAGGAATGACTGTAAGTATGTATCAGTATCTAACATGCCTGCCTGAATAAACCCAATCTTATGCCACCAGTAAAACTGGTACTGCCTGCTGTGCCTTGCCTGCCAAATCGGGTATGCTGGCCAATGCATAACACCGATAGGGAATGAGAGTCTCAAGGACTCAAGCCTGCCTGTAACACACTCCGGAGTGGCACTCGAGGGGAGCGACCCACACGAGTAAAAGTACCTCAGTAATAAGTATCATAAGTGCCGTAAACAGCAGGACTGAATCATGACTATGATCAAAGTGGGAAAAGCCATCCACTAAGAAACCCTGATCTGATGCCATAGTACTCAATAAGTGGGAAAAACCATCCACTAGAGAAAAGCCCGATCCCCTGCTGATGCCAAAAATAGACCAGACTCAACCCCATTCTGATGCAAGGATAAACATCCGGCCGACCGCCTACAGTCCGCGGTCACCGCAACACCCCACAAGTTTATAATCTAACATAACCTTGGCTATACTATCCCAAACCCCTGCTCATACTCGAGCGACAAGCAACTGAAAGCAAAAGAGAGCAATAAAACATGTCAAGTCTTAATATGATAGTGTAGCAATAAATAGTGGCCCTACCTGATGTCCGGGCATGTATGCAACTGTCTTTATTTTAAAAGTTGTAAAATAGTGTCAAAGATTTAAAAAGATTGATTTACTGAATAAAAGTCCTTTGCATGCGAGATTATAGCCTTTGTCTCAATCACAGTGTCCCAATATAAGTCATCATATCATCTGTGGGTTATATTAAATTTTAGGAGAGTTTGTCCCAGCGGTTCTCGTCAATTGTCACATTAGTTCGTCCCAATAGTTCTCATCAATTGTCCTGTTAGTTGTCCTGCTAGTTTGTTCTGTTAGTTGTCCTGTTAGTTGTCCTGTTAGTTTGTCCTGTTAGTTGTCCTGTTAGTTTGTCCTGTTAGTTTGTCCCAATGGTTCTTATCAATTATCATATTAGTTTGTCCCAGTGGTTCTCATCAATTGTCATATTAAATTTTAGGGGAGTTCCAGTAATCCCAGTGAGCTTGTCAAAAATGAGGTAAGCAACAACCGCCCACCTCGAGCAGCTCAAACTACACCTCAGGTAGTCTCCTGGTTGTCCACAGTCCTCAAATCCTGCAAATCAACGCTCTCGGTATAAATACAAATCCCAAAAAGCACAATATTTGCTGTTTTTTTAAACAACACAGGAAAAGAGGAGTTTTTCACCTCTAAACAGTGCTCAGGAAAATCCAAAAAAATTACGGTTACGTTCCTCGCGAAGAGTAGATCAAAATCGACTCTTTAAACGTCTCGATCTGATGCTCCTACGCCTAGATAAAAATCGGAGAAGTTGACAGTCCAGAAATTTCCACAGTAAAAAGGGGGGTCAAAGAGGCCTCAGGAAACGTGCCAAAAGTACGAAATGGAGCAAAGTGATCAACACGGAAATCGAAGCCTTACCTCTTAGGAACGCGCTGTCGCGAAAATCGTCCAAAAATTCCTCCTGGTTAGCACACAGGGAATTTCCGACGGAACTGCGACGGGAAATGGGCCGAAAAAGAGAACCGTCGCAGTGCGCCGCGTCGCAGATAGCTCACTAACTGTAACTCCAAAAATTCTAAAATCTGGAGAAGAGAGAGAGGAGAGAGAGAGGAAGAACTTTCCTATAGAGCTCAAATTCGGATTCTCTCTCTAAGGCCCGCAATCCGAGGTGGGAATGAGGAGGGGTGGGGGGCCCTATTTATAATGGGCTGAGGCTCCACACAGGATCAGATCCGAACAGGAAACACCGAAACGGGCCAACCAAAACGCGCCACGTGTCCACAAAACAGGAAACAGCCTGTGCAAGGGCCACTCAGAAGCTGCCACGTGTCCACGTGGTGCACGGGCCCGGTCCCCGCGCCGGGTCTTCCGGAAGCCGGCCGGCCAATGGGGAAGCGCCACGTGGCACAGGAGGTCTTCGGTGCTCCCGGTGCACGCCAGGCCCATGGACCGCGCACCCGAGAGCCTGCCCGCGCCTGCCCGCGCCGCGCGCCTGCCCGCGCCGCGCGCCTCCGTACTCCGCCGCTGTGCCGCCGCTGCGCCGCTGCCCGCCGCCGCTCGCCGGTCGCCGGAACAGTAATTCCGGCGGTCGGAGTTACTGTTCCGGCGTGAACAGTAATTTTGCGCCGAAAAAATAAGGTAAATATACCATTTTGACCGTTTTCGCGCGCTGAGTCCAAATCCGCTGTCCATTTCGCCAAATTCTCATCCAAAATTTTGCCGAAAGCTCCCGGAAAATTCCATTTGCTCCGATTTTCGCGCAGAGTCTATTTTAAATGTCCAATTTCGATTCTACAAGCTCCGTTGCACCGTACGAGCTCTCTACAGTCACTGTTTAATGTTACACAGTTCCTGCGGGAGTCCGGATCATCACAATAATGATCTCCTAAAATTTAGTGGGTAGAATAATATGACCTAAAGGTTGGAATTTATTAAAGAGATAGATTTAACGGTAAAAAACTTACAAGCATCAAGTGCTTGATATTTTTAAAAGCATCATAGTCGGACTATATATATAGAGAAAGAAAAAGAGAGAGTTCGACCACTATGTTTTTAAAAATATCAGGCAATTGGCACTAATGTTATTAGATCTATTTCTTTTACTAATTTTATCCTTTAAATCATACTATTTCACCAACCACCTATTAAACCCAAAAGGCCCAGTATTATTCTAACCGCACATATTTTCATCCAACGGCTAAAACCTACAAGCATCACTAAATTGGTACTTCTAAAAACATAAGAGTTTAATTATATATATATATATATATATATATATATATATATAGAATTAGACTGGAATACTATCGATAGCACCAAGTCATTGGTGCTATCAAGTCTTTAGTCATTGGATTAAAAAATGTGCGGTTAGGATAATAGTGGTCCCCTAGGGTTTAGTGGGTGGTTGGTTGAATAGTAAAAATCTTAGGACTCACCATAATCCCAACCGCACATATTTTAATCCAAGGGCTAAAAACTTGATAGCACCAATTACTTGGTGCTATCGATAGTATTCTAGCTGGACTATATATATATATATAGTCCGGGTAATATGCTTGAACAAGTATCAAGCAATTGGTGTTTATAAGTTTTCTACCGTTAGATCTACCGTTTTGACTAATTTCATCTCTTAAATCATTTTATTCTACCAGCCACTCACTTAACCCAAGGGACCCATTATCATCCTAACCACATATCTTTTCATCCAATGGCTAAAACCTACAAGCACCAATTCTCTCTCTCTCTCTCTCTCTCTCTCTCTCTCTCTCTCTCTCTATATATATATATATATATATATATATATATATATATATATATATATAGAGAGAGAGAGAGAGAGAGAGAGAGAGAGAAATAGAGAGAGAGAGAGAGAGAGAGAGAGAAAGAAAGATATTTGAGCTATATGTTTTTAAAAGTATCATGTTATTGGTGCTTATAAGTTTTTAGTTTTTGAATTAAGTGATGTGCGGTTAAGATGATAGTGGGCCCCTTAGGTTTAGTGGGCGGTTGGTGGAATAGCATGATCTAAGAAGTAAAATTAGTTAAATGAATAAATCAAACGGTAAAAAACTTATCAGCACTAATTGCTTGATACTTTTAAATGCATAGTAGCCGGACTCTCTCTCTCTAGAGAGAGAGTCCAGCTATGGTGCTTGTAAAAATATCAATCACTTGATATTTGTAAGTTTTTCACGGTTAGATTTATTATTTTAATCAATTCCGCCTCTTAGATTACCAACCACCCATAATACCATAAGGAGCCACTATCATCCTAACCACCAATCCTTTTATTCGAGGGCAAAGACTCACAAAAGACCCACAAACAGTAATAACTTGGTATTTTCAAAAGCATATAAGCTCAATTATATATATATATATATATATATATATATATATATATATATATATATATATATATATATAAGAAAATTGGAATGTACCCAAAATTTTCGGTGTAACGGTAATACGACAGAGAAGAGGTTTTCGGTGTAACGGTAATACGACAGAGAAGAGGCTAAAATGTAGGCCCCACTTTTGTGGGCCCAACAAGCCCACCTGATGATCTTTTTGATGGATAAGCGTTTCACTGAAGGGCCACCATAGCCCAATTCCCCGAATCTACTCAAATCCAGCATTTTTTTTTTTTTTTTCTCATTTTCGTTTTTTATAATTTTATTGTATTATTGATATTACAAAAGGAAAATGCTTTTGAGTACGGTGGTACATTGGTACTCTAGTTAAGGATTTTTTATTTATGGAAAATATATATATATATATATATTGGGGTGTTACTTAAGTTAGTTTACTCCCCGTGGCCAAAATGGCTGGCACGTGTGGGTCCCACTTCTGGTTTTAGAAATATAAACTCAGCAATTGCCATCGTCGTTGTCTTTATTACCCATTTACCCTTAATTAAATATAAAATAATGCAAATTAAATTAATTATAAAAAATTTAAAATTAAGATCTAAAAACATAAAAAAGACCTGCATGCAAAAATTTATAATTTTGAGTTTTTAATATATACAGTCTTTTTAAAAAAATTTCGGATCATTAATTTTTAATATCACTTGATGCGTAAAAAGTTATTTTTTAAAATTTATAAAATTTCCATTTTTAATCGTATTTAATGATTTATATCTTAATTTTGAATCATTTAGATTTAAATTTATACCTAAGTAAAAACTTGCATAACTCTCTCTCTCTCTCTCTCTCTCTCTCTCTCTCTCTCTCTCTCTCTCTCTCTCTCACACACACACACACACACACAGACACACACACACACACACACACACATTCGAATGAGGTGCCTAAAGCAATTCTAGATTATTGTAAAAAAAAAATTGGGATTAGTAGAGAAGGCACGAAAAATCATCAACCATCAACCAATTTACATAATAAATTTGCTAAAGACAAAGAGATCACAAACTTAGAAAAAAAATTCTTAGTTGGAATGAAGCATAATAAAATAGTTTGAGTTTCTTTTGGCACAATTATGGGAGGTTTGATTTGCAGCTAAGGTGGGTCTTTAGCTTCTAATTTATGAGGAGTTGATTTTCTTATCATTTGAGGGTTTTTTTTTTTTGTTTTGTCATCTAATAAGAGAATGATGAGGCCCACTAATCAATCAAGTGCCATAAAAAAGGTATGAGGTTGCAAAATTGAGTTTATGGTTGAGATTTGGATGCAAGTTAAAAGCTCCATGTGTTCATAACCTGAGGTGTACATCCTATATCCATCATCTAATGGTGGAGTGATTCCTCACCATATCCCACCTATTGATTTATACCTAAGTAAACTTTAAAGCCAAAAGATTAGATGGGTTTCAGTTGAAGTGACATGTTTTATTTTTTAAAAAAAGAAATAGGTATGTAGACATTCTCAGAACTTACAGAATTATAATAGTGGGTGTCAACTAGGATCTGGTGATATAAAGAATTTGTACAATGCTGTTTAATTGTCCATCTGCTAAAATTATATTTGAAACACTTAGAAAAAAAAAGGGATAATTTAATGTTATTTACTTTACAAATCACCTACTTCAACTACTTAAATAGACACCCTGTTCTTATAGCTCAGCTATGCAACTATATCATCGAAGTGGCATCTAGAAAAGGTGTCAGGCCCACTGGAATGCTAAAAATAATACAAAATAACACTTGAAAGAAGGACACATTTTCTCAATAGGAATAATTTCCTTTTCCTTCTGGGAACCTGAGTTACTTGAGCTATATTAGGATGTAACTATCATTCTATTATTGTTCTCCATATTCTTTTATTTCCTTTTGAAAAAAGTAGATTGAGAAGCAGATAGATAGAAAGAAGCCCATAATCTCCCCTGAAAACAACTTGGACACCTTTTCTTATAGTAGTTATAGATAGACAAAACAAGGTTTACAAACAAAAGAGTATGCATTTTTGGCACTAAATTACCAGAGAAAGAAACTCTCTTTTAAGTAAAATAAATAAGGGAGCTTGGGTAAGAATGCTAATTGTCAAAATGCTAAGCCAGTTTAGAAGTAGATGAGAAAAAGTAGCACCAAGGGTTTCTTACAAGGCACTTCATCATATCCAAGATCAGTATCCACTATGCTGCTATCTCTATTTGGTGGTCTTGTGGGAAAATCTTCTACCTTATTTTGGGGGGTTTGAGAAAAAATGGCCTAGTAATTCCATACAGCTCAGCGCGCATGAATTTTCTAAAGTACGCTAATAGCTTCTCAAGATTGATATTAACAAATGTAGAAAAAAAAAAAGAAGGTATATTAACATCAAATATTCCCGGTGTGTTACAAACTTTGGCAACTCTACTACAAGTGAATTGATAGCTGAAGGAATAAGCGAGAATGAGATCTTAATACTCAGATACAAAAGGAGGAACATTATGGTAACTTAGAAAAAGAACTGCATAGAAATGTTTCTACCACTAGTACCTCAAGAGTGGGCATGCATCTGGCTGTGGAAACTTTTTTTTTGCAGTACAAACTCCAAGAACCCATAATCTTGGTTGACATCAAAATTACGCCACTCTCCTCGTAGTCATCTATAAGATGAAATAACTTCCCAGATGCTGTTCAGAGGAAAGACCGCAGATTCTGTGTTCTTCATGAATGAGAAGCACATTATTTGTATCCTGAAGGCATAATCTCTGCAGGGAAAGCGCAATTTCTATTATGTTTCCCTTTTATCATTTTCATACGTGTTCGAGCCGAGACTCGGGGTGGAAATCTGTTGCCCGAGTCCATGATACTTCCGATTACCACGCAGCATTTTCTCATGGTTCCACAGCGGTGGAAACTTCGCAGCACATTTGAAAGTTCACCAACTCGTATACTATCTGCTCACAACAACTACTTTTCTCTCAAGAGCTTATGAATAAGCCCTAGGAACATACCCAGCTTTCCTAAGGTGCTCTCCCAACCTATCAAGCATCATGAAGACTATATCTGATTCCGGGTGAGTTCTGTCGCCCACTGTAAACTCATGCACCACATCACCAAGCTCGATCCAACTGGACCCAGCTGGTTTCTGCACTCCAGTTCCCTTCATCTGAACCCTCGCCTTAGACATACCATCCCACCTCCCAGCGGCTGCATATATGTTTGACAAAATAGCATAATTCCCGGCATCCGATGGCTCCAATTTGATCAGCTCATTAACCGCTTCTTCAGCAAACTCTACATTGCTATGCACTCTGCATGCACCTAAAAGAGATCCCCAAATAATAGCATTGGGCTCCCAAGGCATGCTTTTGGTGAGGTCAAAGGCTTCTTTCAGAAGCCCTCCACGCCCAAGAAGGTCGATCATGCAGCCATAGTGCTCTATCTGAGCAACAATACCATAATCTCTCTCCATACTAGCAAAGTATTTCTGAGCCTCTTCAATGAATCCCACGTGTGAGCAAGCACATAAAACACCAAGGAATGTCACACCATCAGGTCTAATCCCTTCTCGCTTCATTCTAACAAATAAGTCCAATGCTTTCTCCCCGTGGCCATGCATAGCAAATCCTTGAAGCATAGAATTCCAAGACACCAAATCTCTCTCGAACATACCTTCAAATAAATCACACGCTATATCAAGACAGCCACATTTCGCGTACATATCAATCAGTGCATTGCATACATGAGGAGTATGCCTGAGCTTATTCCTACCAGCATAACTATTAATTCTTTTACCCAGAGCGAGCAACCCAGACTCAGCACACGCAGCTAATATGCTCACAATAGTAGCGACATCAGGCTCCAAACCAGATGTTTCCATAAGATCAAACAAACTAAGAGCCTCCTTTGCGAGTCCTTTCTCTGCATAGCCAGAAATCATTATGGTCCAAGAGACCAAGTTTTTAGTCGGCATTTTATCGAACAACAGGCGGGCCATCTCCATATCACCCTTCTTGCAGTAGCCCGAGACCACGGAGGACCACGAGACCACATTCCTCCCAGGCATTCTCTCGAACAGCTCAAACGCTTTGTCCATTTCACCCGCTTTGACATGGCCATCTAACAGCGTATTCCAACTGACCGTATCTCTCTCAGGCATTCGATCAAACATTCGGCGTGCCTCTTTCATGTCTCCGGATCTAATCAACCCGGCAATCACGGTATTCCACGACACAATATCTCTCTCGCGCATTCCATCAAACATCTTCTTGGACGCCACAATACCCAAACCCCCATTCTTCGAATAGGCATCAATGAGCGCGTTGGGCACGAAGATATCGCATAAAAATCCCAACTTTACGACGTGGGCATGTACCATCTCGACCTGGGAAAGCGCGGAGGGGCCCAAACAAGCCTTTAGGAGGAATGGGTAGGTGAAATTATCGGGAAACACCCCATTCCGCCGCATGTCGAAGAACGCGTCGAAGGCGAGGGAGCGGGAACGGGAGCCATGGGCGCAGGCGCGGATGAGGGTGTTGTAGAGGAGGGTGTTGGGGCGGGGGACCTGGTCGAACGCGGAGAGCGCGCGGGGGAAGCGGCCGCAGAGGGAGTAGGCGGAGACGAGCTTGGGGACGACGAACGGGTCACGGTGGAGCTGGGACTTGTACACCTGGGCCTGGATTTGCTTGAGGCGGTCGATGTCGCAGCACTTGTGGAGCTCGGAGAGGTGGAGCTCGAGGACCCTACGCTGCGAGGTCCATCGCGGCGCGCGCGTGGTGGGCGCGAGCATTAGAGACCCCTCCGCGTCGGTTCGCATGGGGATTGGGCCTTGCGCCATTTTCGGCGGGAGCGAAAAAAATGCAAAATTCGTCCGAGTTTTTATATTTGGTTTTGGAGGGTCTCTTGGTGCTCTGATCCGAATCTAACTTGGGTTCAATGAATCTAGTTCATCTTATTAGGACCTGTTTGGAGGAAATGTCAACGAGTATGGATATCCGAGATTTTATACAAATTCGAACCGAATGGATAAATTTAATCGATGCTAAGCAAAACTACTTTTCATTGTCATGCGTATAAAAAATAAAAATTCGATGAATTCAAATTCGGATATAGATTGTATCTATACTCGAATTCAAATTCGAGCCAAACAACTATAGGTTTTATACTATATGATATATAGCACTTCAAATTTATAATTTAAAAATATTTATTTTAAATTTTGTTTAAGAGAAATGAATGCTTTCAAGTTCTGGTTTTGAATATATATATATATATATATATATATATATATATATATATATATATTGGAATTCGATATTTGTAATGAATTTTCTGTACCCAACAAACTCTGATTCCGATTCGAATTTCAATTTCAGCGGTTGGATTCAGGTTTAGATTTTCGACAACAAATCCAAATCAAACGGATCAAAATTTCTAGACGTCATAGACAATAATTTTTAAAAAGTTATGCTACCTATATATTAATTTTTTAATATATATTTTACATCTTATCTATTCAAAAATAAAGTATAGTTTACTGATTATTTCGAAATGATCAGCATAATTCATACATCCTTAAATAGATAAAATATAACATTTACACTTATTTTGAAATGTGTATCTAGCATTTACCATTTTTAAATAGCCTCCAAGTTAATCGCTTTTATGATGATCGATGAACTGTAATGCTCTTGAGAAGCCAAGCCCAAATCGTGTTCCTTGTCTCTTCTGTCTCTTGCTGCTCACATGTGGACACAACATTAGCTGCTCTTAGTTGAAACATACAAAATAATTAATTATTGTTATTAAAAAACTTAAGCTGCTAGTTTCAAAACAATCTTGCAATCGCGATGTTAGCAGTGCGGCGTACGTTCCCTACCACCTTAATTTGTTTAATGCAATCGCGATGTTAGTAGTGCGGCGGCGTACGTTCCCTACCACCTTAATCTGTTTATTATGCAGGTCCAACTTCGGATTCTCTAGAAGCCTCTCTTGCAATCAATCTAACGAACACATGCACTTCCACCATATATATATATATATATATATATATATATATATATATATATATTGAAGGAAATCGTAATTGATGGAAAAATGGTTATTGTGCACAATGAAGAGCACAAAACCAACACTCAATATATAGCATTATTGGATACAAAATATAATCCCATTATTCTTGGGATTATAATATTTACACAATTACATTCTATAAGTGTACAATATTTGAATTCAAATAGTTTCTATTTGGTGTGGTTGCCATACTTGCGAGATTGCCATTCTTGAGTTTCCTTAATTTCTCGTGATTTGAATACTTGTCATAATTGGTAGATTCTTGGTTATGAGAATTTGATTTATCCATAATCAATTCCTTAATTGTATCATCATTTGATCCTCCATTATGCCCCCTCAAGCTTATGGGAGGTGCACGCACCATTAGCTTGTCTTTGAGAAATTTGAATCGATGAGAAGATAGTCCTTTAGTGAAGATATCAGCAATTTGATCTTGTGATGCTACATAATGAACATCGAGATCTTGTCGAATAACCTTTTCTCGTACAAAATGATAATCAACTTCGATGTGTTTAGTCCGAGCATGAAATATAGGATTGTACGCAAGTCGGATAGCACTAATGTTGTCACAACAAATAATAGGTTTAGAATGTAGAAATATGTGAAGATTTTTAAGGAGCAATCGTACCCAAGAAAGCTCAGCAGCAGTGTGGGCGAGAGAGCGATATTCAGCCTCCGTACTAGAACGAGATACTGTAGGTTGTTTCTTTGCACACCAAGAAACTAAACACGGACCAAGAAAGACACCAAAACCACTGGTAGAGCGGCGATCATCGGGATCTCCTACCCAATCTGCATCACAATAGGCGTGCAAATCAAGATTGCCGATTCCAATATGGAGTCCGTGGTCCACTGTTCCTTTGAGAAATCGAAGGATTCTTTTAACAGCAATTAAATGTGTAGAAGTTGGTGCATGCATAAATTGACAGGCCTGATTGGTAGAGAAGGCTAAATCTGGTCGCGTCATAGATAAATATTGGAGTCCCCCTACAATACTCCGATAGAACGTTGCATCATCAAGAGAATCGCCTTCAGTGAGGGAGAGCCTCTTATGAGAAGAAGCTGGTGAAGTGCATGCTTTCGCGCCATCCATATATGCACGTGTAAGAAGATCAATTGAGTATTTTGATTGAGATAAAAAGATGCCTGTTGAATCGCGATGTACCTCAATACCAAGAAAGTAATGGAGAGGACCAAGATCTTTCATTGCGAATTGATTGCCAAGTTCATGAATTAGATTATGAATAGAAGTGGAATTACTGCCGGTAATAATAATATCATCCACATATATAAGAAGAATAAGAACTCCATTATGAGAAGTATGGATGAAGAGAGAAGTGTCAGCATCGGCACCATGAAATCCCAACGCAAAAAGATATGTTGTAAAGCGTTCAAACCAAGCACGCGGTGCTTGTTTTAATCCATAAATCGATTTATGGAGCTTGCAAACATGAGTTGGAGCAAGAGGATCAACAAAACCAGGAGGTTGTTGCATATATACTTCTTCTCGTAAAATACCATGCAAAAAGGCATTATGGACATCGAGTTGACGTATGGGCCATCCAAAATGAACGGCAATAGTCAGCACAATTCGAATGGTGGAAGGCTTGGCAACAGGGGTAAAGGTTTCACTATAATCAAGCCCAGATTGTTGATGATAACCTTTAGCTACCAAGCGGGCCTTGTATCTTTCAAGACTACCATCAGCTCGTCGTTTAATTCGATAAACCCAACGGCAGCCAACAACATTCATATTAGGGGTAAAAGGGACAAGAGACCATGTACCGCACTTTTGCAATGCATTAAATTCGGCAGCCATTGCATCCCTCCACTCAGTACTTTTAGAAGCTTGACTATAACAAGTTGGCTCAATTTCTGTAGTAGTGGCAAGTAGCGCTTTGGGTAAAGGGTGGCGAGTGGCATTCAATGTGAGCAGTTGCTTTCTCATGATAATACCTGACTTAGATCTAGTTTGCATAGGATGAGAATTAGAATTGGTAATGGTATTATTGGTAGTCAACTGTTCTATGGAAGTGTCGATTGTAGGTTGGGAGGTAAGGGAAAGATGATATTGTAATGGTGGTTGGTTCGGTATTTCAGGGGATGCACTCGGAGTTTCATTGTTGGACGATTGGGCGGGTATAGATGGTGACGAGAGAGGAGGTGAGGAAAAAGGTAGCCAGGCATGAAGAACTCCAGTTGGTTCGAGATCCACTTTATCCATTGACCGAGTAGAAGGACATTCCAAAGGTAATTTATTAAAGGGAAAATGAGATTCATTAAAAACAACATGCCGAGAAAGATATACACGCCCTGTAAAAGGATCAAGACAGCGATAACCTTTGTGATCCAAACTATAGCCAATAAAAACACATTTTAATGAGCGAGGTTCGAGCTTATGATGAGAATAAGGGCGTAACCATGGATAACATGCACAACCAAAAACTTTGAGAAAAGAGTAGTTAGGTTTGCGGGCAAACATTTTTTCCCAAGGAGAAATATTATTTAAACGTTTCGATGGCATTCTATTAATGAGAAAGATGGATGTTCGAAAAGCTTCTACCCAATAATTAGAAGGCATGCGTGCATGAAAAATAAGAGAGAGTCCAGTTTCAATGATATGACGGTGTTTTCTTTCAGCAATACCATTTTGCTCAGGCGTATGTGGACAAGAAAGCTGATGAGAGATACCATGTTCAAGTAAAAATTTTTTGAAACGATTGTTTAAAAATTCTCCACCTCCGTCGGAGCGAATACTTTTGATTTTTCGATCAAGTAAATTCTCAATTTTGAATTTAAAATTAATAAAAATTTCACAAACATCAGATTTTGAGTGTAAAGGAAAAAGCCATGAATATCTAGTAAAATCATCAACAATGACCAAGTAATATTTAAAATCACTCATTGATAGAATAGGAGTAGGTCCCCAAACATCCATATGTAAAAGTTCTAAAGTGGAAGAAGATACATAAGTAGAAGGGAGAAAAGGAAGACGATGACTTTTGGCAAGTTGACATGAATCACAAAAATTTATTTCTTTTATAGAACCTTTTAAAAAGATATCAGAATGCGCAGATAAATAATGCAAAGTAGTAGCAGAAGGATGGCCAAGCCTGTGATGCCAGACTGAAGAGGAAACTCTTTCACCAATAAAAGCAAAAAGACCAGATTTATGTTGATTGTTTTTGACGGATTTAATGGGATATAGTCCATTTTCACTCGGCCCTTGGAAAAGCGTCTTCCCCGACTGTTTGTCCTTCACACAAAAACCATGAGAGTCAAAGAGAAAATAACAATCGTTATCTTTAGAAAACTGGTTAACGGAGACTAAATTGGTTGATATTTCAGGAACATGTAACAAGTTGTTTAGTTGAAAGGATTGAGATGGGGTTTGAAGTACGGATGAACCAGTATGGAGAATGCGCAAACCTTGTCCATTGCCTACAGATATTTTGTCGCTTCCTTGATAGTCGGTGCGAATAGTAAGATTGGAGAGATCAGAAGTTAAGTTGTTGGTGGCTCCGGTGTCAGCATACCAAGTTTGATCAACGGAGGGAGAAGTTGTTGCCACCATTGCTTGAAGGCGCTGAGGAGGAGTACGCCCTTGATATGCAAAGTCCATTCGATGATGACAGTCGAGTGCAATGTGGCCAATTCGATTGCAGATTTGGCAAGTGGGACGTTGCCCACCATTTGCACTTGTGTTGTTGTTGCGTGGATGTTGGCCTCCACCTCGGCCATAACTACCACGTCCTCTTCCACGTCCCCTGCCATTATTAGTATTGCGCCCTCGGCCATAATTGGAGCCAAGACTGTTTTGAGAAGAATTATTTTGTGCAATGAAGGCGGTGGATTCATGGGTGATGGAGGATTGAAGTTGACGTCGTTCCTCCAAAAGTAGCTCTTCACTGGCTAAAATAGCATGCACTTCCTCAACAGTAGAAATAGAAGGATTAGTGCGAATAGAGACCCGAATGGGGTCATATTCCGGGGGAAGACCATGAACAATATGATAAATCAAATCATCGTCATGAACCAATTTACCAACAGCCGCCAAATTATCCGATATGGCTTTTATTTTATTCATATAATCAGTGATAGACATACCTCCCTTTTTGATAGTTTGAAGTTGAGTCGTAAGTTGTGAAATATGGGCACGTGAGAGAGAAGCATACCGACGTTCCAGTGCAACCCAAACGTCGCGGGAGGATTGTAAGCCGACAACTTGAGCAAGTACACCTTCGGTGAGGGTTGCTTGAATCCAAGAGAGTAGATGACGATCTTGTTTCATCCACTCCAAAAAAGACGGATTGATAGTGTCGGTAACAGTGCCATCTGCATTTTTGAAGAATTTTGATGGACACTCTTTGGATCCATCAATAAAACTCATCAAGTCATGAGCAAAAAGAACAGGAAGAAATTGTTGTCGCCATAACAGATAGTTGCCGCGGTCAAGTTTAATAGAGACTAAATTGCTAATGTTAGCAATAACAAATGTGGGGCTTGTGGTGGAAGAGGAAGCACCGAAAGTGGCCATTAGATCAAGTATGATGACTGACGTCTTATGGCTCTGATACCATGAAGGAAATCGTAATTGATGGAAAAATGGTTATTGTGCACAATGAAGAGCACAAAACCAACACTCAATATATAGCATTATTGGATACAAAATATAATCCCATTATTCTTGGGATTATAATATTTACACAATTACATTCTATAAGTGTACAATATTTGAATTCAAATAGTTTCTATTTGGTGTGGTTGCCATACTTGCGAGATTGCCATTCTTGAGTTTCCTTAATTTCTCGTGATTTGAATACTTGTCATAATTGGTAGATTCTTGGTTATGAGAATTTGATTTATCCATAATCAATTCCTTAATTGTATCATCATTTGATCCTCCATTATATATATATAGAAAAATACTACATGTACAACCCCTAAGGGGTGTACATCTCACACCCCCACCCATCTAGGGTGGGGGTGTGATGAGGGGTCACATGATGTGACCCCTAAAATACACCCCCACCCTTAGATGGGTGGGGGTGTATGATGTACACCCCCAAAGGGTGTACATGTAGCATGGCTCATATATATATGGGGTCGGGTGTGACGGATAAAATACACCTCATTCCAAGATGGAATGGGGTGTAAGATGTACACCCCCAAGGAGGTGTACAGGTAGCAGCTCTCTAAAAAAATATAGGCTAAATTACAAAATTTTTTTTTATAATATACTGTTTTTTTACTTTGCCCCCATGTCTTTCAAAAGCCTACATTTTACCACTTCGTAATTACAAAAATTATTTTTAGGAGGTAACGGGACTAACAGAATATGCGAAATGACAATAATGCCCTCCTTCTAACCCATCTTCTTCCTCCCTCAACGTGAAGGCAAGATGAAACACTAGTTCTTTTCTCCATGTCGTCGCCGCCGTTGAAGTCGGAGCCGGAGTGGAGCATATCCGGGCGGGCCCGCACGCACGCGCCGCGCATGGGAGCCGCGCCGTCGTTGAAGCCGGAGCCGAAGGGGAGCAGATTCGGGCAGGCCTTCCCTGCTGCATCGCGGACAGAGGCACCCGCACGCACGCGCCGCGCATGGGAGCCATGCCGCCGCCCTGGGCAAATGGCATGCTGCTCGAGGATCAGCCTGGCGTGCCCTGCGCCAGGAGCGAGCGCCCGTCGCTGCATGTTGCCACGCCTAGCCGCGCGGGCCCGAGGATCTGCTCCTTCTCTCTCTGATCAAGACACCTCTTAAGTACATAGAAAGAAAGACAAATTTAAACCAACTTCAGAAAGAATATCAATCCAATGTTAACAAAACAAGAGAGGGTGAGGGCGATTAATTTTACAGAAGTATCTTGATTCTGAATTATAAGAGTCAAAAGCAGCCGCTGAAGCTGCAGAAGCTAATTGCCTGAGCTTCGGAATCTTTTCTCTTCTTCTTCTTCTTTTCTTTTGTGGTGGGTTCCTCACCATCTTTCTTAGCTTCAGCTTTTTTCTTCTTTTTCTTTTTGTCCGGTTGGTCTCATCCGACACAAGCGACGGAGCTCGTCGACGGCGGCGGCGGGATCCCTCACGGAGCGACGGAGCGACGGAGCTCGTCGACGGCGCGGAGGTAGCACTCGGCCTCGGAGCGATCGGGAGAAGAAGGGGTTGAAGGGTATTTTCGATATATTATCTAAGAAATTGACGGCTCACTAACGGAATGCTGACGAAGGGGGTGTAAATAAATGCACAATTTCAAAATTACGGGAGGATAAAATGTAGGCTTTTGAAAGACATGGGGGCAAAGTGAAAAAAACGGTATATTATGAAGAAATTTTCTGTAATTTAGCCAAAAATATATATTTTTTTTATATTTTGATGGTGTGAAAATATTTAAATGGACAATGCGTTTTTTCCGTTTTGTCCGCTTTCTCCGGAGTCAATGTATGGTATCAAGTAGGAATTTAACAATAGAAATTTGAGGCTTTGATTTGTATGCAGGCAGGCGAGCGTTAAAGATTTGTATGCAGATTCTTCTTTTTCTCGGCATGCATTGTTAACTTGCAAAGTCAAATATTGGTGCAATGTGATAATTAACGATTATATTTGCAATGGTGTACGTAGATTCAATTACTGCTATATAAAACTGCAATTTGTTTTCCTGCCACCAACTTTTTCTGTAAGATTAGTAGAAAATTAACTCCAGTTGACTTGCCATCCCTGATTGACCTGTCATAGGTACGTACTTTTCAGTTGGCAGTGTTGCACCGATGCCTTATTCCAGGGTAACTGATTATGTTTAAGGAAAATACTTTTTGTACACCCCTAACAGGGTATATATCTTGCACTCTATCTATTCAAGGGTGAGGTGAATTTCACTGATCATATCGAAGTGACCAGTGGAAGAAGCCCCATCCTTGAATGGGTGGGGTGTACATCATACATCCCATTTTGGAGTATATGTGTAGCATTGTTCTATGCTTAAATGGGCTCGATCATCCCACATTGAATTTTTTTTTTTATTATTGGATTTACTGCTTCTTTTTCTTTTTTTCTTTTTTTTTTTTTGTACTCGCACTAGATTAATTTTGTGAATGACAAAATATTTCGATAAGTAATATAAAGTCTTAATTAAGTACTACTATGCATGCATGGAAAAAAATATTGAATATAAATTATTAGAATATTATTTTTTAACGGCGGGAGGTTTTAAAGATAAATAATTTTTTCGTAGGAATAAAAGTTTGTGGTGTGAAAGAGTGTTGAATCAAACTTTTCTAAGCAGAATATTATAAGAAACTGCAAATTAATTAAAACTTTTACACCCCATCGGCGAAACTCTAATCGAGTCAAGGGGGCGCATTGATAGCTAAGTTGGTACCACGATTTTTGTATTGAGGAATCTCCAGCAATCTACTTGTCAAAGCATGACTAGTTATTATTATTATTATTATTATTATTATTATTTTGAAATGCTATTATTTTATTTATTTAGAAGATAAACTGGATTTAAAATGAGACAAAAAAAAAAGAAAAATTAATTGCAGCAAAACAGTATTTAAATTTGTCTGAAAAAACGTATTTCGGCTGTTAGGTAATCAGTAAGCGTTTAGATTTTTCGAAGATTCGTATGTTCCGTTCAAACCAAAAGATGAGCCCACTTACAAGAACCAGTTAAGATCTTTATACCTAAAGTTTGTACTGATCAAGATGAGCCCACCTTAATTTGATTTTATAACAAAAGATTAGATGTGAATCTGCAAGTAGATCCTAATCACCAGATATTACTGACTTAGAATATGAAACTTCAAAAGATTGAACAACCACTTCTTAGGTATCTTGAATCTTTACACATGTTTACATGATCAGTGCCAGATTTCTATCTTCTGTAAATTAAGAAGAGTTGTTGGTAATGAAAACTCATCTTTCAAATTAAAAAACCTATTTCAGTGTACAATTCATCACTGATAATAATTTTAAGTTTCAACATAAATTTTTTTGACCAAAGTGTATGCTGCAATACAAAGAAATAGATCACCAACCAATTTTGTCTAAAATTCAACTTTATTTTTGTCTATTCTTATTTATTTCTTGCGCAATATTCTCATATCTATGACCATTTTTGCATACCCTATTCTCACCTAATTGTTCCAACACAATCAATTTCTCAAAAAAAAAAAAAAAAAAAAAAAAGTGAGCAAAGTATACTATTCTTATCACGAGTTGGAAATTATCATCTCATCATATTTCTTCCTTAATTAATGTGTTATTACTAATTATACATATAGCTCACCATTGTCATTCCCAAACTATTGTAGGCTTTGTAGCCTTTTTCTTCTTACTACACCTTTTTTTTTTTTTTTTTTTCGGGTATAGCACATGGCAGAGTACTAATATATTGAATGATTTACGTAGCATCGCATTTAAAACATAGTAAATTAGTGAGTTTTAAATTAAGGAGAGTACATTGTACGATCATTTGTTGCATGTGCAACAGATTTTATAATAGTAAGTTTTTTTTTTTTTTTTGTGAATTATGGTAGAGACATATTTAAGTAAATAATTTTGTTTAATAAGAAAAAGCTGTTTGAATATCCGAAATATAGTTTCATAACTAATTAAAATCTGAAATTTTGGGGGTAAAAAAAAAAAAAAACTCTCTCAACAATATGGAAATAAAGTGTTTTTAAATCAATTTAATAATTTTATTATTAAACTATTCATGAGTATAACAATAACATGCATCGTCTCCATTTCACAGGGTAAATTATTTATGCATATATTCGCCTGATGTCAAAATCAAAGAAATATATTATTCATCGATAATAAATAAAGCCACCAAATTAAAGATCCCACCAAATTTAATGAAATGCTTAATCTGTCACATTCATTCAGTTCACGTAAGCCTCTAAAGTTCAAGCCCTAGGACACAATTCAAACCTAACCACGCAGAAATTTTTTGCTCGCTCCCAATTCATTGGACGAAGAACAACCAAACCATGAACCAACAAAACACTTTCCCTTAAAATATATTTAGGTTTCCAACTAATTCAGTACTAACGCGCTTGGAATGACGTGCACATAAAATTGCGTATAGAGCAATTCACGAGATTTGTTGTTATAAGTAGTCTATGTCGTGTGATTGTAAGTATTGATCAAATCAAAAGCAATTAGACGGAATCTATTGTGTGTTTTTGTAAACTAGTGATGAATTAAATACACTTATTTTTGTATTAGAAATTTTATTTACTATGATAGTTCTTGCGTGACGAGTACTCTCAAAATTTTGTTAAACTAATATATAAAATAAAAGAAATTTACCTGTAGATCCCTGCGGCTAAAATCCATCCATTGGATAAGTACTATGCATACTTAAATTCGGAAGTTTATATATATATATATATATATATATATATATATATATATATATATATATATGAGCAATGCTACATGTACACCCCGAAGGGGTGTATATCATACACCTCCACCATTTTAATGGTGGCGATATCTTTTACGGGTCACATCGATTGACCCATCATCACACCCCACCCATTGGATGGGTGGGGTGTGTGATATACACCCCGAATGGGATGTACGGGTAGCATTTTCCTATATATATATATATATATATATATATATATATATATATATATATGAGTAGAGTTTGTATACTCTCAAAAGCATAAGGTTAAATATACTAGTAAATTTTTTACCATTAGATTTACATTGAAATTTGTGCTTTTGTAAAGTCAACTAAACAGAGAGAAAGAAAAAGTAAATAGCACAAATCCCAATATAAATTCACTGGTAAAAAATTTACAAGCATATTTGGGCTTGTACTTTTGAGAGTATATAAGCTCTAATAAATAAATAAATATATATAAATATATATATATATATATATATATATATATATATATATATATATATAAAATTCGGCTGGAATACTAATAGTACCAAATAATTAGTGCTACCTAAGTTTTCAGTTTTTGGATAAAAGGATGTGCGGTTGGAATTATAGTGGTTCTCCAGAATTTTTACTATTCAATCACCTACTCACTAAACTCTAGAGGACCACTATCAACCTAACCGCACATCCCTTAATCTAATTACTAAAAAATTGATGGCACCACCACTAACTTAGTGTTATCGATAGTATTCCAGCTTATATATATATATATATATATATATATATATATATATATATATATATATATATATATATATATATATATATATATATATATATATATATATATATATATATAGTCCGACTATTATATTTTCATGAGTATAAATTTTTTCGTACTCATAAGTTTTCGGTATTTAAATAAAAGAATGTACTCTTAGGATTACAGTGGTCCCCTAGAATTTACACTATTTCACCAATAACCCACTAAACTCTACGGGGACCATTATCATCTTAACCGTACATTCCTTCATCAAACGACGAAAAAGTTATAAGTACAAAAGGGTCTATACTTATAAAAGTATAGTAACCCTACTGTGAGGACCCGAATCCCCACTTTAGGGCTTACTGTTGGATTGGAGGTTTCAGGGTGTGCGTGTGTGCGTGCCGGGCCCCAGAATTGAGTTTCTGGTAAAAATTGGAGCTTGTTTTCTTTTCTGGTAGTCCATTTTGGGTGTGTGAGGTGTTTGCGCGCTTATCGGAGCCAAGAATGTGACCCGGAACGGAAATTGGATCAAGTCTACTCTTCCGGGAAATTTTGGAAAATTTTAGAAGTGGAATTTGGCCGATCGGACCTCGGATTTGGATTCAGCGCGCGAAAACGAGCGAAATGGACTATTTACTTGAATTTTTCTGAGCCCGGACGCGAAAACACGAAAATCGAGGCTCGGGTTACTGTTCCGGCGGCCGGAGAAGCGCCGGCGGCGGCGGAGCGCGGCGGAGCGCGGCGGCGGAGGGTGGCGCAGGCGCGCGGTCCACCGCGGGGCGCGTGCACCGGGCGGAGGCCACGTGGAGGGCTGCGGTTGGCCGGCGCAGCGGGCGCGGTCCACGGGCCTTGGCGGGAGCACGGTGGACCGAGGGCATGCCACGTGGCATCTCCTGGTTGGTGCGGTGTTGTGCACGCGGTCCACGAATTTGTGGCTCTGGTGCACGGTAGACCGGTGGACACGTGGCGTTGTCTGGTTGGCGGGTTCTGGTGCACTCGGTCTACACGGCTGCGGCGGTTGAGGCGGTGCCTCGGGGCGCGTGCCCGACCCGGAGCCGGCGGCCACGCGGCCGCGCACGTGGGCGTGGCGCGGGGGTCAAACCGGCGACGTGGGGGCGCCACGTGGCGCCCCGTGGTTGGTCCGGCGCAGGGGTGCACGACGCCTGGTCGGGACACGTGGCATCACGGGATTCGTCGCGGGGCGTGCGCCGGGTGCGGGGAGCAGGCTTGGGACACGTGGCGGCTTGTGGAGGTTTCGGGCGCGCACAGTAACGGGCAGGCCCGTTACTGTAGCAGCCCGAAAACTTTCGGGCGCCCGAATGTTGGGCCCGAAAGTGGTCAACTCGCCTTTTTGGGCTGTTTTCTCTTGTGGGCCTATAAATAGGCCATTTGGGATGCGATTTTCTGCCCTTTCCCGTGGGATTTAGCCTCTACTCCCTTCACAAGATTTCTTCCTCTCTCTCTTGCCAATCTTTCGGCCGAGCTTCAGATTTTCTGGAAGCCGCGACGACTGTGTTTTCTACCTCGTAGTGCGGAGCGACGTTCTACTGTTGGAGGCCCGTTATCGCCGCATTTCGGTCTAAAAATTCTACAGAGCTACCCCGACAGTCTTTTTCAGCGATTTTTGCGGCGTTGGATTCACGAGAGGTAAATCTTCGACTTTCGTGTTGAGTGTTTTGCCCAGATTTGGGTTTTTGGCATGGTTTTCGAGGCATTACTGAGCCACTGTTTTGCTGTGAGATTCCTGGACAGCACTCACTTCGCGGATTTTTATCTCCTCATCCGGACATCGGAATTCGACGATTCAAGAGCCTATCGACATCTACACTTCGCGAGGATCGCCGTGGTATTTTTATCAGAATTTCTGGAAGATGATTTTCAGGTGAAAATTTCGTGATAACATGGACTGTTCATGCAGGATTTTGAACTTGGGATTTTTTGTGGATTTTAAGTGTAGAATTGGTTTGTGATTGTATCCAGGATGTTGTAAGCACTACTACAGTGTTGTCAGCTTGGAGGATTGTGTGCTTGGCTGTTCCTGGACTCCCTTATCTGTGTAACCCCGGACAGTTAGCGTGTTCAGGTGGGTGATCCTGCTTTCAATACCTATGGACTGCACTCTAATTCGATGATTATAAGTGCATGCATGATAGTATATGAGCTGTTTAATCTGTGCAAACTGTATGTTAGTACCCACAGTTGATAGTTGTTAAATCTGATGACCTCATTGAACCACTTGCAATATTTGAACTCTTACAACATGAAAACTAAACTTAGCTTTATTGTCAGTTAATTATTTATTCATGCACAATTAGACTACAGAAAATGTGAGCATGTATTCAGATTTGCTCATCACCTTAGTTTTTCCCCAGTGGTTGTACCCTTGTCGTTCTGGACATAGTGATTTTTCCCCGAGTCGCGGGTTGGGAGGTTTATTAGCTGGGGTTGCATTTGCACTCGCGTCTGGGGACCGAGTGGCGTCTGTAGCAGTCTGTAGATCGGCTTGCATTGAGATAGTGATAGTGATAGTGATAGTGATAGTGACAGTGGATCTGGGATCTCTGGGACATGGTCATAGTGACAGTGTGGATTTTTAGCCAGTGAGTGAGACAGTGATTGGACCATAGCCTGCATGAGCCACATTTATGTTTGACAGTGTTGCGCAGATATTTTACTCGTGTGGGTCGCTCCCCTCGAGTGCCACTCCGGAGTAGGCGAGACCGGGTTGTAGTACCGGCTTTGAGATTGAGCTAGATACCGGGTTGGAGTACCGGACGTACCTACAGCAGTAGGTAGGCGCAGGCTTGACTGGGCCCGTTGTGGCAGTCAGTTTGGATTGGGTGATATGGGTGAGTATCAGTAGTGGCATATCGTCCTTCTGTCCTAACCCTTGAGCATTTTAGATAGAGGCATAGTAGCAGTAGATGTTTTACTTTCCAGCTTCTCTATACTACATTTCTTGTGTTACTTTATGCCTCTAGTAGACTTAGTGGGCAGACCGTCGGGCTTGTTGGCGGCACCCACTGAGAACTACTGTGGGAGGTAGTTCTCACACCCGTCGTGGTGTCTTTTTCCCCAGGGACGTCAGCTCCAGTTCCTGCGGTGCCTGTTGCTGATCCAGCTCTTCCAGACCGAGGTAAGGGAGTCGCGAGATAGATCCCTTCCCCTTCAGCTTCAGTGTGTTATAGAGGTACCCCTATATTTTTGGTTGTGTCATGTTTGAGAGTTATGTAGTGAGGTATCGAGTTGTACTCTTTTGTTTCTTTGGAGAGACTGCTGTTTTCTGGTGAGGATATGTTATTTATATTGTGAGAGACTGTACTATTTTCTGTTCATTGTTAGTCTTCTTTACTGCTCTGATATCTGTTAGTATAGTTAATCTATTTTTGCAGGTTTGCCGCTACGCCTCTACGGGGCTTCCTGTAGGGGCGGCGGATCTGTTGGCGAGCCCGGGGTACAGTTCTGACCCCGGGGCGTGACAGATTAGAGTGGTATCAGAGCCTAGGATATAGGTCATTGAGGACTTAGGAACCCTAGGCTTATGTTTAAACCCTAGGATGACCCACGTGAGAGCCGAGACTTTTAGCGAAAGTCTTGATTGGGTATTTAACTCTCCCGAGTGGATAGGGACGAGTGATAGACATGTCTTCCTTTTGTAGCGACTATGTTGGCTGCAGACAACATAGTGCTCCGGAAAGGGGGACATGCCTTTTGACTTTCGCTAGATTGGGTCGAGAGTTGCTTTTGGTTCTGATTGTTGTTTTGTCCCTCAGGGGGGGGGATGCCTCCTCGACGTTCGATGGTGACGCGTTCGCAGCCCTCGTCCTCAGAGCCCGAGCAGGAGGACTCGGGGCGAGGACCTCAGGCTGAGATTCAGGAGCTCCGTGCCCAGATGGCACAGTTGGCTGAGGCGGCTAGACACCAGGAGGAGGCAGTGGCGCGGCTGACGCTCTTATTGGAGCAGAGAGCGCAGCCGGCAGTTGTACCCCCTGAGGCTTCGCCGGTGCCTTCTTCCCCTGTTGTGGCACCCCCTGTGGTGCAGCCTGCACCAGCGATTCCTGCTGAGCCGGTTTCGAGTAGGCCACCGGCCGGGGTGACGGGAGCGTTGACTGCGACAGAGCAGCGGGAGGTTGTAGATTTGCTGATGAGATTTCGGCGGTTCGATCCGCCCCGCTTTTCGGGCATGAGTGCTGAGCCTTGGGCAGCCGAGACTTGGATTACCACCATGGAGCGCCACTTTGAGAGCTTATTTGTGGACGAGAGGTATAGGGTCATTCTGGCTACTCACTTTCTGGAGAGCAACGCCGAGGCATGGTGGCGGCGTGTGCGACCAGCTGGTCCACCTGGGACGCAGCTTCTTTCCTGGACCGAGTTTCGGAGCATGTTGCTGGGAGCATTCTTTCCGGAGAGCGTCCGACAACGACTGGAGGAGCAGTTGAAGAATCTCCGCCAGGGAGATAGACCGGTGCACATGTACATAGCGGAATTCAACCAGTTGTTGGCATGTGTGCCTCATGTGGCTAGAGATGAGAGCCATCGCGTTTACATGTTTGAGAGAGGACTTCGCCGAGACATTTACCAGTTTGTCCGCTCCCGCAGACTGCAGACCTTAGAGGCCTCGATGGAGCAGGCTTTGTATGTGGAGTGTGGAGAGGCCGTGATGGATGAGGTATCTCCGGCCCCTGTAGCGACTTCTGGGGCGAAGCGCCCGGCTTCTCCGGAAGAGGGGCAGTCTAGCAGGCAGGGACCCCCGAGACCTCCGCGTTCCCACCCTCAGGGCCGGGGGTACCAGGGACATTAGAGATCAGGGGCGTCTCGCCAGGTACAGCAGCAGCAGCGTCGACCCCCACGACAGCAGCAACCCTCACAGCAGACTTCTCAGCAGCAGCGCCCAGATCGGTGTATTATCTGCGGAGGCTCACACCTACCGACTCTGTGCCCGCAGAGACAGGGCCATTGTTTCCGCTGCGGGCAGGCCGGTCACTATGCGAGCGTGTGCCCTAGAGCCGGCCATCCAGCTCCTTCATCAGCATCAGCACCATCCGCTCCCTACCAGCCAGCCGATCCTTCTGCGGCCTATAGCAGGCCAGTTGTTGCCTCATCTTCTTCCTGGCGGCCAGAGCGACGTCCCTCGGCGCCGAGCGGTCGAGTTTACGCCGCCCAGGTCGAGGACGTTACAGCAGCAGAGCAGGTCATTGCAGGTATTATTCTGATCTCAGCAGTCCGTGCTCGGGCTCCTTTTGATACCGGTGTATCTCAATTATTCATCAGTAGGGCTTTTACATCCATTTGCATGATATCAGGGCATGTGCATTTTTTTTGCATAATTAAAGGATAGGAATTTTGTGACTTGCTTTAGCGATTAGATTCATTCCAGTATCTTCCAGCAGAGGCGAATTTTGGGATGTGATCAGAACAGCTGGAATTTTGAGAGGTACGCCGATAGTTGTGATGGTTCAGTTGCAGCTCCCCGACTCAGATTGAGCACTTGGGATGACCAGCTGGTGCGGTATCGTGCAACATTTGATGGCGAATAGAGAACAGTGGCCTTTCCGCGAGTTGGACGACGGGAGATCATTTCCACTGTATACCGAGGCATCCTTTCTGCAGCAGTGGCTTCAGCGGCTTTGGGTTAGGTGCGACTTGTCGTATGTAGGTGACGCCTAGGACTAGAGGGTTATCTCTAGGGGTCTCGGATAGTGTGGTGTTTTTCTTTTTAGGGGCACGAATAGACCGTAGCTTCCGTTTTGTTGCCACAGCAGGAACGACATCAACACCTCTCTCCTTTTTTTTTTTTCTTACTCTTGCGCCGAAATTTGCGAACAGGATGAAAGATTCGAAAGACTACTCCAGAATTGGGGACGGTGCCCGAACCTGTTCTTGTTTGATCGGGGCAAGGGCACTGGTCTCTCGAAACTTTCGAACTTTTCGCTAATTTCAGTTATTTTCTAAATTGGAGAGTTGGGGGTTGATGGCCTTCCTACTGGTGGGGCCCTTTCTTTTTCTGTTAAGTTTTGCGGCGTAATCCGAATAGTTTGGACGCGTAGAGTGGGCTGTTCTACCTCGTCCCCAGTGTTTGCGAATTCCTGAGCTTTATCCCGCGGTTGGACTCGCTTTGTGGAGAGTTTGTGGCGACTGGGGAGATGAAGTTGTGTGGTTGGAGGTTTATCTTTGGGCTTGGAGACTCCCTTGTGAGCCGTGTTTGTTTCGAGGACGAAACTTTCTTTTAGTGGGGGAGGATGTGAGGACCCGAATCCCCACTTTAGGGCTTACTGTTGGATTGGAGGTTTCAGGGTGTGCGTGTGTGCGTGCCGGGCCCCAGAATTGAGTTTCTGGTAAAAATTGGAGCTTGTTTTCTTTTCTGGTAGTCCATTTTGGGTGTGTGAGGTGTTTGCGCGCTTATCGGAGCCAAGAATGTGACCCGGAACGGAAATTGGATCAAGTCTACTCTTCCGGGAAATTTTGGAAAATTTTAGAAGTGGAATTTGGCCGATCGGACCTCGGATTTGGATTCAGCGCGCGAAAACGAGCGAAATGGACTATTTACTTGAATTTTTCTGAGCCCGGACGCGAAAACACGAAAATCGAGGCTCGGGTTACTGTTCCGGCGGCCGGAGAAGCGCCGGCGGCGGCGGAGCGCGGCGGAGCGCGGCGGCGGAGGGTGGCGCAGGCGCGCGGTCCACCGCGGGGCGCGTGCACCGGGCGGAGGCCACGTGGAGGGCTGCGGTTGGCCGGCGCAGCGGGCGCGGTCCACGGGCCTTGGCGGGAGCACGGTGGACCGAGGGCATGCCACGTGGCATCTCCTGGTTGGTGCGGTGTTGTGCACGCGGTCCACGAATTTGTGGCTCTGGTGCACGGTAGACCGGTGGACACGTGGCGTTGTCTGGTTGGCGGGTTCTGGTGCACTCGGTCTACACGGCTGCGGCGGTTGAGGCGGTGCCTCGGGGCGCGTGCCCGACCCGGAGCCGGCGGCCACGCGGCCGCGCACGTGGGCGTGGCGCGGGGGTCAAACCGGCGACGTGGGGGCGCCACGTGGCGCCCCGTGGTTGGTCCGGCGCAGGGGTGCACGACGCCTGGTCGGGACACGTGGCATCACGGGATTCGTCGCGGGGCGTGCGCCGGGTGCGGGGAGCAGGCTTGGGACACGTGGCGGCTTGTGGAGGTTTCGGGCGCGCACAGTAACGGGCAGGCCCGTTACTGTAGCAGCCCGAAAACTTTCGGGCGCCCGAATGTTGGGCCCGAAAGTGGTCAACTCGCCTTTTTGGGCTGTTTTCTCTTGTGGGCCTATAAATAGGCCATTTGGGATGCGATTTTCTGCCCTTTCCCGTGGGATTTAGCCTCTACTCCCTTCACAAGATTTCTTCCTCTCTCTCTTGCCAATCTTTCGGCCGAGCTTCAGATTTTCTGGAAGCCGCGACGACTGTGTTTTCTACCTCGTAGTGCGGAGCGACGTTCTACTGTTGGAGGCCCGTTATCGCCGCATTTCGGTCTAAAAATTCTACAGAGCTACCCCGACAGTCTTTTTCAGCGATTTTTGCGGCGTTGGATTCACGAGAGGTAAATCTTCGACTTTCGTGTTGAGTGTTTTGCCCAGATTTGGGTTTTTGGCACGGTTTTCGAGGCATTACTGAGCCACTGTTTTGCTGTGAGATTCCTGGACAGCACTCACTTCGCGGATTTTTATCTCCTCATCCGGACATCGGAATTCGACGATTCAAGAGCCTATCGACATCTACACTTCGCGAGGATCGCCGTGGTATTTTTATCAGAATTTCTGGAAGATGATTTTCAGGTGAAAATTTCGTGATAACATGGACTGTTCATGCAGGATTTTGAACTTGGGATTTTTTGTGGATTTTAAGTGTAGAATTGGTTTGTGATTGTATCCAGGATGTTGTAACCACTACTACAGTGTTGTCAGCTTGGAGGATTGTGTGCTTGGCTGTTCCTGGACTCCCTTATCTGTGTAACCCCGGACAGTTAGCGTGTTCAGGTGGGTGATCCTGCTTTCAATACCTATGGACTGCACTCTAATTCGATGATTATAAGTGCATGCATGATAGTATATGAGCTGTTTAATCTGTGCAAACTGTATGTTAGTACCCACAGTTGATAGTTGTTAAATCTGATGACCTCATTGAACCACTTGCAATATTTGAACTCTTACAACATGAAAACTAAACTTAGCTTTATTGTCAGTTAATTATTTATTCATGCACAATTAGACTACAGAAAATGTGAGCATGTATTCAGATTTGCTCATCACCTTAGTTTTTCCCCAGTGGTTGTACCCTTGTCGTTCTGGACATAGTGATTTTTCCCCGAGTCGCGGGTTGGGAGGTTTATTAGCTGGGGTTGCATTTGCACTCGCGTCTGGGGACCGAGTGGCGTCTGTAGCAGTCTGTAGATCGGCTTGCATTGAGATAGTGATAGTGATAGTGATAGTGATAGTGACAGTGGATCTGGGATCTCTGGGACATGGTCATAGTGACAGTGTGGATTTTTAGCCAGTGAGTGAGACAGTGATTGGACCATAGCCTGCATGAGCCACATTTATGTTTGACAGTGTTGCGCAGATATTTTACTCGTGTGGGTCGCTCCCCTCGAGTGCCACTCCGGAGTAGGCGAGACCGGGTTGTAGTACCGGCTTTGAGATTGAGCTAGATACCGGGTTGGAGTACCGGACGTACCTACAGCAGTAGGTAGGCGCAGGCTTGACTGGGCCCGTTGTGGCAGTCAGTTTGGATTGGGTGATATGGGTGAGTATCAGTAGTGGCATATCGTCCTTCTGTCCTAACCCTTGAGCATTTTAGATAGAGGCATAGTAGCAGTAGATGTTTTACTTTCCAGCTTCTCTATACTACATTTCTTGTGTTACTTTATGCCTCTAGTAGACTTAGTGGGCAGACCGTCGGGCTTGTTGGCGGCACCCACTGAGAACTACTGTGGGAGGTAGTTCTCACACCCGTCGTGGTGTCTTTTTCCCCAGGGACGTCAGCTCCAGTTCCTGCGGTGCCTGTTGCTGATCCAGCTCTTCCAGACCGAGGTAAGGGAGTCGCGAGATAGATCCCTTCCCCTTCAGCTTCAGTGTGTTATAGAGGTACCCCTATATTTTTGGTTGTGTCATGTTTGAGAGTTATGTAGTGAGGTATCGAGTTGTACTCTTTTGTTTCTTTGGAGAGACTGCTGTTTTCTGGTGAGGATATGTTATTTATATTGTGAGAGACTGTACTATTTTCTGTTCATTGTTAGTCTTCTTTACTGCTCTGATATCTGTTAGTATAGTTAATCTATTTTTGCAGGTTTGCCGCTACGCCTCTACGGGGCTTCCTGTAGGGGCGGCGGATCTGTTGGCGAGCCCGGGGTACAGTTCTGACCCCGGGGCGTGACACCTACGCTATATATATATATATATATATATATATATATATATATATATATATATATATATATATATATATATATATATATATATATATATATAAAGAGAGAGAGTTCATTAGTATTATTCCGTAATGATTATGGACGTTTTTATATTTATAAATTATTTTTATTGATAAAATTTTTAAATGTAGATTTATATTTTTAAACATAATTTAGAGTATTTAAAATTTTTATAAATTAAATTTTATAATTGTTCCATATTATATTAAAAATTTTAAAAATAATAAATTTTAACTACCGGTACGTGATCCTTGCTAATTTAACGATATAAAAAAATTTAAATTAGTTGAAACTTTAGTAAATTTTTTTTTTACTATTTAAATAAAAATTAGTAATTCTGATATTAAATTAAATCTAATATTCTAATTCTAGAATATCTTTGAATTTTACGTTTCATTCTATATTTATTTGTTGAATTTTAAATTTTTTAAAAATATATATTTTAAAAAACTTTAAATATTAAAAAACATATTTAATTAATAATATAAATGATGGATTCAGAAATTTTATTATTAAAAATAATTTTTATACATATAAAAATTCTCATCAGTATACAACGTTTTCCATGAAACAAGTAGTTCGAAGGGTGTTAGGTAAATAATAACCCCGGTCTATGAAAAATTCATTAGACCAGGTCCATAAAAAATTTATTGAATTATTTGCAAAATTGCAACATAGTCCTTCCTGTCAAGCGAAATTGAGGGTTCACCTTCCCACCTAACACCTCCTCTCTCTTTCTCGCGTATTCCAGCTTTTAACAACGCCCCCTCCTCTCCCCTTTTCACCTCTATATATTTCCCTTCCAAAAAAAACGCAGCTTTAAAAAACACCCAAATTTCTCTCTCCCAAGCGCATCTCTAATGGAGCTTAAGCTCTTAAAGCCCTCTCCTTGTTGGTCCTCTTCCTCTTCTCATCGCCTCTTTGGGCCCAAAACGCTCCCTCGGATCCCCTTCTCCCTCCGGAGCACGCGAAGACCCACGAGTAACAATGGAACCCTTCTCGGCGACGAGAAGCTCCATTCAATCCGATGCTCCGTATCGTACTCACCGAGGTATTGTGGAAGAGATCCGATTTTTTTTTGTTTTTGGGCCCTGTATCTGGGTTTTGCCTTTTTGAATTTTAAACTCTCGGGTTGTTGATGAATATTCAGTTTTTGCTCTGATTGCTCAAATTTGGTTTGTTGGGGTGTAGTTTGTGATGTTTGATGAATTAGATGTGGTTCTGTGGCGTAAGTGTTCAATTTTTTTTTTTTTTGGATTTGTGCATTCTACATCCTGAGATCCAATTGATTTAGAAAAGAATAAAGAGCTGTAGTATTTGATGGAAACTATTTTTTTATTCTTCGTTGACATAAGAAGTAAACTATTGTAGTAAAAGTTAGGTCTAGATGATCTAGTTAGTAGAAACTACAAATTATTGGGAAAAAGAAAAAGAAAAAAAAATCCATGGCTCGAAGTTGTGAGTAATTTATCTATTGTTCAAATTTATGGGTGGGTGTTAATGTTTCAGCGCATCTGTGAACTTTTTAAGTTATGTGTTGTGGATCTCTTACTCTTGTTGTTTTGCTCTGATACCAAAAGCGAGGAACACCTTTTTGTTTCCCAGGAATTCTCCAAGTTTGGATTTTTACGTATTCTTTGTTACAATTTTTGATCCGTGGCTGAAACCAAAGAAAAAGAAAGCCTTATTCCTGTCTACACTATTAGCGAGTGTATTCAGATGCCGAATTTTTTGAGATTGCAAAGTTACAGAACATTGACTCTAGTAGAATTCCATTACTTATGCTCGTGCTATTAGCTAATTCCATGTGTTCTTGGACATAATAAGACTAGCGGTGAAGTTAAACTACTGTCAATTTTAGCTTCTCGATAAACAGATTATTGTTGAAGACAATTCCTGTTTGTTTAGATACTCGTCCATTTGAATCTAATAATGGCATGACCGGTTAGCTATGATTGCAATTATCGTCGTTTTTCTTGTTATAAGGATTTTTTTTAAAAAAATTATATGCATTAATTTTTGATGTTGCTATCTTCTGAGAGCGTATTTTCTTTTTCCATCTATAGGCTGGAGAAAAAGAGAATCGATCAAAGTGAAATATTGACTCTCGACAGCATCAGACACTCGCTAATTCGTCAAGAAGATAGCATAATATTCAGCCTTTTGGAGAGGGCGCAATATTGTTATAATGCCGATACTTATGATAGCAATGCTTTCGACATGGATGGATTTGAAGGCTCTCTGGCTGAATTCATGGTTAGAGAGACTGAAAAGCTACATGCACAGGTGAGTGGAGATGAAAGAGAGCTTAAGAATTGTTAATTTCAAAAAAAGAAAAAAAAGAAGACAGTTAGTGGATTCTATGCTTTATGTTTTTTAACCTACTGCTCGCTTTCTTTTGAAGGTTGGTAGATACAAGAGCCCAGATGAGCATCCGTTCTTTCCAGAAGATTTGCCTGAGCCCATGTTGCCACCTATGCAGTATCCAAAGGTATATGGATGAAGTGTAGCATTTTGAAAGTGCTAAGATACGCTTTTCATATTTTTCTTTCCGTAGTTTTTTAGTGTTATGGGATGGAAGCACCAGGGAATTCGACTTCTCCTTTTGCTGCCAACAAATGCAACTCACTTTACTAGCAGTTTTTGTCCTTCATATGGGTTTATGAATTTAATCATGATTTTTGTTGTATTACGACTTGTGTTTTGGTCAGCTTGTTTTGCAAGGTTTCAATTTCATTATGATAAGATTCAATGGCTACTCTAAATTCTTTGAATACTACAATTCCAAAAAGCAGGCTTAAAAGCTTAAAACAACGGAATATTATTTGGCCTTGTATTTTAATCAAACAAAAGATATGCAGAAATACTTTTTTTTTTTTTTTTTTTTCCCCAAAAGACCACCGCGGTTGGAAACCGATAACTACAGCTTTGGCGCCTGCATGGTTTTACTGCAATTCCACAACTAATATAGCATCCTTTGCCAGCAAGGCATAGATGAGGACCATTTTGAGATGGCTGGAGCTTTTGAAGTGCTGTTTGAGTACCTGTGCTGGAAGGAGCCCTAATAGCTTTTGGCTTCCTGTTGAATCTAGAACCAGAAGATTCAAACTGCAGCTTGTGTTTCTGGTTTTCCAAAAGCTCATTTCGGCTTCTCTCTCCAGCCAGATGCTCTTACTGAACACCTGCCTTCCAGAAGCTGGGGACAGTTGATAGTCAAATCTATGAATTGCCTATTTGCGTCATTGCATGACGTCATCGCTAGTTAATTGCTTTGATGTCATGAGTTTGAAGTCAAAACCTGGATAACCATTATATATGGAAGAATATGAGGACAACACTTTGACCCCACTTTCCATGCTAAAATGTTATAATTAATCATCATTGGAAGCTTCCCATGGCATCTTTCCTTAGGAAATCGATTATGCTTTTGTGCTTTTTTTTTTTTTTTTTTGCTTTCGTCCTCCTTATAATTGTATATTGACACCTCCAATTTATACTCCCGCGTTGGAAATCGATTAACAACTTTGTCTTACTGTTGGCCTTACATCACTGAAGCCTACTATTTTTGACCTTAAAAACAAAAAATCAATAAATAAGACTCCCCTAGAATTATGGCTTACTATGGCTAAGCTCCAACTAATCTCTCCTATGGCAAATTGCACTTTTTTTTTTCCTTTTTTTTGACCATTATCATTCTTGCAGATTTATGTTAAGTTCTCATTATTCTGAAGTAGCTTTTCCTTTGTTGTTATGTGAAAGGTTCTGCATCCCATTGCTGATTCCATCAACATAAACAGGAAGATATGGAAAGTGTATTTCAGTAACCTTCTCCCGAGATTAGTGAGAGAAGGAAATGATGGTAATTGTGGATCAAGTTCTGTTTGTGACACAATCTGTTTGCAGGTATTAATCCAAAATTTAAATAGAAGAACAAAATTTTCATTTCTAGATTCCCGCCCCCCCCTGCTAATTTGGTCTGTATGCTTAAATCTATTTATCTAATATTTCTTAGTCTGTTATTCTTTGATTTTAACCATGCAGGCTCTGTCGAAAAGAATCCACTATGGTAAATTTGTAGCGGAGGCAAAGTTTCAAGAATCTCCCGAGTCCTACGAACCTGCAATTAGAGCACAAGTATGCTTTAATTGTTTTGTTTGCCTTAATTCTTTCTTCTTTCGCCCCCCAGACTCTTATATTATGCATAATTTTCAGGATGGTGATCAGCTAATGCGCTTGCTAACATACGAGTCCGTGGAGAGAGCAATCACACGCAGGGTAGAAGCGAAGGCCAAAATCTTCGGACAAGAGGTGACTATTGGTGGCGACGGACACGGAAACCCACCAGTGTACAAGATAAAGCCAACATTGGTTGCCGAGCTCTACGATGACTGGATCATGCCGCTCACCAAGGAAGTTCAAGTCCAATACCTGCTTCGGAGGTTGGATTAAGTTACAAAATTTTTAGAACTGCGACATGATACGCCCCTTGCGTCATAGTAATCTCAGAAATGTTTAGTTTTTGTGTTGATGTTTATAATATGAATGAGGTTTGTTATATCTCTGGCATTTAGAGTCGAAGCCAGTTGTGATTTGATCTTTTGCTTCTGCTGCTTGATTTCAAACGTTCCAGTTCACTTGTATTAAGTGTTCCCACATGTAATCAGGTTGTTATTATCAAGTGTTTGGTTTTCCATCTCAGCTTTTCGTTTGTGAAATGGGTTAGCTCCTGCCTATTGGAGTAAGGAAACTGTTCGAAGAGCAAACCAAACGTGTACTAAAATTTGTGTACCTGGTCGGGAGGGTCCTACGTGTTTACGTCTATTCCCTGCTACTGTAGTGATGTTTTGGTTTTCATGATATAATAATTTCACCTCGGCGAAAGGAATTATATGCTTCGGACACGAAGTGCTTTTTTGGGGTTTAAATTTTTTGGCTTTACGAAATAATGTAGAGCAATGCTATATGTACACCCCGAAGGGGTGTACATCATACATCTCCACCATTTTAATGGTGGCGATATTTTTTACGAATCACATCTAGTGACCCATCATCACACCCCCACCCTTAGATGGGTGGGGGTGTGAGATGTACACCCCTTACGGGTGTACACATAGCATTTTCCATTAATGTAATGCGAAGAACTCTTATCCTGAAACCTGCTTATTGGGCTGGGATTGTAGTACGCCTATTGAGAGGCCCAGGCCTAGTTTTCAGTTGACGATGGGCCTCTTTTTTTTCTTTCTGGTTATGGACCCAAAACTGGGGCCCAAATTTATCTACTGGGCCAGGTTTCAGCATAGCACCAAGTAAAAAATAAACAAAAATTCTATACTTTTTTTTTTTTTTTACAGTGACCGTCACGGTTTGCTGTGCGGTGGTTAGGGATGTTAATAGGTACGGATATCCGAAATTTTATTCGAATTCGAATTCGAATGGAATAGATTTATCCGATATTAAATAAGTATAAATTCGGATATGGATATAAAAAATGAAAATTCGACGGATTTGAATTTGAATATGGATTTTGATTATACCCGATCCGAATCCGAACCCGACCCGAACCTGAATTGATTTTACCTTATATAATATATGTGTATATAAATATTTAATATTATATTTAAATTTATATTTTAAAATTTTAAATTTAATATAATATATTTTGAAATATTGTAAAGAAAAAAAAAATAATTATTTTTTTGAATTCGAATTTTAAATTTTTGGTCGGATTTAAATTTGAATATAAATTTTTAAAATTCATCAGATTCGAATTTGATAGTTGAATTCGAATTTGGATTCGAAATTTTAAAAATCCGACGTGTTGATATACCTGGTGGTGGTGGGAACAGGTGCGAAGCCACGTGAGTGTGTCACCACGCCAACTCACCGTGGGACCTACGCGGCCAACGTTACTGAGTAATGCTTGGTTACGCCTCTGCTGATTTTGTCGGTAAGTTCCTTTCCTTGTTTTTCCTTTTTTCTTTTTTTAATATTTATTTTATTTATTTTATTCAGTATTATTGCATGCGTTACTCTCGGCGCGTTCTCTGGCTTTTATGCCGTGATAAGCGGTCAAAACTTCGTATAAATAAATTATTAATTATTATTAAGTTATAAGAGGAAACAAAACAAAGTTAAGACGCTCATTACGCACTGCTTAATTTGGAACACCAAAGATATATTCGAACCAAATTTTAAAAGAAGTTAATATAGAGAGAGAGAGAGAGAGTATTGGGCTTGTAGTTCGGACCGGTTTATGGGCCAGGCCCAATTAAGTACTCTACACTTTCTCGTGATAAATAAAGCGATACGGTGTACCGTTGCTACTATACAGCAGCATCTTCCCATGTGCCCCCACCACTCTCACTGGTCACTACTTGCTCTCTAAAACCAACCCCCCCTCTGTAGTTCTATTCCGCGCCGACTCACGCAGATTGATCACAAAAAAAAAAAAAAAAAAAAAAAAAAAAAATGGTGGGAGTGGGAAGGCGAATGGGGCTGCCGATCTCTGCTGTTGCTTTCACGTTTTGGGGTTTCTTATTCGTTTTCGCGTCGCGGGTGACCACGCCGGTGTCCGCCGATAAGTTCACGGTGGGCGACTCCAAGGGGTGGAATCCGGGTGTGAACTACACCATCTGGGAGGACAAGCACCGTCCCTTTCACGTCGGTGATTGGCTCGGTATACATCCCCTCTCCTTTTCTCTCTCTCTTTTTTTTTTTTCAAGATATTTCGTTGTAATTTGTACATGTAAATAGCAAAATTCTTAATTTGTCCTTATAAGAAAGATTTTATGATTTTGATTTTTTTTTTTTTTTTTTTTTTTTGGTGGGGGTGTTGGGGGAGGGTAGTGTTCTACTACCAGTCGGGCATGGCGGACGTGATCCAGGTGGACGAGGTGGCGTACAACAAGTGCGACGCGTCGAATCCCATCTCCAACTACAGCAAGGGGCGCAGCTACGCGTTCGAGCTCAACGAGACCAAGCACTACTACTTCATCTGCAGCTACGGCTACTGCTACGGCGGCATGAAGCTCTCCGTCCTCGCCCAGCCCCTGCCCCCTCCCTCCTCTCCCCCCTCCCATTCCAAATCCCACGCCGTCCCATCCCCACACCTCCTCCTCCTCCGCTCCATCATCTTCGCCGCCGCCGCCACTTCCTTTCTCCTCATCGGTATTCCTGATCTGCTGCTGTGATCTCGATGCTGTGATTGATGATTTTATGCCCACCCCCCATTAATTATTTTTGTTTTCTTTAGTCTAGTCAATTTCTTTTTTCTTTTTTTTTTTTTTTTTTTTTTTCCTTCTTTTTAAACTTGATTAGCTGCTGGATGTGTTTGATGAGTGTGCGCGTGGTTGTGCGAGTGCGGTGGTGAGAGTTTACTGTGTCGTGCATCACAACACCAAGCAAGCAAATGTGAAAAGTTTCTTTTTTTTTTTTTTAATATGAGATTTGAATTTTACTTAGAAGAGAGGAGGAGGGGCGAAATCTGGGTTTGTTTTTCTTGCGCAGAATTGTCTCCTCCGGCCTGGCTGGATGTGTATAGATGCCAGATTTGTGTGGGTCCCACAGGATGCGCGCCTCGTACTGTAGTCTGTAGCCGAAGAAGGAAAAAATAATAAAAAGTAAAAAAACAAAAAAAAAAAAAAAAAAAAAAAAGTTGTTGGCGATCGAGTGCTCTTTAGGATTCGTGATGGGGTAGGTAATAATAATAAAAATAAATTAATAATAAGAGCGACGTGTGGGTGGTTCCGGTGAACCGTGCGAATTTGGTGGATCACATGGGTTGCCGGACACAATTAAGCCTTCTGGGATTTTCTCCTCAAAAAAATAATTTTTTTTTTTTAAAAAAAAATTCTTTGTCACATACATCGTTTTATCTAGCTAGTTTCATCTTCATAGGAACAGTATCAGATCAACCTGTTAGGAAAAATTTATACAGAATTTGATTATGATTAATATCTTATTAATCTAATTATAAGATAAAATAAAAATTTACAGATAACGCGAATAATCCAAAATCTTTAAATGATCCGGAAGCGTCCGTAGCACTATCCTAAGGTGTATTCCCGTCCTTACGTGCGGGATTAACCGAGAACACTATCCCAAGATACGACCGGAATTCCTCCTCCTGCGAGCACAATCGTGACGGAGGTTGACGGAAATTCTTTCAATACCCAATTGAGAAAAAGATGGAAAGATAAAAATAAAATGGTTAAATGAAAATATTGTTGTAAGTGGTTGATATGAATTGATCAACATTAGCTGTTTGATTATAATTTTTTTTTTTTTTTTTTTTGACTCTTTTGATCAGTTATCTCGGGTTGGTTAGAAATGGCATGCATCAGAAATTTAGAACCAACAACAACAGGAAAGAAGAGAGAGAGAGAAAAGGAATGGACACAGCACATGAGGCCTAGCATTGAGGACCTGACATGTGATCCACTCGCCATGTGCGCCACCCAATGAACGACCCAAGTCCAGGCTGTGCCGAGCCCAGATGCTGCTTTGCTACTGCCTACTGTCCTTAATTTAGGCGCAGTGCCTGCTGGTTTTGGACAAATTAAAAGCGATTTTAATTTGTACCACTTTTCTGCTAATTAGTACTCGGAAGAAATTTAAACTTGGAATCTTCCATTCTGATACCATGTTTTATACTCAACACGGGATCTATATAAAATCTACAAAATTTTTCCGTGGTGCCCGAGGTTGTAAGGAACAGCACCCTTGAGTCAAGATATTTTGCATCAGTTTGAATCAAACTACCCCCTTTTACGGTCCTGCACAAACCTGGCCCAATGGGCATTTAAAAATCCATTCCCCACGTTCGTGATCCAGTTCGTTGAGCAATGGGCATTTATCGGGCACACTTATTAGTGTAACACCCCATAATAAGTATAGAAAAGTAAAAAAAAAAATCTCTTATAATTAAAACCTCAATTAATAATTTGTTTTCTTGTAATTAATTATTGTCGTTGAATTCCTTGTACCAAAAGCAATCCCTGGTTGTTTACGAGAAAGCTTCCAAAAAAAAAAAAAAAAGTAATTTACAAGAATAAAAAATCCTTCTGAGGGAGTTAGGGACTTATTAGTTTAATTGTCCCGTACAACACTCCCCCCATGGCCCATGTGTTGGATCTAATTAATGGCCTTGTCACATGAACTAATTATTAATCACAGATGCGACCGTTACGACCGTTGACGTACCCCTTTCAGCGTGTTTGTGATCAGATCCGACCTGACCCGAATGTATGCAGTCGCGGACCCGACCTGAACCGAACAAATCCTGTCCCGATTTGTTAGTTAATGTATATAATAATCAACACACCATGCCTACATCCACAGTCACCAATGCAATGGAGAAGGAAGGAAGAGTAGTGATCCTGCAACATGCGTTGCTTTTGTTTACTTCGATGCTCGTGGCCCTGCTGCAGATGTTTCCAGCAGCCGCCGAGAAGTATAGAGTTGGCGGGGATCAAATGTGAGGCGCTGGCGTCAACTATACTACCTGGAGCGAGAAATATCGTTTTCACATTGGCGACTTGGCTACGTCCTTTTCTTTTATCCTAGCTAGATCTTAATTTCTTCTGTTGTTAAGCTCGGTTCATGTTTATCCTACTGTATGGTTAAGATCATAATCACTTGCTCATCTTGTTTGTTTTTTTTTTTTTTTTTTTTTTCTGTAGATTTTATATATCAAAAGGGCATGTATGATGTGGTGGAGGTGAATTGGACTGCGTACGATGCATGCTCCGCGGATGATCCAATAGTGAACTGGAGCAAGGGTCTGACGCCCCAAAAATTTCACATCGGATGTGGATGGAATTGTGATTGGATTTATATGAGATATGGACACTAGTAATAATAACCGGGTTTAAGTATTTTGGGCTGTGGTTTGGATCAAACGAGTTATTATTGCTAGTGGGCCGGATCGTTACATTTGGTATCAGAGTCAATAACCAGCCGGAAGTATGCGGCGAGTCTCAGCTGAGTCTGGGTCTAGATGACAGGACTAGCGAGACGAGAGCGAGACGAGTCTCACATCGTCTTGTGATCTTGAACTATGTTTGGGCTAACGAGAACGTTAGGCCTAAACGGGGAGAGTCTGTGACGCCCCCAATAGTTTCGCATCGGATATGGATGGAATTGTGATTAAATTTATATGAGACATGGACACTAGTAATAATAACTGTGACACCCCAATAGTGTTCCGCATCGGATGTGGATGAAATTGTGATTGGGTTTATATGAGATATGAACACTAGTAATAATAACTGAGTTTAAGCATTTTGGGCTGTGGTTTGAATCCACCGAGTTATTATTGCTAGTGGGCTCCGGGTCCTTACAAAAGGTCACAACTTTGTGATCAAGTTTAACGAACCAAAGACGTACTACTTCATATGCAGCCGCGGCTTCTGCTACCAGGGGATGAAGCTCAAAGTGGTCGCAAAGCCGCCAACATCGCCATCTCCGGCGCCTGAGCCGGCTACAACCTCCCGCGGAGGGTGGACCACTGGCTTCGTTTGGCCTGCTGCTATTTGGTTCGCGCTCTTGGCTTGGACCGTGGCATTGGGTCTGGTGTAGATTTTTAGTTAAAAGGTTGGGGTTAATTTGTGTTATTTTATTTGGACCGGGTTTTGCGGAATTTCAAATTTGATTATTCATTAAATTAACTGCTAATTATATGTCATCTTGAAGTTTGATCATGTCGCCTGACTCGTATGCGTCTATCCTAATTAGCTAAAGAAATCGTAAACTTATTTCTAACCCATTCGGTTTCTACTATTGAACTCTCAATTAACTTGGCCATTTGATTTTCAAAGGTAAATAAATCATTTGTCATGTAAAGTTAACGATTCATTATTAGAAATAAGAACACACTAAAATAGCAATTGCCAAAAGCAAAACTAGAAACGAAACCAAATGTGGTTCGAACCCTGGCCTTTATTTACTAGCCATGGCTTGAATTGGGTCCAGCCATGCATGAATTGAGGAGCCTAAACAACCCCGACTAGAATGGAAATTTGGTTCAGAAATCTGACCCCACGTCACTTTCAAAATAGAAGAAGTAATAGCATTCCATAAATTTCTTGATATGTTATAAGGAAAATGCTAGATGTACACCCCAATTAGGATGTATATCTTACACTCACTCCATTCTGGGATGAAATGGAACGAGCGAAGGAATACCCACCTCAGGATGGAGTGAGTGTAGAATGTACATCCCATTTGGGATGTACAGGTAGCACTCCTCTATGTTATATACTTATAAGGAAGCAAATCCCCACCCGCTCCTTCCATCCAACATGGCATTTTTTTTTTTGTTTTTTTTGTTTTTTTTCAAGTGAGGATCCTCAATAAAGGATTATATATGCAGATGATCAAACTAAAAACTGCACTCAATTTGCCGTATATATATAACAGTGCAAACTTGATTGCACTCAGTCCGCTCTCCTGTCTCTCCGAAAATGCCAACTTCTATGCAAAGAGGGCGAGGAAGGTGATCGATACTCCTCGCGCTGCTCCCCGCCTCCTTCGTCGCCGCGCTCTATTGCCTTCTCTGGTTGGGACCAATTAGTACATTGTCGGAGACAAGAGTCCCCAGTGACCAGTACCAGTTCTACTGGCGACTGGATCGATCTCTCTCGTTAAATCAATACTGCAGTAATCCTTCTTTCTCTCACTTTTCTTGGTGATTTTGTTTCTGTTTTTGTTTTTGTTCGTGTGGATACCAAGTGTTTTACTACGTGAAAGGAATGTAGTATGATCTGAGGGAAGTGAAAGTGACCACCTACGAGAACTGCTACGCAGGGGACCCAATTTTTGAGTACAGCAAGGGGGATCGACACGTTTTTCAGCTCGTGGAGGCGAGAAGATACTACTTCCTATGCAGCCACGGTCGCTGCTGCCAGGGGATGAAGCTCTCCCTCCTCGTCGGGCTGCTGCCACCTCCGCCCCTGCCTGCACCGGCTGTCATCAGCTTCTGCCTGCTCCTGTGGCCGGCTTTGGGCCGCCGCAGTTGCTTTCGCACTTGCATTGAGCTTCACGCACCAACTTCACTAGGGCTAGCTAGGTTTGAGTTAATCTGCATTTCCTTGCTTTACCCTGAAGTGCAAATTGAGAACTTAATTGCCAGTAGAACTATTCAGAGTAATCTGGGGATGAGTAGTTTGACCCAGTTGTTTTAATTATCTGTATTCTTGAGAAGTATATGTTTTCTATATAATATCAAGCAACTAGAGAAATAGATAAGTAAATTAATGTGTTATTGCATTGGCATGATCAGCAGAAGAGTTACTTTCTCAAGGTATTTGCAGCTATTTTATCTTTCCAATTGTGGCGACTCAAATTTCTCAGCTTCTTTCAGCAAAAATGTCAGGGCTGACGAAGGAGACGAGCATGTCCATTTTTTCCATTCACTGGTGGGTGACCGGTGTTAAGCTTTCTACTTTTAACCGTCTAGTTTGTTAGAACATAAAAGTTTTCTTTGTCAGACACAAATAAATTCAGCAAGACCAAACAAAACCTGCTTAGAGGCGGAAATGGGTCAGGTTTGGATCGGAAACGGATCGAATCCAGATCGCGCAATGCCTCCATACCTGCAATTATTGTATGGAATGTCAAATTTTTGCATTCATTTATTCAAAAAATACTTGCAGCTTCAGATCATATCTAGAGTTTGGAGTGCAGAAATAAAAGTACCTTCGTACTTCATGCATGAGCAATTTTGTCCGTTGCACAAAATACAGCAAATTGTTCTCTGGATTGACATCACTACAGAGCATATTACTCAAAATAAATAACAAAGATTTTGCATTTCACGGAACGAAAGGGAACGGAATGATTAAATGAGACACAAATTCACCAGGCAACGAAATAAGATTGATAAATTGACCGAATTTGTCAGAAATTACAATCCAATCTGTGCCTCAACACGAGTTATTACATATTGTTTGGGCTCCAGGGCTCCAACAAATCACCAAATAGCAGGCCTTAACATAAAAAACAAAAAAGAAATATTTAAGTTCCGAGGCAGGAGCCAATCTGAGTAAAGAAACCCAAATTATCATACAATTTCCAAAGATTTATGCGGCAATGCTAATCTAAATAAGGGCAATATGCCAATCTGAGTAAAGAAACACAAATCTAAAGATTTATGCAATGATGTTGTATCAAAGGGCAATATACCTAGTGCTTTAAAACGGTCTTTTTTCAAAATTTGTATGGGGTGAAAAAAACTGTATATCAGGTGGGTCGAAATCTTTCTTTTGGTCCCTTTAAGTTGTCCACAATATTCCAGAAGAAATAAATACTGGAAGGTTGAGAAGAAGCAAATAGTTTTATAGCGAATGTGAGCTGCGTCTGAGGAGGTATGAAAATTGGTAGATTTGAACTGCTGAAGTAAAGGGACCAAACACTAATCAAGGATTTGCTGGGTATGTAAGAAGTTAGTATAATAAGAAGAAAGAGATGGTAACTTATTAAGGCTCGAGAGAGAAATCACCATGGTTCTCTGTAGCTAAGAAGTTTCACAGTTAGAAGAATGACACAATTGGTGCCGCAAAGACATGGACAAAGAATCTGAAAAAATGAATTCTCAGGAAGGGATTATGTTTGAATCTTTGACGATTTCGTACATTGAAATGACATTCTCAATGCTTAGCAATATAATGACTCCCCACTCCAGCAGATCAGATCGTCGATTTTGAAGGACTTCTTGTAGGAAATGGATGTTATGCTGTTAATAGAGAAAACAAGGAATTAGACTAAACAGCAGATTAAGTCAAAAGCCAAGCACAGCTTAGAAAGCAATCACTCCGAGCTCTCAGATTGAATGGATTGATTCATCAGAGAATTACCTCCACAAATTTCAGTTTGAAGTCTAGGCTGCCGAAACGTTGATTTAGTTCATACTCTTCCCTAAGATACTCCAAAATCTGAGCATAATTTGAGTTCTTCCAAGCAATTTCAGACCTGTTAAAAGCATAAGACAGATGATAGTTATTTAATATATCATCGATGGTAAAGACAAATCCAGAGTACAAAATATCATTCCCTCCATTGGGATGGTGTAGAATCCTTTAAGATCCTTTTTCTTTTGTTGATAATTATGGTTAATGATCTCATTTCCTTACAAAGCCGAAGTGTATATAATGTCCATTGATAATGCGTCATATTTACCTGTCAAAAAGGCCTAGCCTTATTATCACATCAGCTAGATTTGAATTCGCCTTCCCCACAAGTTGAAACAGTTTCTTTCTTTTCATGTTAAAGGTTCCTGTTTTCTCCATGACGCGATTTATGTCTGTGAATTCTTCAACCATATCATCAACCTATGAAGAGAAGAAGGCAACTCACTAGAATCTTCATATAGCCCTGAATTCCTAGCAAATAACTGCTGAAGTTCTGAGGATGTATAGATAAGATTACCTGATGTACGTAATGATCAAGAGCAATACTTTGGCCGAGGACACTCCCAATGATCCGTATCCCGTCAGTATCTAGACTTTTCAGAACTATATAGTCAAGGCCCCCTTGCATCCATGTCGATAATGATGGCTTCTCAACTACAGCATAGTCTGTTCGTGCAAGATGGATGAGTGAAAAGCTTACTCAGAGAAGAGAGAGGGAGAGAAAGAGAGAGTTTGTTTGCCGTGAACAACATTTCCGACAGAACAATATCACTGATAGTACAACCGCAAGGTTAAGATAGGTAGTCAGGTAACTATAGAATAGTAGATGCATTTTACACAAACAACAAAGTCATAAGTTGGACATTCATTACTGAATATATTATCTTGCAATCTGTTAACTTGACAAACACTAAATCTCCTGATCTTATTAAACAGGCAGGCCATCTAAACTCTGTCCGAGTTCCACATACAATTCCATAGAAGCTACCTGAGATTCTATTAGCAGTGGTTGAAAAGTAGCAGCATACACGTCTAGCTCAACAGATTAAGCCTAATAAAAGGGCAATAGGAACACTGAATCGAGGTGTGAAGTGAGAATTAATACATACGGTATCCTAATTAAGACATTCAAGGAAGATGAATCAACAAATGCTAAATGAAGTTTTACCATCCTTTCTCATTTCTGGAAGCAACCCAGAAGCATGCTTCCTAACTATGTCAAGATACTTCTCAGCTTCATGATCTGCTATGTTAAAAAGGACAGCTGACCCATATTGGAATACAACAACATAGCGGCAACAATCTCCGTTCTCTTTGACCCTTATATCCTGCAACCCAGGAAAAATTAATTGTGAATAACAGGTCGGGATTTTAAAAAATAAAACAATCTTGCAGGCTAAATCTGATTTCCTAAGTTAAATCTTATGAAAAGGCAAAAACATGAAGAGTATTATCATCAGTAACAGAACTCTCCAAACAAAATCATTGCTTTAGATGAAAGATGAGTAAATTGAAATCAAACCATTTACTGCAATTACCAGTGGGAAATCAGAATAGCAAAGGGCAATATAGTTCGACGAGCGAGAAGTTGGAGGAATCACATCAGACGCATTTTCAGCCTGCATGCTCTTTAGATCAATACTGCCAAAAACAATTAATTTCAAACTAATCAACTTACATACAAGTGACAAGATATAGAGATAAATAAAAGAACACCAAAAGACATCTACAGAACTGTAGACAATACATGCATGCACATATGTGAAATTTATTACTTAAGTGGAACTAATATAGCCATACAACAAGTAATTCCCACTCTAATGCGTATTAAGATCGGCTTCAGAACAATTTGTTACTCAGGAAGTGGAAGCCAAGCTTTTGGAAAACAAAAATTCAAGAGCTTTTGGCAGCTTTTGGCTGTAGTAGGAAGCAGAAATGAGTTTCTAAGCTCCCAAACCAGAAACTTCGAGTTAAAGCTACTACTACAACTAAATTCGGTTAAAAATGCTAGGGTGTCTTCCAACAACTATACTCAAAATGCGAATTGTCTGAGCAATAAATAAAAGAAATATACCATAAATTTCATCAGAATAACCCTAATGAGGTACTAGAACCGAAGAGGAAAAATAGTATGGTAATACCTAGTAGAGAGGAAGTAGGCTTTAACAGGGATGTATCTAACCGCCTCCTCTTCGTCGTCTTCATCCTCCTGAGACTCATCCACGCTCTCATGGCGTTGCTCTCTCCGGCCCCCCGCGACGAAACCGGGATCATAGGGATCGTAAATCGCGGGAATCGTGGAGAGGCACCTCAAAAGGGGCGAGAGGGGGCCTCTGCCTCTTCGGGGAAGTGAGCGGAGAGGGGATTGACTCGGCGGATAGAGAAGGTTCCGCGGCGCCGCCGCCATTAGGCGTTTAAGGAGGAGCCGAGCTCTCGCCCTCGCCATTAGAGAGTGATCGAAGCTCTGTGAGAAGCTATTCGAGTACCTCGACCTTTCTCCCTCTCCCTCCTCTTTCTCTTCTTCGCCCTCTCAGGGTTTCCCATCTCTCTCTCTCTCTCCCTCGATCGCTCTCTCTCTCCCTCTCAGGGTTTTGGGAACGAAGGACACGAGGAGGATGGTCGTGAGCCACACGTTTACGCGGGGCCCAGGATAAGAAGCGTGACGTGGAGGAGCTGGATGAGGTGGGTCTATTTGTGGGTCAAAATTTGTGCACATGTGCAAATTCCGGTCGATCACGTGGAATTGAGTCGCCTAGCTCGAACTCGAGTCATTCGTAAACGAGTCCTAGCTCGAGCTCGAGCTCGAGCTCCGCCGCTCGTGTCCGAGTGTGCGAGTCATTTTGCATGCGACGACATTACAAAACACGATCGATGCTTCAAAAAGTCGAAGAAGACGACGATGCAACGAGCCGAATGATATAGAGCTCAGGTTAGGGGCAACCATGGCGATTTGCGGCGATGTACCTCTCCCCTCCACCTTGTACTCGCTTCGACCTCCTTCGTCGTCTTCGAAGGTCTCTCCTTTCCCCTATCCCGCTCCTCTAAGCTGTAGAAATGGCTCGGGATTTGCTCTGTGAGCGATTTGATTCATCGTTCGTGATTACTTACTTGATCCGGATTTCGATTTCGATCTTCGATCTTCGATAGCGAGTGAATTGGGCTATTTTAAGGTTCCGATTCGAGGGATCCGTGGTTGGTTAGTGTGGTTAGTGGCTTGATTTGTTGTTGGATTTTGGACAGTTTGATAAATTGATCGAGATCCTAATACTTTGATTTCGTAAGTATTAAAACGCCGATGATGCTGTTAATTTTGCTTCAAATACTCCGGTATATAAGTAGTATACGAGTTTAAGATGACTGGGTAAAATTTGCTTATTCTCTACATCATGCATTTAAAATTGTATGTGATTATGTATATCAGTGCCCGAGATATGGAAAATGCCTCGCGCTTTTACGAAATTGCCTCACGTGAATTTCAACATTTTTTATTTTTCTTTTTCTAAGTAATCTCTGCAATCTCAAATAAGGCAATGAGATTTTGCACTGTGAATCCTGAGCTTCATCTACTCTGTGACTGAATAGACATTCGATAAACTGTAACAAACTGCATGGGCGCATAGCTTTTATTTGCTTTATATAGCACTAGATAAAGAGGGTTGATTTGAGGTGTCTTTAAACACTTTCTATTTTTTTCTTCCTTTACAGACCCAAAACATTACGTGTTCTTTCACTCGAGGAGTAAATACCTGCAAGATCACACCCAAATGGTTGCACAGAGCACCTTTCGATTGCGTCTCAAAACCCAATAATTATCAGTGTTTCACAACGAAAGAAAATGAGCTATCCGCATTAATTGTTGATCACAATAACGATGAGTTCCTTCTAAATGCTGTTACCATGAATTTCATCGAGCGATTGGGCTTAGCTTGGAGGATATTATTCCCAACAACTGCAGAGAGAAAGCACTCTAATGCGAAGATTGCAAAGCGGAGGCTTAAAATGATTCTTTTCGCAGATAGATGCGCCCTTGGTGACGATGCTGAGCAAAAAATTGTGAAGAATATTGTTGAAGGTTTGTCAGATTTTGTCGAAATAGAGTCGCAAGATAGAGTTCAGCTAAGCCTCTCGGTGGATGCGGACTTGGGTACCATGTGCTCTGTGATGGTTCCGGTCCGGCGTGTGAAGCCTGAGCATGGAACATATGAGGGCGTTACAAATGTTGAGTACAATGAAAGCTTCACCAGTGATGCATCCCATTCAAGTGTTGTGGAGCTTGATTTCATGCCGAGTGAGCAATGATCTCAGGTCATATGCATTTCACTAGATTTTTTTTCTTCTCAGGAGGGATCACTTTCATGCTAGTTAGATTTTGGGAAGCTTATGCCTATCTGTTTGTATATCATCTGTATGGTGTACTGGGCCTATCTTTTTGTATATGAGCTACCATGGTGTCCTGCAAGCAGGAAGCCTTTGTTGTTACATATTTATGTGTTTGTTTCTATTTGCGTGAAGTAGGAGTTCTGAAACCATGCAGGAGGCACCTTTGGTAGTGAAAATTTTCAACAGTATCTGCCTCTCATTTTTTCCATTTTTCTTGATAATTTACCTATAAATTATGGCTTAAAAGAAATAGAGGATCTCATAAATGTAATTGATACTGCAATTTTATATTCTTTTCTTTTATTACGTTTTATTGTAACCTTGTGTCTTGAACGTTTCCCTACTGATTACGACGATTAGGATGTGTCGCTCAATGAAGCACAAAAATATGCATCTCCTAATTGGTAAGATAAAAGGAATTTGAATGCTCAACATTCTGATCTCGACATCTGCTCATTCCAATGCACAAGACATAATTCTGAATATTTATGAAACTGTTTCTTCATGATAGTTTTGTTCTCCTTATATGATCTTCCTTTTTGGTAGTTTAACTCGATCCTTAATAGGCACTTGCTTAAATAAACATAGTAAGGATGAAATAATTTAATGAAAACAGCCCATCAACATGATGGCTGTTTATGAAGGAATGGCTTCGGGGTCTAGCTGTGTGAAATGTGGGCTCTCGAGGGCATCCTGAAGCAATTCATCATCGTGATCATCCCACTGATCACGATAAGTCTCCAAATTCTTGATGGAATTCAGAATAGCTGAAATACAGAGCACTTTCCTCCATTCTTCCAAGTGTGGGAAGTCACAACGATCGCCATATTTATTACAGTACTGCCAATGGAGAAGGAAAGAAGAGAGTGATCACCTTGTTAGATTAAGGGTTTGCTTATGATTCTAGGTAGATTACTTGAGGAAGAAGTAAGTAACAAATACGACATCTTCATTTAACTGCCTAGATGACACTGAAGACCTATCATTTAAGGTATGGTAGATTACTTCCTAGTAATTTTGCTACTCCATCTTATACTAGTTTACTGAGAAGTTTGGTATCATTAGTATTCAACTAGCAGCAAATGTAAAATCTAGAGAACATGAAATAGAAGATTATCTACGATTTTAAAAGAAAAAAGATTGAACAATTCAGTAATTTCCAAATATAGAAGCGGTGAGACAGTTATGAGCACCTGCCACCGAAGAAGTTGAGGAACAACGACTAGAGCGGTTTGTCAGGATTTGGGTTATGTCAAGACATATAACCAAAACTGAAAAGAAACGCAATTGAATAAATTGAGCAGATTTCAAAGCTAGTTGTAGATTCCATCCTTCTAAAATTGCATTAGGTGGTGTATAGACTATTTTCTTGACTGAATGATCTATATCGACTTGTCTAAATGCTTCCTAATGAGCTTTCATATTTATCATCTGTGGTATTTGACTTTCGAATTCCAAAGTCATTTATGTTCATACTTCCAGGTGACAAGTAATGGCAGTAAACCTAACTGGAAATAAACAACCATTAGCTGTTTTATATTTTATAATTGAATAGATTGTGAAAGTATTCTTTAGTAGTGTCAATCCTAACATGAAACCTTTCCTTTTGTCTGAGTTATTTATCTACTAGTATAGATGCTATGTTCGATCTTAATCTTAAAAGTGTACTAAATATTTTTCAGAATAGCATTAAGTAGTGAATAATTGCCATTACATCAAAGTCTGCAATGTCATGTGTACAGTGCTTTGGTATCCCTGCAATTTCTCTTGAGTGATAGAACTGTTCAATGGACTTCATCATATCATCCTGTGATAGAAGTGTTCTTCTACCAGAAAGAACTTGAGAAATCCATTTTGCTTGTGATTCGAAGAAAGGGAACCCTAGAATCTGCAACATCAACTCATAAAATTGTTAATACTTGAAATATGTTTGTTCGAGAGACTATTGATCAAGTTCAAAATCAAGACCTATTATTTTTATTTTAATTTAATCCTAAAAGTGCATTTGAAGCTGGTAATTAGCATGTTAGATCTGATTTAATAAGAAAAAAAGCATTTATATGGGGCCAATGCAGCCCTTAAGTTTATTGACTGATTTCTGCTGAATTTGATGACTTTTAATTTTCCAAAAGAAGGAATAAGCTTACCTTTTTTGGAATGCCCACAAATGAGAGAGATGGAGCTAGTGATGGGGGAAAAGTGTGCTCATAGAGAGGTCCCACACTACCATCATCCACCACAACTATGCCTTTGGTGTCAAGAAATGGAAATGAATAGGAATACCTTCAAAGGATGACAACAAGTTATCAATCTAGCAAAACATCAACTAGCTGAATGTAACTGCTGAAATTTAAGGTACTGATCTGCTTATTTGCATTCTACACTATTCCGGGAGGACTCACCCGGTACAGTAAATTATTGAGTCAGCAACCACACACGAACCATCGATAAATAAAACTCGCCCATCTTCAAGCAAATAGTCTATCTGCACTCACATAATTGACAATACTAGCTTCAATCATTCCTTTTATAGCTAAAATAGTGATTTAGGTGGGTGACGTTGTTCGAACTTGACATGTGTAAACTATTCATATGATTGCAGGAGTGGCTTGATTTAGACACTGCAAACGCATGAAGCTGTAGTAAGAATACCTGTGGATGAAGGTGAAGGTTCTGGTACTTGGAAATGACTTTGGTCAAGCCCTCTGATAGTTCGAGGGATTTAACACTAAGATGGACTTCTTTCGCTACATTAACTAGCTCAAGTGATATGTCCTGACCACTATATGAGCTTCCAACAATCACGACAACCTGTTTATCATTTGGAAGATAAATTTATACCAGTTAGCTGGTCGATCTATGTTTCTTCTGGAAATAACCTTCATGCATCTCACTTGCTATTGTGTGAGAAGAAACATAGGGTACAAATTTTAGTCCGTAAAATATTAAGGAATTTATTATCTATACTGTGAGAAAGATTTTCTCAACCTCATTGCGAAAGGGTTCAGGAACTCTATACACATGACTATGTATCTGCTTCCTTTTCCAGGTATCGATTCCTGCAGAAGAGAGCAAAAGATATTGTTAGCACCTCAACGAGACTAACTTTATACTGTTAGTGACTTTCATTTTGACAAAGCTGTCTTCATCTCTAAGAAGTTGCTAGTGTCTATTATTTCTCATTAATTCTGCGCGGTCTCTGTTTTTGAACTTGTAGTCTAGAATGAATGAACCATGCATCTAATCTTCTATCAACCGATCTAATGTGGCTTCTTTTCTGAAAGCTAAATTAGGTAATATCCTATGAATGAAAGGAAGAACTCACCTTTGATGGTTGGCATCGTAGGCTGAGAATAATGTCCACTAGCCACAACAACAGCATCAAAGATCCCCTCATCGACTGTTTCGCACTTCTCCTGTTTAGATCTAATAACCCATTTCACATCACTTCCAAATTCTATATTATCCACCATGCCCACATACTCGACTCTTGTATTGAACTTTATTAGCCCCCTCAATCCAAACCACTGACAAAAGTCCCTAAGGTACAAATACACTTCTCGATGGCCAGGAAATCTTCGCATATCTCTTCCTTTCTTTGTGAAGAAAGGGAAGTCGGTAAAGCCCATCACCTCTCTAGGGGACATAAGTCGAAGCGAGGCATACACACTGCTATGAACCTTTAAAGGAGTGGTTCTATCTAAGGCATATTCAATCTCTACTATTGGATCATATAGCCATTGCCCACCTATATCATGGTTCTGCTCCAATACGACAACTGAGTGCCCTTCTTTCCTTAGCTCCCTTGCCGATACCAAGCCTGCTGGCCCTGCTCCAATAACACATACATGCTTGGGTTGCCGCTTCTCTGGGACCATGTTTTTTTTTTTATTCTTTTTTCGTTTGGAGCAAACCTTATGTTGGTTAGTGTGGGTTGGTTCATGAGATATATATATAGATGGTGAGCTAGGATTAATATACAAAGCCGCTTGTGCACCATGAGATATGGCAGGATGTAACGAAATCTTTGGGAAACAACTGATAAAGAGAGAATTAACAAGGAGAAATCTACACAAGTTGTCCATGTATCTACCATGTTCTATGTCAATCATTTAGCTTTTCTTACTTTTTTACCATTATTTTGATCCTAGTTCTACTATGGGTGATTGAGGAATGTGACTGGATTAAAGTTAAGTGTCAAGCAAAAGGAAGTTGGTGATGCACAGCCATCATAGAATAAGAAACTTATATAATTGATGTTGTCGTTGTTGTTGTTGTTGCTTTTTTTTTTTGATAACTAAATATAGTGACAGTAGTATATAGAAATTTGACTGACATGTTGTCTGCTTTCCTCTGTAGGTGCATGAGAGTTGGGACTTAAATATTAATTGAATGATGGGCAATTAGTATCAGTCAAGTCTGTGCGATGAATATTTCCCTTTCAAGACTAATTTTTCTACATGGTGCATTGTGTGCTTCTGTTGTGAAGTTGGAGTAACATAATGAGCTTGTGCTTATGCATAGTTAAAGCAAATATTTAGTGTGTCTACTCGATGAGCACTTCCATCGTTTCTTTGCAATCTAATTTTGTTTGCGACAGTCAACAAGGTAACACACGGTAATCTTTTCCGACTTTCCACTGTCAGAACTGTGTATCTGAGATGTGTTTCTTTCTATTAGCTTTAGTTAGTTTGGTGAATTAGATAATACGATTCTTTTCTGTTGAACTGAATTTGAAACAAGTAATTCTAGTTTGATTACCTGTTTCTCTTTGTCTGTGTTATTCGGAGTTATTTCTCTTACTCTTCATTTGTTTTTTGAGTTATAATCCAAGATTGAGCAATTCTTGTTCTTTCTTAGTTATGGTAACAATGTTTGAGCTAACCTGAACTACTGTGCATTTTGAAATGAATACTGTGCTTGTTTTTACTATCTAATCTTATATTCCTTTTGATTTTAGAAAATTCCTCAAATAATTATCACAAATTCTGAAAGAAGCTATAGTTATATTTAAATTCTGATAGAAAATTCCTTTCGATTTTTGGTTGCAAAATATTCCCTCGAAAAAACTAAAAAGCTATAGTTAGATTTAAATTTGGATAGAAATATACTGAAATCTAACATGCTGTAAGGTTAAGTAGCTAAATCCAAATTTTCAAAGTTCAAATACCAATCTCAAAATATAGTTCAGGTAAACCCAATACTGTTCTTTTTTTTCTTTGGCCCTTAAAATATTTTGCAATACTTTGAAGAACATCTACTAGCTTCATGAATAATAATAATTGCTTCCTCTCTTGGTTGTTTGTCCCCACTTTAGGTTGCCCCTTCTTGAAGCCATGGGAAGCGTCCATGCAAGGGACAAGGCAGCAGGACCAGTGGAGTGGTGGTGATCATGTTTTTGCTCTCTCACAGGTCCCTTACTTTTCCTTCTTATCATCATGTTTTTGCTCTCTCACTGCTCCCTTACTTTTCCTTTTTATCATCCCAAGTTGCTTTACACTCTCAAATGCTTCAGCAAACTCCTCTTTTGACTTAACATTATACATCAATCGTCCCACTGCAAGTGGCAAAAAACTTGATGGCTGATATTTGAGACCTGAGTTTTATACATCAACTGTTTTTAGTGCAAGTGACAAAAAGTTTGATGGTTGATATTTGAGATCCGAGTTTGAAGCTTAGTTACTTCACATTTTCAGTTAAATTTATTTTAAAAATAAACGAAGCGGATTGCATACTATCTTTCTCTCTCAAAAAAAAAAGAAAAAAAAAAACATTATACAGAATTTTAAATCCTGTAAACAGGAGGAGCCAATCAATGGGGTATCCACTGGCGCAATCTTTCCTTTTGTATAATTAATTCGCTCATAGTTGAGGTTGTATTATTTGAGGTTTAAGTTACGTTTTCATTGGTGGAGGTTGTTTTACTTGACTTTTAATAAATGTTTGGAAAGGAACCCAAAAAAAAAATAGAAAAAAAAAAGAAAAGAAAAAAGCTTTTGTTGTGGCCAGAAGCAAGCAAGCTTTTGGGGTCGAAAATCAAATGCTTCAAATTTTCACTTTTGGTTTTGCAGGATTCTCAATGTTTCTTTCAGTTGTAGTTGTTCAACTCAAATAACATAATATCTGCTGCATGTTAGACATTATACTACTAATTTGTAGGATAAATGAGTAAATTTTCAGCGATATATAATTTACATATAAACATGGTGCTTTCATTTAGCAGATGCCATGCACTTCTGTTACCAGAATATGGTCATTTGTTGGTTTGATTCGGATTTAAATCATTTTGTTGGGTTCCTCTCGGCGGTAGCTGGGTTAAAATTAAGCACTTTTGAGGCTCGTAATAATGTGACTGGGGTGCATGAAGAAACCCCGAATTGTAATTTTTTTTTCTTGCTCACATTAAAAAGCTGTAATAATAAAAATATTTTACATGTTCAAAAGAGCAAATATAATTTTTTTTTTTTTGAGATAAAAGTAGCGCGCTATCCGCTTCATTCAGAAAGACAATGAATTAGACAATATGGGTAAGACAGCAGGGTCTCAAGAAAGACGTGAAAAAAAAAAAAAAAAAAAAAAAATCACTTGTCATGGAGTCAGTTTTTTCGCCTTAAAATTTTTCGTGCAGCACTAAAATATCGCAGACCCGAGTCAGCCTTTTCAAGTCCCTTGCCACGGGTACGTCGTGGGGCTTAAACAACGAGATCACAACTTAAGCATTAGCCAAACATGCTCCTCCACGAGCCTGACTGCTCAGCACCGCGCCTTACGTCGAATCCCTCGTCGGACTCCTTGAGTTACAAACGAACAACCCCGCCAATGAGATTGATCACCAAGCCGAGTATATTCCGCCTAACCGGACAAACTCTCCTCGAGAGTGTTACTTAGCCGAATGCCTTTTTGCCCTTAGAGTCAGCACCAAGGATAATACAAATTCACTCAACTTAGTCTCTTTGAATAGACCCAAGCAGGCCGCCCCTGCGCATTCCGCCCGTCTACTTGACCGAGCGGCTTGCCCACGCGTCCCGCCCGTTTACGAGCCCAACGTCTTGCCAAGGCGCCTCGTGCCCCTCAATTTTCATCCTAGGATACATAATCGAGTCGGACATGTTTCGTTCCGCCGGACCTTAAAAAAAAAGAAAAAAGAAAAAAGAAAAAAGAGAGCAAATGTGAATTCACTATAATCAAGAAAGATTGTTACAACCTTTCATTTTGCAAGATTGTTACAACCTTAACTGGTACTGCAATACTGGTTATCTTAATTAGTTCGCTCACATAGAAAGTGCCTTCTCCTTTGATGCGTCAACACTCAAAATGTTTATTCACTATTGGTTATCTTAATCAAGTGGCTAAAAACGTACGAGTGTTTCATCTTTGATGAGCCAACGCTCAAAGGTATCTCTCTCCGTATGCAGTAGTAATCTCTATCTGTTTCTAAATGTTGGGTCATTTTCAGATGCACGGGAATTAATGTATTTGATTGATACCTGCTATTTGTTTTTTTCCCAATTAGGCTACGTTTATAATCTTGATAGCTCCAGCATACCTAGCTTATAATTAGCACCATATAGTACCCACTTTTAGAGTAACAAAATGAAAGGTGATAAATAAAAAAAAAAAAAAAGGCAGGAGGTTGACGAGAAAGAGGCATGCTATCTTCTAAAACAAATCTATACGAAATATAATTTGAGAGTGTTCATATAAGAAAGAAAGGAGCCAATAAAAATATTCAACACATTCAAAAAAAAAAATATTAGACGCATCCGGTGTACTGTAAATCAGTTCTAAAATATTTATTAAATATTTAAATATTTTATATTATATATATATATATTAAGTATCATATATTTTATTAATTTTTTAATCTACTTTGCGGTGTATGAGTATCAAATATTCTATTAATCCTCTAATATATTTTATGAGGAGTATCAAATATTCTATTAATCCTCTAATATATTTTATGAGGGCATGCTATTAACTATTCTAGTATATGATGGGTTAATATACATCTAATAATATTTTTTTTTCCAATCACTTTTAACGAGAAAAAATACTCTTATATATTTGGCAATTTAAAATAAATTTTCTAATTTTAACTTTATATAAAAAATTTTATTTATAAAAAAATAAAGAATATAGAATGCATATAAAACCATAATTAAACGTATAAACGTATCAGTAATCAGACTCAGGCATGATTCACAATATCAAGAAAGAAATTCAATCCTGCAACTGTTTATAGTATAGATTTATTTGTTAGCTTCACATTATTCATAAAATGGCCCACATATAAAGCGAAATGTTCAAGGGCAAAACCTAAAAAGAGCACAAAGCATCTAAGAACTATACACAATCAATTCAATACTATCTTTATACAGAATCTTTTGTTCTTGCACAGCAAAAATTCAGGCTCAGAAAAGACACAAGAGAAAAAGAAAAAAGATTCCTGATCATAAGAAAGTTTGAAGCAATTGACTTAAAACCCTTTTTAAGTGTACATTGTAAACATCAGTTCAATCAGGAACTGCATTGCTGTCTTATATATTACAATTGTTCGCGGTGACCCGAGCACAGGCACAAGAAGATGCCCAAAAGAGAACATATTTATGTGATGATTTCTCTGACAAGCCAATCCAAACTAGGGTACGCAAAGTATAGAATCAGGAAAGCAGGCGCTGCAAAGAGTATAGTGACAAGTATGTACACGGCCAAGATGGTGGCGCTTGCGGGTATTGCATATAAAATGATGAGGAGGAATATGACCACTAGAGGGAACTTGGCAGTGAGGTGAACAAAAAGAAGCAGCGATTTCTGAAGAGACGAGTATATCCTCTCCATGCTCAAGTGCTCGGCACTAGTAGTATCGAAGAGTGAGTGATTGTTGTGGAGAAGTTGAGGGACCATAGTGTGATTGTCACGGTGGAGAGAACAGCTTCCCTGGACTGAGCTATTTGATGGCCAATCCTCTTGGTGCTTCGCCCTCTCGCCGTTCATATTCTCAACCATCCACAGCAAAAAGTAGTTCTTGCACGGGAACTTCAATTCACCCTTATATACAAGTCGAAAAGAAAGTAAATGGCACCAGGGGCATGAAATGAAAAGTGGTAATTGGATGGGTAAAGTTGGGAATTTCATGACGGCCCATTGAAGCCCTAACACACAGTTCTTGCAGAGGGTGTGGCCGCACCATAGAACGTAGGGCACGTTCTCCACGATATTAAAGGATTCCCAGCATATTGGGCACTCAAGCGCTTCTTCTCTCGTCGCGCATGGGGATACGTCATCATCAGAGCAATCTGGGCTGGCCGGTCGTGGTTTCGACAAGTCGCTTTTTGGGCCTAAATTTCTTTCTACGGCATGAGAACCAAATCGCCACATTGTGGAATCGGAAAGTTTAGCCTGCTAAGAGGACATCTCAGGGGAGAATCATATCCAATCCACAGCCAAACTACTCAACCTGAGAAAAGGATTTAACGTTTAGTCTTATTGCAAAGAGTTTCTCAGTAAAAGAGTGAAGCTGAAATGACAAATTCTAGTGAATAAATGATCTTACAAGATTTATAGTAGTAAACACATAAACAAAGGGCCCAAAAGACTACTCCTGCATAATGAATAAACAACCGCAAATCCGAGAATATATGATATATCAAGGGATTGGATTTACAGCTTGAAAATCATCATAGGGTAGGGGGCCAAAAACTGCTTCTTGATGTCAATCAGTAAAACTAATTAATATTATATAAGATGCATCTAGTAGTGAAGTAGAAAGATTAACTCCTAAAACATTAACTTTTTCTCATTGCCGGGCCAGTTTAGATGCTGAAACAAGCTGCATAGTGATAACTTGTGTTTGATTAGGGTTTCCTATGGTAATTTTAGCATAGGAATTTTACTTTCAGTACATTGTGAAGTGTTAGTAGTATTGATTTTTTCAGGATAGCGAGTGCCAACTACAATTTAATCTATAATGGACCAGTCCTAAAATATTACGACTGCTACAACCTTCTTGCTAACAGATATTTTCTCATGCTCTCCAGAACCAAGTACTAAAGGCTTCTCAAGTATCCAAGAAGAATAAAATGTTATAGCATCCGAACAAGCCCTAAGAGAATACAATTCCAATCTTCTCAATTGTTATGCTTTCTAATTAATCCCAACGGGAAGCTCCAGGTCCAACAACGATCAACGGAGATACTACAAACCATGTCTTTTTGACATCTTAGGGATCAAAGCATAGCAATCAAAAATTACAAGAACCATTAATTTACAAAAAAATCACTCTTTGTTTGGCTCGCCTAGAACAAATGCGGTAAACTAAGGCGGTTGCATAATTAGATAGCAGTAACATTCTCCATAGTAATTATAGCCAAAAATACTAGCTAGCTCACAACCTTATTTTCCCACATTAAGTATAATTGTTAATCTAGCAAAAGATGACCTTTCACCATCACAATTCTTGTCTCATCGAGGAAAACAAAACAAATGGCACAAAATTGATAGGTTTAAAATCAAATCAACATAATAGGAAGACAATAAACACTATAAAGCGATAAAACCAGCAGAATTTTTTTTTTTTTACTTTAAGGCCATATTTCTACAGATTACTACGAAACAAGAGAAAAAACTGTAAATTCTAAACAAAAAGCAAGCTTGAGGAATTTAAATACATAATTTGCAATAGTATATATCGAAGAATTTAGCCCTTTCTGCAACAAAAAAAAAAAAAAAAAAAAAACTAAAAAAAAAAACTATCCAATTTAACCCGAATAATATTAAACAGTAAACAAAAAATAGGAGCAAAACTGATCAAATTAATAAATTATAAACACAATTAAATCGATCGAAGCCTACAAACACACGAAACTACTTTGACCACAAATCCAGAGCAATATTTAGAGTTGAACATTACAAATCAAAACTATATGCTTGATCTCCACATTTGTTCCACAATAAGATCGATAAAGGGGAAATCACCTCACGAATCGCGATGTCGAATCGATTACCAAACCCTAGAGCCACGAAATCCGAGAGGAAAAATAGGAAGAGGAGGAGAAGGATCGAGAAGAGACGAAGAGAACGAAACTCTCCATTCCCTCCTCTCCTCTCCTCTCTCTCTCTCTCTCTCTCTCTAACGAACGCAACCACGTCTTATTATTATTAATTATTAATTGTAAATTGTAAATTGTAAATTGTAAATATCAATTACATCGGGTGCTAAGTAAGTATCAATAAGTTTTAGTAATCCAACCCGTCCGTACGGAAACGAACGGTGGATTAAATGGGAGAGAAAAGTATTAATCTCTGGAACAGCTGTACGTGCTCTCTCGGCCGCAAATTTGTTCCGATAATTTGGGCCGTGAGATCGGGGAGACTCGTTGGACTGAGTCGGATCCGGATGGGTCCGAACCCAAACCCTCTAATTTGAGTTAAGCCCACTAGGCTTACTTGGACGGAAGATCGGGCTTTTGCCCGATTACCCGAAGGAATTAGACCAAGGCTTATAATCGGAAACTACTGGACCAAAAAAAGAGTTGATCTTCAATTTTTTTCAAAATTTTAGATTAAGATTTTAAATTGAAATATTAAATTTTAAATTCTAGTTCAGATTTTAAATTCTAATTTTAAAATAAAATTTAGTAAACAATTTTGTGGAACAGCTTGATCATGTATCAATATATTTTTCAAAATTCTATGTTTACAGTTTAAATTTTTTGCCCGTGATTTCGTAATGATTCAATTTATACTTTTAAACTATAATTTAATTTATAATAAAAATAAAAAATTTGGTTTGGTTCGATTGATTCTTAGTATAAATTAGTTTGGTTCGATTGTAAACTTTTTCAAATTAAGAACATTAGGTTTGTTTTGAGATTTACCTAAAAACCGAACCAATACAAACCGATTACACCCCTAGCAGAAAATGATTGTTAATAGACAAATTAAGTTTTTGCAAATTTGTTCTTCCACTCAGTCAACCAACAAATGTTCTTAAAAATGAAGAGAGTTTGATCAATTGAATTAGAGCTACTAAATGGCATTATATTAAATCATATAGAAACAAGTTTCAACAATAATTAGTTATCACCGATCATATCTCGAGCTTTAGTTAAAAACTTGATGATTAATACCTGAAATCTCAAGTTCTAAACATATATAGCTGCTTCATATTTCTAGCTCAGTTCGCTTCTAAAACAAAAGAGGACGGTGCAGAGACAACTTGCTATATATCATATTAGTCGTAGAGTTACCGCCATTTAACACCCGAAACATCATTATAGATTGGCATGTCTTGTTTCAGACCTGTTCAAAAACTTTTGGTGTGGTCAAGTCGATCGGTTCATTACGTGATCATAACACCTATCGTGACTCACTGGGCGGGATTACTCGAGTAATTGGCGCATGGTTGTATGTAAAGTTGTAACCTGTAATTAACTAGTGTTATAATAGATCATGAAAAGTGCAGATCCATGAACATCTTGTTGCATGGGCACATTTCATATCTTTTATGTATTCCAGTAGGGTGCAGTAATTGCGATTAGGACGATGGAATACGTGAGGATGGTTGTTGGTAACTAGGGGTGTCAACGAGCTGAGCACGAGCCAGCTGGGGTCGGCTCGTGTTCGGCTCGTTTAATAAACGAGCCGAACACGAGCTGACTCGTTTAAATATCGAGCTGAAAAATTCGGCTCGTGTTCGGCTCGTTTATTAACGAGCCGAACACGAGCTGGCTCGCGAACAACAAGTTTTGATTTTCATTCATACTATTAGGTTTTAACTCGGCTCGTGTTCGATTCGTTTATTAACGAGCCGAACACGAGCTGGCTCGCGAACAACAAGTTTGATTTTCATTCCTACTATTAGGTATAAAGTTAAAAGAAAATTAAAAAATTAAAATTTTAATCTAATAATTAAAATTCACAAAAAATTGATCGCTTAAAATCTAAATAGTAATATATATATATATATTCGAGATGTTATCGAGCCGAACACGAACGAGCTAACTTCAGCTCGTGTTCGGCTCGTTTATTAAATGAGCTGAAAAATTTGACTCGTGTTCGGCTCGTTTATTAAACGAGCGATTCGATCTCGAGCTCATTTCGAGCCGAACACGAGCTGCCCCCGAACAGCGAGCTGAATTCCCACCCCTATAGGTAACTAGCTAATTCATTACGATTGATGCCGAACAATTTCATATAAGTACACGTACTCACAGTTAAGCATAGAAAAGGAACATTAACTAATTAAGTTGAAAGTTAATTGCATGTCATAATTGAGGAATAAAGATGATTAATTAATTAATTAATTAATTAATTACATTACATATAAAACATCATTATACAGATAAAAAAAGCACAGCGATGATTAATTGAATAAGATTCTTTACTTAAGTACGTGTCCACGAATCTCAACAAAAGAGAGATAATCATCATTGCTCCGATGCATGCATGTCACATATTTTTTATTTCCATCGAAATGTTTTTTGAGCACTGGGTGAAGTAGGTGAGTTTGGTGGATCAAACGCGCATGTCCTATATATATATATATATATATATATATATATATATATATATATATGCAGAAGAATTAATAATTAAGTTCTATATATATACTACTGGGCTTAGGAGATTAATTATATAGCACTTGGTCTAAGAAGAATCTAGATCTTCTCCCACAAAAATTATGTATCATGCAATTAAGATCCATGCAATGTTAATTTGATGCTTAATTATCTTGTGGTTAATTACCATATATAGGAAGCAACATTTGAGAAATTAAGTATATAATTAATATTCTGATCGATTTTATCGAAATTAAGGACGCCTTTTCTTCGGTTGGTGGGTCGATCGCCTCCCTCAACTAATTTCTACATAAGGCTGAGATTTCATTTTCAGATGAGAGAGATAAAGAGAACAACTTGATAATCATTGGATACTAGTGTAGTTACCCGCGCGATGCGGCGGGTAAATATTATCAAAATATTTTTTAAAATTAATTATTCTTAACCCTAACATAAGAATCTATCAGCAACAATCAGAGTAGAATATTTATTCACTCAGGATTAAAATCTAAGACATATATAGGAATGTAATGAAGTTTAGAGAGAGAATGAGAAAGAGCTCACGTTCAATGAGCTACGGTGACGGCGACAACGGTGGCGGAGGAGGAGAAGGAGGAGTAGGCGGAGAAGTGGAGGATTCTTATAGGCGATGGCGGTCGCGGTGGCAGTGGCGGCGATAGGTAGGAGTTGATCATGAGCGATGCCCCCCGTGCGGCTAAAGAAGGCGAGGATCGGGTCTAGATTTTCGGTGAGGTCGGGAATGGAAGATTTTCAAAAATGGAGAGTTGGATTGGACGAAGGTGGCCATGAAGTGAACGATGGAGATTTTGATCTTGGAGGAGGAAGAGGAGGGCAAGGAGATTTAGAGGTTCTCCACGACGGGAAGGAGGAGGCAAGGATCGAGGGTGGAGGGGTCGAGGGAGAGAGCGTTGTTGTCAACGGAGATAGTGAAGAGGGGGGTGGTGGCTTAGAGAAAGAGGGAGAGAAGAAGAATAATAATAAAAAGAACTCAAAATGGGAGAGATATAATTAATTCATTGAAAGTAGGAAGTGAGAAGAGTTGGAGGTTGGGAATGGAAAGAATTTATAATTAATTTATTGAGATTTAGGAATAAGAATAGCTGGGGGTTAGAAATGTGAAGAGTCTATTATTAATTCATTGAGAATTAAAAAAAGAGAAGAGTGAAAGAAAATTATGACACGTGGCAAAAAATAGAAAAAATCATATAGAGGTATAGAAGATTAGTAAATGATCTTATAATTAATTAACCATGTTTTCTATTTACGAAACTGTTGTGTGAGAATATTATTTAAGTATTTTAAACTCTACGTAATTCCTTTGATCTCAGTAAAAAGATATTTGTTATATAACCTGTGCAAATAACTATGCATGGGCCTACGTACGTACTAGCTTATATTGATCTTTAATTAGTATCTAGCTACAGTACTGGGCTTATTATACTGTAATTAAAGATCAAAGTGGAAAGGTACGTACCCTTCAATCGTTATAAGGAATGTTCATGTATATTTTAAGGATAAATTGAACTACTATTCGAAAGTTAAATAATGTATATAGATATGTGATCGATCTTTAATTACACCCAAAGCAACTGCGTTAGTGGGACTAATCATATGATTAATTAGAAATAGAAAAACCTGCTACAAGAAATAAATGAGCAACTAAATTATATATCAGAATGTGTATATTTCCCAACTCCTAATTAACTTCAATGCCTTAAACTGAGTTCTACCATTTGCTCCTTTTTTTTTCTCGATCTGTTAATTAAACAACAATAATAATTAATATATATCTCTTAACATGAGCAGTTAAAGTAAAAATCCCTAATAATCATTCTTTTTCGAGCTGGAGCTATACATTAATTCTAAGCATTTTCTAATATTTCTCATGTTTTGTAAATGCTCAGGTATTTGATTCAGCTTGGGAGTTTGCATGGCAAACATATATGAAAAAAATTTATGTTTTTTCTTTTTGTAAAAGATATATCAATAAAAAGATATGAATTGTGAGTTTTACGGTGCTTATGTGTCGATCTCTCATGATGTTTCTACTCCTCGCCCTCTACTTTGCCAGTTTCCTCTCCCTCTCCTACTGCTACACAACCTACTGCTACAGTACGACTTACCAAATTTTCAGAGGCTCCTATTCCCGTTGCACTCCCACATTCTTCTCTGACCGCCTTCCTTCTTCGCCTCCTCTCCTCTTACTGTTGCGCCACCTCCTTCGGCGGATCGTACGGAACTGCGCGCTACCACTCGTTCGCCTCCCTCCCTCTTTCTCCTCCTCGGCTGGGCTCCGTGTGGCTCCTCTGTGGGTTTTGTCATCCTTGCGTCTTTGTGAGTGTAATCTTCGTTGATTTTGATGGTACCTTCTCCTCTGACCGTCCTCTCTCTTCACTTGTTCTCCTCTTACTGTTGCGTCACCTCCTTCGGTTGACTGTACCGATCTGTACGGTACCATCATCTTGCTCACCAAGTGTTCGAGAGAATGCTTACCATGCGCCGTGCGGCTCCTCTGTGACTCTGCCATCATTACCTCTTTGTGAGTGCAATCTAAGATGTATGTTGCTCACCAAGTGTTCGAGAGAACGCTTACCATGCGTCGTGCGGCTCCTCTGTGACTCTGCCATCCTTGCCTCTTTGTGAGTGCAATATGAGAAGTATGTCCTGTAGGATTTTGCTTGAATTTGATGGTACGGGTGTACTCGCTCGGTCCTTTCTCAGGCCGGTGGCGTCTGACTTCTCTGCTCTCATTTATTGCTCCATATGCTCATTCTTTGCCTCTCCTCTTCTTGCTCTCTCTGCTCTTCCCTCCTCTCTCAGAAATGGTGCCAGTCTGTTCTGCTCTCTTTTCTCGAAAATGTTGGCAGCCAATATTGATGGGATTGGTTGTTATCTTCCTTTTCTGTCCCTCTCCATCGGAAGTGCTGGTGGCCGGTGATGATGGGATTGGTCGCCGTCGTCACCTGCTACTCACTTCTATACAAGTGTGCCCTATCCCTGTGCTGGTGGCCGATGATGATGGGATTGGTCGTCGTCGTCACCTGCTACTTACTTCTATACAAGTGTGCCCTATCCCTGAAGCTTCTTGCCTCTTATGTATATGTATGTTGTATTGTATACTACAAATATGGGTGCCCCTTCCTTAGAAGAATAGAGGATTGTCCATATTTTGATGGAAAGGTTGAGTATTTCTCTAAGCTTTTCTCTAAACTTTTCTATGTGGGATTAACTAAAATAGTGTGTTATTTTTATTTGGTAGGACACTCTAATTAGCAGCATCCAAGAGCCCTTTAATTCTACAGGTATTTCTTTTTTTTCTTGCTTAATTATTTGGTCCCTACACCAGTTGATATATGAATTTGTGCTAATATTTTTCACTCTTTCTTCCTGTATTTGGTAGGTCGCAACAGGAAGTCTCTTGCGATTTGTGTGCAACTCTCTTCCTTCTTTTTCGTTTTGCTTCTTTGCCTTCTGCTCTGTTTAGTACGCCTTCTCTACTTACTTATTCTTGGTGATGGTGCATTGATGCGTGATTACTACTTTATTTCCTGTGATTCCTTTGCTTGCGTTCGATTTGTGATGGCTTTAATCTACAATGCACAGTTTTACTGTGTGGATTTGTGTGGTTGTGATGCCTTCTACATGCAACTTTCTCTATCGTATTTTCCTGAGAATGATGGTGTGCAGTTTACCTGTTTTTTCCATGTGAAAGAAACAGTTTGGTTTCATTTTGGGACACTTGAAACTTCACTTTGTAGGCTATTAGTTTTACATGCTTAAGAAACAGCATATATTGTAGCAGCGGTTCTTAGTTATTGTAGCAGCGGTTTAAACCACCTCTACAAGATCTAGAGGCGGTTCTAATGACCGCCTCTGGACCGCCGGTGTAGACGCCGCCTCTACGTTGTAGAGGCGGTTTGGGGGACCGCCGGAGAATACTAGAAACGGTTCTCTAGTGGCGGTTTGGACCACCGCATCAAATTATATATATATATATATATATATATATATATATATATATATATATATATATATATATATATATATATATATATATATATATATATATATATATATAATTTCGTAATAACATAAAGGCGGTTTAAACCGCCGCTACGAATGTTGTATTGTAGAGGTGGTTCAAACCGTCTTTACTGATATTATTTTATAGAGGTGGTTTAAACCGCCTCTACAGATTTCCAAAATCTCATTATAAAGAGGCGGTTTGAACCGCCTCTACGTAAAAAATAAAATAAAAAATTATATTTAATAATTATTTTAAACCGCATTTATACACATAACATTCCAGATTCGATGACAATCATACAAAATTTATCATTTAATTTCAAAGATACACTAACAATACAAGAAACAAAATAATTCTCAACAAACAGTAAAAAATATCATCAAGACTTCATAATTTAAGAAAACATACCAACCAAAACACATATCATATCGTTCAATAAGTATCATAGAGAGTAGTAATGTCGTAATCAAAAAAGTATCATAGTTTGTCAACATTTGAATTGTCAATCATTCACAAAAATTTAAATTGCATTTCAATGTCCTTCATTTGTGGTCTCGGGCTCGTGACTTGCATTCGATGAAAAATTATTCGGAGAAAATGCCCCAACCATATTTGTTTTGTCCCCAGCAACCTAAAAAAAAAATCAAACATTATAAAAATTATTAGTTATATGACAACCCAATTATATATATATATATACATATATATATATATATATATATATATATATATATATATATATATATATATATAATAACTTGCGATTAATTTAACATACCTGTAATAAATTGTAAATATCTAAAACAAAAGGGCATAAAGTTTTTCCATCTGCTTTCAAGCCCAAAGACATAAATTTTTCTTGAATAATATAACATTAGGTCAAAATTAACGACAATATCCAAATTTATACCACTATGATACAGTAAAATAGAATGCAAAAAAGAATTCAAGAATCAGTTTCTGATTGTGGACAATTAAGTACTTCATTGTGCTTTTGAAGAAGCGGTAGAGCACAAGATCATAACTCAACTAAATTATACTTCTCCAGAAGCCACATTTTAGGCAAGATACCTATTGAAAACTTTACTGGAATAAGATACTTCAAAATCATCCTACATCCAAAATAGAGTAAGTTAGAATCTGATTGTGAAAAAACATACAGCATTGAAGGCATTTATTGGCCACTCAATGATAATTAATGCTTAAGAAATCGGCAAATAAAAGATGTTCGTTAAAAAAAGCTATAGTAACTAGGAAAAAAGGTCTTCTTAAAGAAGAACTTTGCTGCATCACCATTTTACTATCAGCTGTACAGGTAAATCTTCAAGAATAAATGGTGAGGCCGAGAAAACACAACACTATTTGCAGAAGAAAAAAAAAGTACCTTAAATTTGATTGATTTCTAGAGTTGCAATGCATCAATGCATACGTTAACTTCTGATCGGCCTGTCCTATTTCAAAAGATAAAAAAGCTGTAAAATCCTTCACTATTTGTTCTGCTGAATAAGTTGTTAGTAAAATCAGAAATCTGAATAGATGGCAGGCTTTTAGGCTTGCTTAGCCATGTTGGAGCTTCTACAGTCGTGCTTATTGAGTACCAAAAAGCACTAAAACAAAGCAGCTTCATAGTGAAGCAAAAGTAGAAGCTTTGATGGAGCTTCTACTTTTTGAGCTAAGAAACTCATTTCAACTTTCAATATATAGCAAAAGCTATAACCACGCTGTTTGCCAATCGCTTGCCTGCTACTTTTCACAATAGAAAATCTGTTCAAGAGCTAGGCAAAACAGACATTTCCTCCGGTTTCAAGCAGCACTAAAATAGTAGTAAAAGAATAACAAAACGATAGTTGGCATTCAAGCAATACTTACAGCAAGAAAATTTTCGTTAAAGACCTCCAAGCGACCTGTGTAAAACATGTATGTGACCTGTTGTGTGAATCAAGCGAAATTGGACAGTTAATAAACCAATCAATATGAATCTAAAGCCATAAATGTCCATCCAACACTAATGGCGGAAAAACATGTAGTTCCCTAACCTTGTCTTTAGCTGGAAACTCCTCAAAGTCAAATATCTGAGCAGTTTCAATACTTCTTATGACGCTGCGACAAAGGTGAACAGTGCCAAGCTGCAAAATACAAATAGCAAACATTAGCCTGGAGTCATTACCGAGAAAGATAACAATGGATACAGTACTGCATGGTGAAATAAGTGAAGCAATCTGAACCAAGTCGACTTGATGAAAGAATCTATATTAAATGGTGATATGGTTTTCGGTTTGGCCTATGTTAGATCGAGAAGGTTAAAGTAAATTTTTATAGAGGTTCATACAAGCAAAAGAATGTATTTCCTCTTGCAACAAAACCCAAGAACAACGCAATAGAAAAAAGATCCCAATTGACATAATACAATCAAAATAAGGAATCCAATCAACATCAAAAATAAGAGATAAGAAACAAACCTTGAAGTATATTTTGAACAATTGGCAGGTGACATATAATGCTCCAACACGTTTAGGCCCTTTGCCCTGTAAAATTTGCAGGCTGCGATGAGTATATAAAAGTTACCAAAAAATCAAAACTGATGCTTAAAAGCATCGAGAACCAATTACAATTAAAAACCAAAGTAATTTATTGAGCAAAAAACTGAGCTAAACCGAACTAATACCTTTGGCAAAGCACTGCATGTAACAAAACAGGGCATTTAACACAATCAAGGTACAAAATAAAACTACAAGATCAAAGCTTTCTCAAGATCGGAGGAGCATGATACCGCAAGAGCCCCGAAGACCTTCATCAGGAACGATCCTGCGCTCTGCAGCTTCTCTAGATTCTTATCATTCGACGCCAATCTGAACCAAGTCGACTTGATGAAAGAATCTATATTAAATGGTGATCTGGTTTTCGGTTTGGCCTATGTTAGATCGAGAAGGTTAAAGTAAATTTTTATAGAGGTTCATACAAGCAAAAGAATGTATTTCCTCCTGCAACAAAACCCAAGAACAACGCAATAGAAAAAAGATCCCAATTGACATAATACAATCAAAATAAGGAATCCAATCAACATCAAAAATAAGAGATAAGAAACAAACCTTGAAGTATATTTTGAACAATTGGCAGGTGACATATAATGCTCCAACACGTTTAGGCCCTTTGCCCTGTAAAATTTGCAGGCTGCGATGAGTATATAAAAGTTACCAAAAAATCAAAACTGATGCTTAAAAGCATCGAGAACCAATTACAATTAAAAACCAAAGTAATTTATTGAGCAAAAAACTGAGCTAAACCGAACTAATACCTTTGGCAAAGCACTGCATGTAACAAAACAGGGCATTTAACACAATCAAGGTACAAAATAAAACTACAAGATCAAAGCTTTCTCAAGATCGGAGGAGCATGATACCGCAAGAGCCCCGAAGACCTTCATCAGGAACGATCCTGCGCTCTGCAGCTTCTCTGGATTCTTATCATTCGACGCCAACTCCCTATCCGCCTATAAAAATTTTGAGAATTTAAACCCTAAACCCTAATTTCTCCCCCAAAACGATAAAAACCATGTCATTTATCAAAAAAAAAAATAATAATCAAAGAAGCACGATTACCTTCTCAGCAAGCAACCTTATCTCGAGCGCCACGACATGCATCGCCTCCATCGCCCACGACGTCTCCCAATTCCGAAACTCCTGTAGGAACGCACTGAGCGATCCACCACCCCAACCTCATCAGATCCCTAAAAACCTCATCGGAAACTCCAAAAGGGGTGGGCTGCGGCCGGGGGTAGGGAGGGGGGGGAGGAGAAGGGAGGGAGGGACCATACCTTAGCCGCTGACGGAGGGGACCATGCCACGCCGGTGATGCCGCCGACGGGAGAGGGGAGAGGGGAGAGTGGGACGCCGGTGATGCCGCCGACGGGAGAGGGGAAAGGGGAGAGTGGGAGGGGAGAGTCGGTGGGTGTGGGAGGAGGGTTTAATTTGGGGGGAAAAAATTGAAATTTCTTGGGAAAAAAAAAAAAAAAAGAAGGGGGGAAAGAAAAAAGAGATCAGAACAAAAAAAAAAATTACATGCAGAGGCGGTCGTGCCAAATCGCCTCTAAGACATCTCTATGGTAGAATATAGAGGCGGTTGCAACAACCGTCTCTACGCAACCGCCTCTACATACGCCTTTTTTTGTAGTGATACATTACTATGCAATGCACCATCTAATTAAGCATCTTCGTAGGCTCCCTAAGAACATGCTTAGTTGATTTTTTTCCATGACCTGCATCAATCAGTAAGCCTATTTTGGAGTTGCCTAAGAACATACTTGGTTGATTTTCTTCTATGTGCTTTCTTTTTTTTATGCTCCATGCTTTATGTTGTACGAGTTGTTTGGTTGAGGCAATGATGATTTGCCATATTATAAAACCAAGAAATAAAAAAGTAGGGGGGGGGGGGGGGGGGAGGGGGCGAGCGGGGGGGGGGGGGGGGGGGGGGCGAGGCTTCTTGAAAAAAATAAAAATAAATACCTAGAGGATAACAAGAATAGTTGCTTACTCTTTCTCGCTGGAATACTCCATATTTTTTTAAGAAATATTTATTGTTAGTTCAATTTTTTTTTCCTCTGAATGTGTTTTTCTGATTTTCTAACAAAATTTTACCATTCTTCACTTCTCTGCCTTCTATTTGTTCCTTACTGTTTTTTTACTTTCCCTCTGCATTGTTTTTTTTTTTTTTTCCCCTCGATGCTCTTATTTTTGCGGCCTTTCTTTGACTGTTTACTTTTTTGGAAGGGGGTGCTTCTTATATTTCTGTATTATTTGCTCCTTATATATATTATTATGTTTAATTGAATATTTAAGTAAAATTATTATAATATAAATACTGAAAGTTAAAAAAAATATTTTTTATAATGGGTAAAAGTTATACTATTTTTATATATATTTTAATTTTTTTATTATAATTTTTTAAATTTTTTTAAAATTTTAATAATTATATATATGTTAATTGATTGAATATCCGCTGCCAAGCGCGGTCCTGTGCTAGTATTTTAAATTGATGCAAAAGTAAATACGTGTGGAGCTCAAATGCATCATGAACGCTGAACCGTGTGGGCCAGTGGATCAGCGCGTACTCTCCCTTTGACTCTGCCTCATTCATTTTTGTTTATTTTTCTGAATTATTATTATTATTAATTCAATTGGATTTGTGGATAGCGTGCAATTAATTAATCTAAATCAAAAAAATTATTTTACTTTATTTTTTTAAAAAAACTATTATTTGATAAATGTAGGATCCAAAATCTATAATTGTTGTCCCTTTCGTTGATTTTATCATAAATTATTTAATGCATTGAACTACTCAATTATTTTCTTGGATGCCTTTGCTACTCAATTACTTCATTAAATTATTTTCCAAAACTTTTCCTTACCATAAATAATAAGAAGAATAAAAAAAAAAAAATTTAAAAAAAGGAAATTGGGAAAGGATTCATGAATTATGATCAATTCCCCTGCTTCTTCAACCTCACCTTCATAGTTTCCCAACAATAGCCCAATCCCGTACCTTCGCCCATTTGGGCATCTGGGGCCCTCCCCTTTCTCTCTCTCTCTCTCTCTCTCTCCTCTTCGTTCGTTCTCTTTCTCTTCCTTTAATCGTTTCGCTTTCGATCATCACAAATTCACCACCCCGGAAAGTGGAAACAGAGCTTTTGTTTTGCGTGCAAGGTCGCTAAAAGTGGGAGCTGGGTTTTCGCTGTTGGATAGAGACCTCAATTGGGTCGTTCCCTTTTAATTTTGGGCTTTGTGGTCTACGAAATCGTCGAAAGGTGCGATCTTGAAGCGTATTTCGCGATCTTTCCAGAGCACGCCGAGGCGTTTTACGTGGAAGAGAAAAGGTTGGTCCCCTTTTTCTTTTTCTTTTTCTTTTTTGTTTTTGTTTTGAATCAGTTTGTTTTCTCTGTTTCGTTTGATTTGGAAATATCGGTTTTGTTGTTTTCGAATCGGTTAATTTCAATTGTTGTGCCCTGTTTGGATGTGAAAAGAATAAAGCTTTGGTTGATGTAGAAGAAGAGGTTAAAAATTGTGGTATTTGAACCCACCCTTATTAATAGTTTTGCATAGGTTTTCCTTCTTGTTTTCATTTTGACTTGTATAATTAATTCAAAAATTACTGTGAATAGTTTTTGTCATTATATATATATAGTATTAACTATTAAGGCCACTGTCCCTAATTTGTATTTTTGCTTTTACATGTTCATACTGCAGCATGTATCATTTTAAGTAGATTTTACCTGCAAGGAAGATGGAAATCAAAGTTGAGTAGCTCTAAAATTAAGACTTCCTGTAGGCTTCATTTTTCGGGAACTTGCTTGTTTGGAAGTTTTACTTGTGGTTATACAAATATACATTAAATTCAAGTGTGCTGTTAAGAGATAAATTTGTACTTCACTTTCTCTTGCTGCAACATATCTCTACACTGTTTGAAATTTGGAAACTTTATCTGCGATGCGAAGTAGTATTAATTAGATCATCTTTTCTAACCTTTTGATTGATGAAGGAGTGATAAAGGATGCATTAGATAGTATGTCACATTCATCAAATAATTGATGTTTATATCGATCGGAGTCTCTACCGTTTAAAGGTTTGGTAATAGCAACCCCAGGAAACTTTAGTTGATCTATTGCACTTGTTTCTAAAGTTCTTTTTCTACATCTTCTGTTCACTATTCGAACTTTAATCACATGCCTTCTTGCTAATAGTATTGCTGCAGTGAGCGACACGATCCTTCTTTTCTTGTTTCAATGAGTGAAGAATCGATAGAGAGGGGCGTTGTCTTACCAACTCCTATAAACTCGACAGCAAAAGCAGATAACGGCATCGGCAGCAAAAAGCCGATTCCCCATTATCTCAAGCCTTCTTCTGGTTCTTGCCACGACTTCTGTAAATATGGACATAAGCATGGGTTTGATACTAAGAAAAGGATCCCTGTTCATTTTCGAAAAGGAAATAATGCTATTAAATTTCCTGATAAAGAGAAAGATCAGTTAATTATTACTCCTAGCCATAAAGGGAGAAAAAAGAGACCAGAGCTTAAGCAGAAGATGATATCTTGGTCAGAGGATGATCGTTCAATTAAGTCGATGCCACCTGAAAAAGTGTATCAGCTTTCTGATCCACCCACGAATTTAGGAGAAGCTCCTTTGAGCATAGATCTTAGCTCTCTCGCAGCTGATTTAAAGGGTGCTTTTTCTCTCGGAATTACACCACCTGATATAGATGGAGGATCATCTGAGGAGGCTGTGAGCGTAAAATTAGTGATACCCTCAACCATCCAGAGAAGTGACGCATTGGACAAAGATGCACGAGCTAATTCGGCGGGATCATCTGATCAAAATTTAAGCATTAAGTCGGTTGGAGAAGGATTATCTGAGGAGCATGTAAGCTCAGGGCCAATCACAGAACATGTACAAGAAGCCATTGTATCAGCTGAGCTTAATGGAATAGCTGATGCACTTGTCAAAAACAAAGGTAATCAAATGGAAGAAACACCCCGTAAGCAAGCAGCGGAACTTTCAATGGGAAAGAAATTAATGAAGAGTTCGAACTCAAGTTACTTGAAAAAGCGAGAACTGAGAAAACCAAAGGTTGTTGAAAAAATTGAGGGTTCTGATAAGGCTAAAACTACCACGAAAAAGAATGGTGAAGAAGGGGAATTTGGCAGATATAAAAAGGCTACGTCTCCTCTTAAAAGAACCCTAAAATCTTTCAAAGAAACCAGTAACGACGAGAAGATGAAGAAGAACGCATCATTTGTAAAGAGTACGATTGCATCTGGTAAACCAAGAGTTAACGGGATTAAATCTTTATCATCACCTACTGCGACTGATTTATCTGCCAAATGTCGTAATTTTCCAAAACCAGAAACTTCGGCGGTGAAAACTAGACTTTCGTCAATTTCTTTAGGAGGCCAAGCAAGCCGAAAGAGCCTGGAGAAGAAGACTGCCAAGGGTGAAGATGAGCCAAATAATGGACAAAAGGATGCGAGGAAGCAGCTAAAGCCGTCTATTCCTGTAAAGGCTGATCTCAAGTCAGTTTCAAGCATTAACCTGAGAAAATACAATAAAGCTATTCCCATCTCCCCGACAAAGAATCAAAGGGAACTTGGAAGATTGGATTCTCGTGCTGATATCAAGGAGAAAACCCTACATGTCATTGACTCGAAATTAGAGAAGAAAGATACTAAGATCATAAGAAAGAAATCTTTCAAGGACAAGTGCTCCTCGCCAGTGAAAACTTCATTGTTGGCCTCATCGTCAAAATCTGCACCATCGATTTCATCTCGTGGAAAAGAAGAGCGTGGCTCCATGTCAGCAAGCAGTGAAGTCTCGAATGGTTTAAAAGGCGTAAACATCAGGAAATTGAGAAGAAGTGCTAGTGTTATCTCCGACGATAAATTGCCTTCACCCCACAAGATGAAATTCCGCAGAGGCAAGGTGGTGAACATTCAGTCTGAGAACAATGGACCGAGAAGACTCACATTCAGGAAGCCGAGAGTCGTCGGTGAAAGCCAGAATGCAAAAGGGGAAGCGGTGGGGAGAAACTCTACAAATAGGAAAGAGTCTGCTGCTGTAGACTTGAGTACCTCAAAAGCACCAGTTATTGTATTGAGACATCAAGATGTGCAAGGAAAGAAAGATTCACAAGGCCTATTCAATCATGTCATAGAAGAAACGGCAAGCAAGCTTGTTGAAACTAGAAAGAGTAAGGTGAAGGCCTTGGTAGGTGCTTTTGAAACTGTGATCTCGCTGCAAGAAAGCAAAGCAGTTCCGACAGCAGAAGTTCCGTGATTTTATTTCGCGACAGTGGTTAAGTAATTCATAGATAGCCGTACATTGCCCCCCCTTGCGGATTACTGCATATAATCTTTAATTTCATTCTCGAAGAGTTGAAGAGGTTTGTATGTTTCCCGTATATGCGAGTGGTTTGTTGTCAGCCTTTGGATACACTGCAGAGAGTGGTGGTATCATTCTTTTTCTCTTTTCTAGTTCTTTCTGTTTTTGTTTAATACTTAAATACCAATTTGATTTGATTCTTCTCATACATGTCAGATGTCAGAGTTGCATCTATATAGAATTTTCTTAGGTTGTAATTGGACTAAATATCCGAGGGTGTTGTTTCACAACCTTTTGTGTATGTATATGCTGTTTTCTTTTATATAAGTTATTTTAATCTTTCTTGTAAATGGTACTGGAGATTCTCAAAATTTGTTGTTTGATTTACCAATCTGTTCCAGTTTATTTTCAGTAGTTGTGATTAAATGTATATCAGCATGAATTCTGTTCATCAGGTAAGCAGATTAGGTGCTGGTATGGACTATAGCTTCTGAAATAATTTTTCTAACAGAGAAAATAAAAATCAGGTGCATGAACGCATACCGTAGAAGCTTCGGTTTGGTGCTAGTGCTTGTGACTTTGGCATAGAGCTGTTGACAATTTGCAAGGAAAAAGATAGTGAGCCTGTTTACATCAAATTTCACCAACATCAGCAGAATCTTCAATTTGAAAAGATTCAAAAAGCTCACTGCCACATGCCAATCAAGCCAGAAGATTAAATAGAAATGAATAAGCAACTGGAGCACCCAACCAACTATAGAAGAATCTACTAATTAAAGCATTCCCCTTGAAATTAAGATTTCTTATTTCAATATTTCATTTATTTAAAAAAGTGGTTGGAAAAAAACTGTGATTAAACCTCCCTTTCATTCTTACACAATTAGCAATATTAGTCGGCAAGAAATGAAATAAGAAAACCATCAACAGATGTGAGGAAGGAGAAATAGCTAAAAAATTATTACCTGCACATTTCAATATCTAATAAATAGTAACAAATATCTTAAAAGTACCCCATAAATACATGGGGGCCTACAACAATAATCATGTCCTCTTAATCAGAGGATAAATAGAGAACCAAAAAGAGGTCATGTTTAATAAATTATCAAATAGCAAAAAAGGAAAAAAAAGAAAGGGTGTAAAGCGGGATTATAAGCGCATCACGAGACAAAACTACGATCCTTGCTTTCGCGGTGGCGGAAAAATGTAATCTGCTGCTCTGCCCATAGCTACTTCTCTAGCATCATTTACACCAATAGGCATTATATACCCCTCCAGGAAGACATCACATAACTACCTTCATAATACCGACGACGAAACTTCAATCACTATGATACATAATTAAAAGAATTTCCTATGCCACTAGAAATGCAAGTACTGCTGAAGTGATATGGGTAGTCGAGGCAACAGCCATCTTTGAATGTAGTGCTCATCTCACCAATTTCTTCGTGATAATCTTGAAGAATATGCTATCGCGAGCATCCAATGATAGATTAATGCATTCCATTCCATCTCACTGCTTACTCTCCTCTAATTATTTTTCAAGTCTTATTTATCAGTTATCGAGGCTCTATAATATGACAACTCTTTATGAAGTCATTTGAGTAGTTCACATACTTGGTCCAAAATGGCTGGAGATGCTTATACCCGATTTCCAACCAAGGTTTGCATTGTCCATTGTAGTGTATCACGGCGGCTTTTCGTACACTGTTGACGTTGGTTTTTTCCTGATAGCCCAAGCCTAACATATGCCAAGATGGATCGATAGGATGAATGTGGCCTCTGAAGGCTATAAGAGCTGGTGGTAATGTTCCAAGCTTCCATAGTGAGAGGTTCGACTTCAGATTCTGCAATGGAAAGGAAGACAGAAAAGAACCAAAGACTATAAAAATAAGATCAGGCTCAGGTACTTTGATTAGGGAAAATTTAAAGTAAAACAGAGCAGTGAATAAAATGATATGACATAAAAGTAAACTAACACACATCAAAGTTTCACTATAGATAACCTGAATGGTGAACAGGGTACGAGTGCTCTAAAATCATATTGTTAGAAGCATTTCCATGACGATATAGCTAGTAATTTATCAACTAAATCAAAAGTTTCTTTTCAACAAAAGTTGGAAAACAATGAGCCACTGATTCTCGAAATTTAGCTTTCTTCACTAAACGTGAACTCAGATGACAAAAAATGAATGATGGGATTAATGGATATAAAACTATGTAGGTCTTTCTGGAATCAAGGCTTACAGCAGTCCAAGCTTTGCATAGATGATCCCGGAAAAAAACATCCTTCAACAAGCAAGAATATATAATGATCAACAATAAGCACATTGATTTCTTTCCAAAAGTCAAATCTCATGGAGGACTCATTTATTTAAAGTGCAATTTCATGGCTGCTCACTAAATTATGAAGAATGGGAATGAATTAAAGTCTTACCTCCTTCACCCAGAAATGATATGTTTCTCTAATACTTGTCTTCCTCCATGCACTCAAGTCAAAGATGTTCATCCCATATGCCCATGCACACTCATTAGGGTCCAAATTATTTGCTATGAGGGGGTGAGAAAAGTTAAAGTATGTTCTGAAGCGCTTAGACATCACCCATCCATCTTCACCTTTGCAAGTCTCAACAGCTCCATTTACCTTCCCATGAAGATCTATATCCCACAGCAGAGACAAGTCCCGCTGGATAACAATATCATCATCAAGAAATACCACTTTGTTGAGGTTTGGAAACAGCTGTCCAAAAAGGATATAAAACGCCAGAATTAGTGAGCGAGCAAAATGACACAAATTTCAAGAAGCTAAGGGAAAATACTTCAGTTTCGGCCAGAGAGGAAATGTGATTTATGAGATTATTGAACCCTTTGCTTTATGCATTTCAATTTAGGCAGTATTCATTGTATCTCAAGAGCGGAAAATTTTTGATTTATTATTTGAGATACTTATTGTTAACTGACATCACAAAAATTTATAATTATAAAAGGTGAAATCTCATTCTCTGGTTGCACATTTCACCGATTTTATTGACCAGTGGTCTTAAAACCAGTGCATGCTTGCATGCGCAGCTGCATATGTGAGTGGAGTTCCTTTCACCACTCCCCTTGTACTGTATCTGCAAACGGCCTAGATGCTGCACAATAAAAGCATCAGCAAGCCTGTGGCCACCCGTTTTAGGTATGTTTACAGACAAATAACCATATAAAATTCGACATTGTCATCTTTGTAAATTTGCTTTGCTAATACATTATTTCTTAACTATATTGTAACCAGATTCAGGTTGAAATTCCTTTGGAATGGTGAAGTATGTTATACAAGATTCAATGTTATAGATGAGATAGCCTACAGAAAGAAATGATGCCAATATAACGTGAGCTATTTTACCTCAGGCAGGTATATCCGCAGATGATTGAGCAGAGAAATGTATTTTGGGCTCCTGGCCTGCAGCTTCGAAGCGAAAACCCTAGGGTTATCACCATCATTGGTCCCTGTCAGGTGATTTCCATGATAATGTATTCTAACACCTTGATGATTTTCCATAGCTTCAAGAACTGGTACATTCTCTCTTGTTAACCAGTCAAATTGGTGAACACCTTTCACCTCAATAATCGCAGGCATAATAGGGTTCAAAGCGAACCATGAATGCATACCCGGATAAGTCTTCTTATCGGTGATCACATGGAAAATTATTTTCTCAGGCTTTAAAGCAGATCGGACGGCCGATGTGACCACAACTGAGGCAGCGAGAATGTTATCAGTGGCTAGAATAAAATGGTGGTAGGAGTTATCTGAAAGGAGAGGTAACATTTCCGGAGGTGGTAGTTGTTTCCTTGCATGAGCATTGGATGAATATTCATCGGTCAATCGCAAAGAGAGGCAGTAAATGCCTTTAGGAATTGCTGTCGCTGCAAAATGCTTGTGCAACTGTTCTGCTAGTCTCGATCTTTTTACCTCCCTATCCATATTTTCCATCTGCATGTACACACATTTACTTAGAGAAAGGGGGGGAAAAAACCAGAACTAATCGCCAAATCAGTTTTATAAAAAGAAACTATGTATAATTAATTTTTAATGTTGCTCTCAGCAAGGACAAAAACTTATTCCACCTAAATCAATTTAGTACATTGGGAAAAAACTTTAAGTTCAATCAATGTTGCATCTCATAAAATTTATGTGCATTCAAGAATGAAGATAGGATATGCAGAAGTGCAAGCCATAAATAACCTAGTGAGAAGAAACATACGTTAAAAGTTGACTTTCATAAGCTAAAACTTTTATAGAACAAAATTTAGAGCAATAAATGAAATTATTTTGGGAAAACTTAAAAAAGAACCCTTATGGTATAGCCTGATTTCACTTTAGATCCTGTGGTTCAAAATGTAACACTTTGTGCCCCTTTGGTTTCTGGTTTTTGTTAGAACCTGCTGTTAAGAAGGATGGCAAAGTGCTACAATTTTTAACCACATGGTGAATAAAGAAAATACAACATGCAGCATTTCTAAAGTTACCCTTATTGGCCAAAAAACTAGAAAGCATACCATTGCCTTCAACTTCAAAGCAAATGTCTTCACATCATACTGGTTATTCCTTATGTCAGAGAGTAATTCATTGAAAGATTCTGGCACCTTAAAATCAACTGGAACATCCTCAGAGTTTACTTGGTCAAGTATCTTGTATAAATCTCTCACAAGCCTCTGCATAAGTGCAATTATGCAATCTAGTGTAAGAACCAAAGTTATTCTTTCAACGATCATATTGTAAACTTGAATACAAAAGAATGGATAAGTACCATTGAATAGTCACCACCCCTGCCAAGAAACCTTGGACCAAGCCGCCTTCCTAAACAATCTGATACAAGCAAAAAGAATTAATGAAAAATGGATTTCACTGACCTACCACACTATATTGAACCAAAGCAAAGCTACTAAGTTGCCTTATATATTTTGCAGTTAACAATTTATATTCGAATATAACCACAACACACACAGTCAAAGAGTTTATTATACAAGAGAAGAGAAGACAATATAAAAATCATTCCACTAAAACAAACACCTTGTAGTGGTCTCTTACCAAAGAAGCAAAAGTGGAAGAGGAAACACAAACATATATAGGAAGAGGATAGAACTGGGCTAGTGCTTCAGCAGATTTTAGTTAAGATACCTGATGTATGCCACTAAATTTGTCCTACAGCATATGGAAACTAAAACAATAAGTGTTAAGGGAATTCCAAATCAGCTCTAAAACCTAAAATTGGCTAGGATCTAGTCCCTTTCATTATTTCTAATATCTAGATTGAGACCACAATGAAAACCAGCTGCAGAAACCAATTTTACTGGAAATATCATCAAATCATTTTGCAAGTCACTCTGACATCCAAAAACAAATCCATCTCATAAAGTTACATATACACTTTTGGGATAAGAAGGAAGAGGAGAAGCTTAATAACAACTACTAAAAGGACACGATTTGAAAAGTGAACAAAATGTACCGAAACATCTTGTATGAGAAGAAAAAAGAAAGAAAGAGTGCAATTTGCCAGCTCAACAACTATATCTGAAAAGGAAAAAGGATATCATACCAATTAAAATGGAAAGAGTGAAACAACTGGAAATCCTAGTAAGCTGGCAAGAACAAAATCAGCCCAACTCTGAAACAGTTGGAGACAACAACCGCAAGTACTTATGGATAGAAGTAAAGATGTCTTCAAGCACTAACAGGCAACGAAACATTAACAAATCAGGCAACTCAGCTACCAAATTTATCAAGAGCAATTAATACTACCATACAGAAATTCGCATAATGGCAAACCCTGCCAATCGAGACTGGATAACCACAAGCCAGAATCAAGGAATCGGAACACATTTTGATCATCACGAGATGTAGTAAAAGATCAAGTTAGTAACTTAAGCTCAAAACCTAAAAATTCAGATCGCATGACAACCAAAAGACAAATCACTGAGCACTTTGTGATCCAATATGATGCAGAATTAACTACACCTACTCAAACTCCCCAATTTACGCCAGAGTTTAAGTGAGATTTGATAAGTGAGAGGCATAATAGGAGATAAAGTTGGTATCTTTCGCTCAAACCATAAAAATTCGGATCGCATAACCCTATAGGCAAATCATCGAACACCTCGTGATCCAATTTAATGCAAAATCAACTACATGAACTCGAATTTCCCACTTCACACGAAATCCACGCATTACAGCCTAAAGATTCAAGAGATTACAGAGGAATCGGAGATCAATGAGCTTACCGAGGGAGGAGCACTTGTTGACGCCCTCGAGGGTGACGACGGCGGTGAGGATGAAGACGAAGGGGAGGAGGAAGGCGAGGATGAGGATGGTGTGGAAGAGGGTTCGGTAGGAGATGTGGCGAGCCGCGGCCTTAAGCTTCATCAAGTCGAGAAGCCCATTGGTGCTCGATATCGTGATGCTTCTCATGCTCGGAGAGAACCGGATCTGCATCCTCGAAGCCGACGCCGCCACGTCACGCCGCCGGCTCCCCGCGCTCCCGTCGCCTTCGTCGTCGTCGTCGTCGTCGTCGTCGTGGAGGAGACGAAGATGCTCTCAACAGCAACGCGCCATGGGTGGAAACCTCGGAAGCGGCCACAACCCAACACCATGGAACAAAGAGGAGGAGCTCGGGGAGATCGAGAGGCGGGGGTGGGAAAGGTGGGATTTTGCCGGCCCCTCGGGATCCGGCATTGGATTTCCGATGTAAATTTCGATCGGGAGATCGCGAATTAAAGGGACAAGGATCTCCTTTACCACTCCAGCGAAGAAGATGGAAGCGCAAAGGGAGCGACAAATCAAAGCAAAATCCCCTTTCGCTTCCTCTTCCTCTTCCTCTTCCCCGTTGCTTTTCGCTTCTGTTGCGAGATCCGTATCGATTTGAGCGATTTGGATCGCGTTTTCGTGAGATCTCGTAACGCTTCTTGTGGCGGAGAAGGTGAAGAGAGAGAGAGAGAGAGAGAGAGAGATGGGAACGAGACTTTTATTTTTATTTTTATTTTTATTTAATTTGTTTTGGAGGAGAGAGAGGTGGAGTAAATGGAATTTAAAAAAAAGATTTGAGGATTTGACTTGATGATGATTGGGGCCAGTGCATAGAGGCAGAAAAAAAAAAAAAAAAAAAAAAAAAAAAAACCGTGATTAATCGTGTAAGCTATACAAAGGAATCTAAAAGGTACAAAAGGTAAAAAAAAGCACCGACGATTTCTTACAGTTTACTTATTTATATATATATATTATTTATTTCATTGAATATTTTTAAAAAATAAATTTATTTAAAGTATAAAATAATTATAATTTGACTTGTATCAAGGCACGTTAGGAACGACCTGTAATTTATCACTATCATTAAAATAAAAATATTGTATACATTTTAAAGTGTAATATTATTAGAGAATGTATAAACTTTCGCCCCAAATTTTATTCTAATTCTTAACTCTTATTTTTTTACCTTTTATTTAACTTTATTAATTTGAACATACGAGATGTGGATGGACCAATAAATTTGTAGTGCGTGTTGGTACAAATGAACCAGCTGTATGGAATAGGTTTCCCTCCCATATATCAAAAACTAAAATAAGGTAATTCTAAAAAGTAAGAGGACCGGAATGGAATTTTTCACCAAGTTTAGGGACTAATAGGTGAATTTGCCCTATCCATGTCGCCGGAGTTCGAGGCTCCGCATCACGATCGCCCGTGAGGATCAGCCGAAGAAGCCTCCAACCACGACAAAAAAAAAAAAAAAAAAAAAAAAAAAAAAAAAAAAAAAAAAAAAAAAAAAAAAAAAAAAAATGCAACATCAAAAGCGATCCCACGCCCATCTCCTCACCCTCGGCCTCGTCGGCGTCCACGACGCCTCCGCTCTCGCACTCGCCCACGCCAATGTCCTCTTCCACCGCGCCCCTGACCCCTCCCTCTACGCCCGCAACACCATGCTCAAACCCCTCTTGCTCAACGGAGACTTCGCCAAGCCTCTCGAGCTCTATCGCCTCTCTCTCGATAACTGCACTCACTTTTACGTTCCAAAGGTTCGCGCGAAGCTACGGGAAGGGAGAATTGGTCTACGTGTTCGTGCCCATGTGGCGAAGCTTGGATTTTTGGCGAAGCGGGTTGTGCAAGGAAGGTGTTTGATGATATGCCTCGACGAAATGAATCGACTTGGATTGTTGTGATATTTGGGTATTGTACACTGGGGGAGGCGGGAGACGCTCGGATGGTGTTCGACGGAGCTCCGAGTAAGGATAAGGGGATTTAGGGGTCCATGATTTATCGGTATGTGGAAGATGACTGCTTTAAATGGGGCTCTTTTTAATGTTTCGGCTGATGCAGGAAGATGGGTTGGAGCCTGATGAAGGTGTCCTGGTGCGTGCACTCTCTGCTTGTGCTCAGCTATGTTCCTTCGATCTCGGCACATGGATTCATGAACTGGGTTGTTTTGCGGTTGAGTGTTTGTTTGGGGACTGCTCTTATAGACATGTATGTAAATAGTGGGGGAATTTGAGCTTGGCTAGAAAGATTATTTAGTGAAACGTCTCAAAGCGATATCATATGTTGGAATGTGATGATTTTGGCATTAGCTGTGCACTGCGACGGAGAGGGAGCACTAGAGCTGTTTAATCTCATGCAGAGGGAGAGAGTTGAGGCCGGATGATGCCACATTCATTGCATAATTATTCGCTTGTAGCCATTCGGGTTTGGCAGAAGAAGGCTCAGAGATATTTTACAGAATGAGGATTTGATGAGCCTAGAAGTGAGCATTATGGGTGTATTGTTAACTTTCTTAGTCAAGCCAGGTGCTTCAAAGAAGCTACAAAGGTCATCAAAGAGATGCTGCATTGAAGCAGCCCCTCGGAGAGGTGATCACTTGGAGATCCATGTTGAGTGCTTCTTGGATTCATGGAGTGACCAGATTGGCTGAAGTTGCATCTGACCTTCTCTTTCAATTGGAGGTACATAGTGGAGCTTATATTCATGGAATACTTATGAGAATAGCGGAAAGCACGAAGATGTCAGGAGGTTGAGGAAGACTATGAAGGACAGAGGGGTTCCTAAAGTACCAGGTTGCAGCTCCATTGAGATTAGTGGTGTGTTCATAAGTTTGTTCCGGGAAAACAGATTCATCCGCAAGTGGAAGAAATACAGTTTATTGGAGAAATTGAATGATCAGGTTGCTCGACCAGATTGGTGAAAACTGAATTTGATATACTGGAAACCCATCATTGATAGCTAAGTGATCTCTCACTCTATAGGCTCTTTAGTGAATCAGAATTAATCTGATCTCAACTTGATTTATCTACATGCCCAGAAAAGATAAAATCTCGAGTAAGTTCAGACATCTAGATTTTTCTGCACCTTTGAGTCTTGCAAGTGAGGCCAAAGAAGATGTCAACAGAAGAAAAATATGCTCATTTGACAACTTGTAATTTATTGGTAATTACTTTTTTGTATCATCTGTTGTGCAATAAAGCGATAGAGCATACATCATGTTATATAAAAAAGAAAAATAGCAGTCAGTTGTTTTAAATTATGAATTGCTCTAGCTATAGAGTGTGCATCATGTTATATAGTAAAGCTTTAGAGCATGCATCATTTATATAAACGCAACACCATGTTGGGCTTGTTGAAATGATTCATAGCAAAAGTGCTTAATGACTAGCTTGCCATTGGCATTGGATCCCGTAGTTACTTCTTGAGTAGAATTAGAGGATGATGTTGCGTTGTTGGTCCTCATGATGGTCTTTGCTAGTATGATTGAATGCACTTCGTATGTGATTTTTATTCGGAATTAGTTCCACAGCACTACAAACATGTGTGGACTGGTTGTTATAGTACAGAATCTTGATTTGTGTATACAAATTGAAAGTATTCAGGATGTAATAAATGCACGTGTTTTACACATTGGAAAATCCATCGCATGCTTTGCACCCCATGAGAGAGCCGTACATTTCTCGTTCTGCAAAACTTTTCCTTTTCAATATATATAAGTTTGCCCTGTGTAGTGTTCAATTATTTCTTTAATCCTAAGCTATTTTGGCTTTGTCTTTGCCACTTTAAACGGCTTCCTCTAACCAAGGAAGGCTCTAAACACCATCCTTTTTATTCAATATACCATGATGTGCTATCACAACAGGTTCACAGATAATTACTGAATGTGATATATTGGTCAATTGAGAATTTTTTCCTCCACTGTTTTTCATGGCATGGAAAAAAAGCACAAGAAATTTGCTATGATTGTCTTAATACTGATTAAGGCTTTTCTTGTTTTTTTTTTTTATTATTTTTCATTTTGTAGGATCTTATGATTTCAGGCTTCTGTTGGCAAGCCATGGTATCATAAACATGGTCATCAATAGTACCACAGCATTCAATTGGTGCAAGGAAACACTGCTTCTGATGCTGCTGCTGCTATGTGCAGCTTGGGTCCCACTCTCCTATTAGTCTGCTTCAATGATCAGCAACTAAATGGTGATCTCATGGAAGCCACATCCCACAAGGTATGTGTTCAGTATTCTGGCTCACTGGAATCTAGTTGGCAGTTCCTGTCTTTGTTGACTTCCCTGGCATTTTGCATTTGGTGTTACTATGGCCACTTTGGGCTCCCCTGGAGCTTTTACAAAAATTCTGTTTGAATAAAACTATTCGAGAAAGCCATAGCTTTCTATTAAAGCTAGAAGTGGAAGTTTTGAGTTGGATCTGCTCATTCTGAAAGCTCTAATTTTTTGATTTGGCAAATACCTAACTTTTGTTTATAGAAAAATGATTTTAGAAGCTAGACTAAACAGGCCGTTAGCGATTGGAAACATGTTTCTGACTTATAAAAGTGAAAATGACTCGAGCGAGAGCGAGAGCGGGAAAAAGAGCCTTTCAAAGTGAGGAAAAGCTCATTGTAGGTACTCTGAAGTCTGAAGAGGGAGACTCTTAGCTTGATAATGTCCTCCCCCATGTGCCTGACACCACTCACCGAGAACCATTCCTTTTTCTTTACTTAAATTTAGCTGGAAATTTCCTGGCATCTTGACTACGACTTGGAAAAAATTGCATGCTCTTAGGCTGCGTTTCGTTAGGGTATAAGAAAAATTTAGTTATATCGAAAATAGGTATAAGTTATGATATTAACAGAAACTAATATTAATTTATGTTTGGGTGGGTATAAGAGTTATACCGGGTATAAAAAAAAAATTGTGTTTGGTAAATTAAAGAGAAATAAAAAAAATAGAGGGAATTAATTTTTTATAAAATAATGAAATAAATTTTAAATTTTATAAATTTAAATAACTTATAATTTAAAATAAAATTAATTAATTTAAAAAAAAAAAAAAAAAAACTGCAGGTGAAACAACTGATCAGTTGTTTTGTTCCACCTGTTGCTTAGAACAGTTATTCCCCCCTAATCCCGGAATTAGGTGGAACAGCTGTTCCAAACAGTTTTTTGTTGTTTGGGTACAAAGGGGGGATATCCTCCTTATCCCCCCTAGTTCTTGTACCCAAACGGAGCCTTAGGTGTTTGTGATCGATGGTTGTTAAGATTAATCCATAGCCAAAATTTTACCTATTAAATTAGGTAAAAACTTATATATCTTATCTTGTACCTGAAAGAATTTTAATTTTACAATGTTTGAGGCTTGGCATGAACATTAAGGCCGGAAAAATTGAGGCCCAGCCCATGGATTCAAAATTGTTTCAGCTAATGCAGCCCAGCCCAGCCTGGCCCATGTTGTCACTATTCTCGATTAGGCCCGGCACAGTTTAACACTCAAATTTGCTTTCCCCTTAGTTGGTAACTGTTTGGACTCGGATTTGGTCATAAACCCGAATCAAATCGAGCTCAATCGGGTCTTAATGGAAAAGCGTAATCTAATCAGTAAGAAATGCCCGCTATTATATATTAATTAAGCTTTTATTGTGTATCCAAATATCCAATACGGAATTATTATTCTTAACAGAAATGCTTATTGTTTTTTGGGGACTTAATTTTTCCTTAAAAAATGAGTTTGCAGAATAATCTACAAACTATACATAGATGCCTTCAAAATCGTAGACCTTGAGGGAAAATAAAATTGAAGCAATTGCAAACCGAGTATATAAAAGTATGAAACCACTTTTAACAACAGCAACAAATTTTGTTGTTGATGAGATTATCAGCAAATTAAGTCAAAATAATACATAAATTTTCAATCCACTAAAACAGTAGGTAAAAAGATTAGTAATAACCATAACAAGGGACCGATAGTCCCTAGTGCAGTAAAGAGTTTCGTGGTTGATATTTAGGTCTCTGGTTTCAAGTCTAAAAAAGGAAAAAAAAAAAACGATAACAGTGGGAGAAGAAACATGCAGAGTACATACATGTACGTAGGAGATCACAGCAAGAAGTGGCTTCCTAGTTGACATTAATGTTCACAGGAACAAATGAGCAACCCATGAATGCTCTTCATTGCAGTTGGGGAGATGAGGACACCATGGGAGCGTCCATATATAATATAAAGGTGCCCCCACCAAAAAAGTGGTGGTGCATTGAGTACCCATAATTTAATGAACTCATAAGATTCTCTTGACTGCTGTTAAAATATCACCACCATTGCCATAGTAGAAATATGAAACCCAAAAAAAAAAAAAAAAAAACAAAATCTTTTCTTTATTTTGAAGTAATCATCCTCCATTGTAATCCCTTTCCAGCGATTGAAACTAGTACAGTGTTTCACCTTAATTCGGCAATGGGAAACTAGGCACAACAAGAAATGGAAAGAAAGAACAAGAAAGGATGGAATGCGGTGCCGACTTTGTAGTAGTAGTATATATATGAATTCAAGACGGAAATAGTATAACCATGCAAAACCCCACCAGAGAATACGGGCCGAGCTGGACTGGGTCGGGAGGGTGGACCCGTGGATCAGTTGTGAAGAGGGTTGGGCCCGGTGGGCACGAGCCGCTTCTCAAGGCCATATCTCGGGTCGATCTCTTCTCCGCTCGGCGGCGGCAGCGGCGGTGGCTGAGGCTGTGTTTGCGGGAATTGAAAGCACCAAGAAGGCTGCGGATGATTCACTGCGAGACCGTGGTGGTGGCGGTGGTGGCGGTGGGCCCAGTGAGCCCAGTGGGCCCGGTGGGCTCGGCAGAGATGGGCCAAAACTGCTGCGTCGGAGGTGGGCTCAAGAAGCCGGGCCCGAGAGGGCGGCGGGAGGAGAATGGTGACCAAGAGAAGAGGCCAGAGGATGGAGGCGGTGGAATAGCTCTTCTTCTTCATTGTTCTTTGAGGTTTGGTGATCATTTAGGAGAGACGAGGATCATTTGGAGAGAGAGAGAGAGTGAAGAGGTGGTGGGGGCTTTAAACGCCGTGGCGAGAGACCCATGAAGAGGAAAACGGGACGTGTAGTAATCAATGTAGTAAAACGAATGGCATGAATCATGAATTGAAGAGAGTCAGACCAATGGGGTCGGGTTTTCTAAATTTGTTTGAGACGGGTCTTAGCCACATTCGTTGTCAATTTAAATGTACGAGATTAATGGGTTCGGGTTTCTAAATCTGTTAGAAACGGGTCTTGGCCACATTCGCTGATATCCGAGCCATCCGTGGTGCTTTGAGATTCGACACGTCCCACACAATGCAGATCTGAAGACGCGGTGGACGGTAGATTCAGTGTGTTTCTATTATGTAATTGGCTTAGAAGCATCTTTGGGCTGGGCTTTTGCATTACGCTTTATTCTGGGCTTCAGTTTAGACGAGAATATCTAACACCAACGCGGTGAGAAAATGTATGCAAAGGCGCTGGGATTTGGGCCTTGTTGGACCCTGGGTACTCTTATTGCGGCCCATAAATTGAGTCCTCCGATTCAACGGTTGTGATTGGATATCCGGGGATAGCCCGCTGTTCTTACCGTCACCGGTCGTAAAGGCACGACGCAATGTTTGGGGTAGGAGTGTCTCGTGTTCGGCTCATTTAATAAACGAGCCGAACACGAGCTGACTTATTTAAATATCGAGCTGAAAAATTCAGCTCGTATTCGGCTCGTTTATTAACGAGCCGAATATGAGCCGGCTCGCGAACAAAAAGATTGATTTTTATTTTTACTATTAGATGTAAAATTTTTTTAAAAAAAAAATTAAAATTTTAATCTAATAATTAAAATTTACAAAAAAATAATGACCTAAAATCTAAATAGTAATATATATATATATATATATATATATATATATATATATATATATATATATATATATATATATTCTAGCCGTTATCGAGCCCAATATAAGCGAGCTGACCCAGCTCGTGTTCGGCTCGTTTATTAAAGGAGCTGAAAAATTCGACTCGTGTTCGTCTCGTTTACTAAATTAGCAATTCGATCTCGAGCTCATTTCGAATCGAACGGCGAGCTAGATTGTTACCCCTAATTGGGAGTGCCAATATCACCATCTGCGTCACGTTAACTTAGGCTACTTAATCACAGTTAGTTAATTTAGTTAATTCGAATTTCGCAAAAATTCGATTTAGATATTTTACTGATAAAATTCGTATTATAATTTTAAAATATTTTAAAATATTCGGCTAAAAAATAAATTCGTCAATTATTCGAATACTTAATTTATTCAGGATAAAAAATTTGACTAATAAATTAAAATTTTTCTTTTAAATTTATATGATTAGTATACATAATTATTATTTTTAAAAATAATTTAATCAATTTACTTTACAAATAAATAAAATATTCTTTCAGAAAAAATAAAACTAAAAATATAATTTTAAGTGGCTCCGATAAAAAATAAAATAAAATAAACAATGACCGAAATATTATTAAAAAAAAGTTTTAAAAAAATAAGATTAATTAAAAATAAATATTAATTTCACTCACAAGTCACTAAAATTATAAATTAATACACAAATTTACAAAATGACAACTCACAAACAGATGGGGACGAGGAAGATGACGAGCGGTACGCGGTCCGGAGGGTTTGATGACGAATTTAAAAATTTACAAATTATTTTGAATTTAAGAAAAGAGTTAGAAACAACATGTTTCATTCAAATTTTTAATAATTTACAAATAATTTGCGAATTAACTAAGCCCGACCACTCCTCCCTGTAACTAAGTACTTAGTAGAGTGTTTGTTAAAGACCTGTTTATTTTTTACATCTCGGAAAAGGTTACACTTATTATTAAAAAAAATTAAATCTCAGAAAAGGTTATACTTATGATTGAAAAAAAAAAAAAAATCATAAGCGTGGGCTTATTTCGGCATCAAAATTGTAAAATCATGTAAATTTTTAGTCATACTTATACGAAACCAAATATTATAAAATTTTAAAATTTTTTGGTTTGGAATTTTCTGCTTCCAATAAAAACTGCAAAGTCGTCGACTCACAACTACTAGGCATCACTGCTGCAAAGACGTCGACTCACAACTACTAGTCGACTCACAACTACTAGGCATCACAGCTGCAAAGACGTCGACTCACAACTACTAGGCATCACTTGGACTCAGAATCTGAAATCTGAATATTCCCTTGGTTGCACCTCAAGCAAACGAACGTCCTTATCTTGTACCCGCACCCGATACCTCATCAGCATCATCCCTCTCCCACCCTTCCTTAAGCTCGATCCTAATCCGACGGCTCTGATCAACCCATTCCAACCCCGTTTCTCGTTTCTCCTCCCGACCCTTGCTATTTATACCCCACTTTAATTTCCCACCACGCCGCGAGTACAAAGAGAGCCTCTCTCTCTCTCTCTCTCTCTCTCTCTCCGGTTTAAGCTACCCCAATGGCGTCCACCCAAGTCCTATTCCTCCTCTTCTTCGTCTCCCTCCTCTCCCCCTCCATCTCCTCCCATGTCTCCCTCTCGGTCTCCCCCAAAACCCTTACCCGATCCAACCGCACCGTGCGGATTCAATGGTCGGGGGTCGACTCCCCCTCCGATCTCGATTGGCTCGGGATCTACTCACCCCCGAGCTCCCCCGACAACGAGTTCATCGGCTACGTCTTCCTCAATTCCTCGCGCGATTGGAGATCCGGATCGGGGTATGTTGATCTCCCCTTGGTCGATCTCCGAGCCAACTACGTGTTCCGGGTGTTCCGATGGACCCGGAACGAGGTGAGCTACCGCCACCACGACCACGACGGGAACCCTCTTCCGGGGACGAAGCATCGTCTCGCGGTGTCGGAAGAGGTGGGGTTCGGGAAGGCTCTGGGGCCGGATCAGATCCACCTGTCGATCACGGATCGGGAGGATGAGATGCGGGTGATGTTCGTCGCCGTGGATGGGGCGGAGAGCTTCGTGAGCTACGGATTGGACAGGGAGAAGCTCGATCGGATGGTGAAAACGGAGGTGAGGAGGTATGAGAGGAAGGATATGTGCGATTACCCCGCGAACGCGACCATCGGGTGGAGGGATCCAGGGTTTACACACGATGTGGTAATGACTAATTTGGAGAAGGGAATGAGGTATTATTACACGGTGAGACAGATTTGATCTTTTCATTGCTTCAATAGTTTATTTTTGCTGCTATTTGGCTGTTGGAATTGAAAATCTCTCTTTTTAGTGGTATGGAATTGCTTGCAGATGATTAAAGATCGAATTTTGGCATCAGCTGTGGCATCTGCGGATGTTTCTAATCATGGGATCCTTCGGATTAATTGTTTGTGTTATGTAATGTCTGAGTTCTAGTGGAAACACCAGCCTTTTTTTTGCAGAATAACTCTATCTGCTTTATTCTCACAGAGGAAAGTAGTAGTCAGTTTATAGGGACTTTGGGCTGAATATTTTGGCAGATATGGTTAGCTTTTGTTTCCTTAATCCACATATCCTTTTCTAGGAATGTTTATTAGGTTTCTGCAGATAACCTTGTTTTGCTTAGCATGCCTCTTAGTTTTCAAAGGTGTTCCTGGCGAGTATATATAGCTAGTTCAGGTCTTACATTAATCGGGTTCTTGTATTAACGCTTCATCTGCTTCTGCTTTATATGTAGATGCTTTTCTATCTATCCGATGACTTTTCTTGCTTGAAATTTACTGTTTTTAATCTTTGCATCTTCTATGCTCTGCTTAAACTATGCAAGTATTAGTATTTATGTGATGGCTTTTATTGCTTAGTAGCGTACTTTGCTTCTTGTTATTCCAAATGCATACCGTGTATGATGCCTGTTACTCTGTCTTTCTGTAGGTTGTCTATATGAATCTATGATCATTATATGCTTATATGTATGAGCATGTATTTACTGGTGCAAAATAAGATATACAAGAATAACAAAAAATAGCAAAATCAGTACACCACGTGGTTTTGATTTGCTTTAGCACCTATTTGCATAACAAGGGGTAAAAAAAATTGGAGAGTCATATGACAATAATATCAAGAATTATTCATGAGTAAACATCACACTAGTGAATATTTTGATTGTGTTTCAGCTTCATTTGTCAATATATCTCTAGTATGACAAGATTGCCCATTATGCTGATTTCTGACTCATTCCATTTATTGCTCATCCCATTATAAGGAGGAAGTAATGCTCTTTCATTGAATTTACTAGCTCACCATCCTGTTTCTGCCGAGTTATTTTGCGATTCACCTATGATCATCTCTATTTAATATTATTTAATCTTTATCACTAGGTTGGTAGTGATTCAGGAGGCTGGAGTGCAATCCGCAGCTTTATATCACGTGACAGTAATTCAAACGAGACCATCGCCTTTCTATTTGGGGACATGGGTACTTATGTTCCGTACTCAACCTTCTACCGCACCCAAGATGAGAGCAAGTCAACTGTGAAGTGGATCCTCCGCGACATTGAAGCCCTAGGAGATAAACCTGCCTTCATTTCCCACATAGGCGACATCAGCTATGCCAGGGGATATGCATGGATATGGGACGAGTTCTTCAACCAGATTGAGCCCATTGCTTCCGCTGTACCGTACCATGTCTGCATCGGAAACCACGAGTATGACTGGCCGGCACAGCCTTGGAGGCCTTGGTGGTCTTTATATGGTGTCTATGGAAAGGATGGTGGGGGTGAATGTGGGGTACCTTATAGTGTCAGATTCCGAATGCCTGGGAACTCTTCTTTCCCCACAGGAACAGGATCCCCGCACACGCAGAACCTCTATTATTCCTTTGATTTTGGTGTTGTTCATTTCCTTTACATATCGACTGAAACCAATTTCCTCCAGGGAAGCAATCAGTATAACTTCATCAAATCTGATCTCGAGAGTGTAGATAGAAACAAAACACCTTTTATTGTCGTTCAAGGCCACCGGCCAATGTATACAACAAGTAATGAAGTGAGGGATGCTCCACTGAGAGAGCAAATGCTTGAGAGTTTGGAACCCTTATTAGTGGATAACAATGTAACCCTGGCTTTGTGGGGCCATGTACATAGGTACGAGAGGTTCTGCCCCGTGAAGAAATTCACCTGTGTTAACACAAACTCAAGCTTTACAGCTGGGGGTGCGCCAGTTCATGTGGTGATCGGAATGGCTGGTCAGGACTGGCAGCCGATATGGGAGCCAAGATCTGACCACCCAGATGTGCCAATTTTCCCTCAGCATGAGAGCTCAATGTACCGTGGGGGAGAGTTTGGGTACACGAGGCTTGTTGCTACGAGGGAGAAGCTAACACTTACATATATTGGGAACCATGATGGGCAAATGCATGATATGGTGGAGATCTTTTCTGGTCAAGTCTTGAATACTAATATTACGAGCGGCGGCGGCGGCAGTGGTCAGAAGGTGGTTGTTAAGACTATATTCCCGTGGTATGTGAAAGGCGCGAGCCTTATTCTTGGTGCAGTCTTACTGGGTTATGTTCTTGGGTTTGTGACACGTTGGAGGCGGGACTCTAGTCAGAGTCCTTCTTGGGCGCCCGTGAAGAGTGAGGAAGCGTAGATGGTCTATTAGTGCAGCAGTCTAGGTTCATTCAAGAACATGACTCAAAGAAGATTTGTCACTTTGGAGCGAAGATGAGTGCTCATTCTATGCTTGCAAGCTGCGTATTCAGGTCAATTATCCTTCTGAATCTCCGCTTCACAATTGCACCTTGCTCAAGGCTCTAAGATGCATGCAAATTTTACCTGTTATCCTCTTATATTGTACAGTGAGTTATTTTCGTTGGCTTGTAATTGTAATGCTTATCTAGCGCTTCTGATTTGTGTTTTTAATACACGCACCAGAGATAAAATTTACTGCATTGGATGTCATGTCTGTTTCTTTATGCATTATTCTGTTTTATTACCCACTGTTGTGGTTTTGATCTAGATTTTTGGATCTCTATCGAGCCATTTGTGGTTGCTAAAATGCTATATGTATACCTGTAGCTACATTGTAAGATCTGCATAGAGAAATTATATCCATCCTGTTGACTATTGAAATTTTTTCAAAATTTCATAGTATCTACCCAACAATTAATCCATAGTATATATCTGATCAGCACAAATTGATCAGGTCTCTTTGGTGATGAAGATATGTGCCTACCACCATCCCGGAAAACTCTGCCATCTCTCCATCTTACAAGTGGGCTTATCAGGTGATCCTTTCTTACCAGTGGCATATCAGGTGTGCAACGCATAGCTATTGCACCTGATAAGTGGCTTTAAGTGGGACAAAATCCAATATGGCTAATGTTCCCTTGAGATCCAATAACAACATAAATGAGTTTGGGGAAAGAGTTTGCATGAGCTCACATTTTCATGGAACAGTATATAGAACAGCTGTAGGATGAGTTTCATTTTCTTTTCCGTCTGTCCTCACATTCATTTACTTGGGCACCAGCAGTGATGTGTACAAAAATTCCTGCATGATCAGGAACATTCCACTTCATGAAATCATACTAAATTTAAGATACTCCTCTCCCTAAGGATTATACAGTGATTACCCCCACAAAGGAGAAGCGTCGTACACATCTAGAACACTGGAGATAATTTATATAGAAGTACGAGCAAGACCAACATAACATTACCAATGGCTATTAATTCCTCAGATGCAGAATAACTAGATCAAAAGCAAAGGCAGCAGCAGATCTTTCGTAAATAATGGAACAGCAGTCTTTCACACTCAAAAGCACTTGCTCCCCCAAAAGACAACTACTAATCCTAGCAAACACAGCCAAACAAACACACACAAAAAAAAAAACTACAGTTCACCGCTAAACAAAGATTGGCAGGAAAAATTGGAAATTCTTTGCTCATTGCTCGACATAGATCAAATTTTTGCACTGAAATCATCGCCGTCACCTCGAAGCAGTCAATCTCCTGGGCTCCATCTGCAACGGCAATGGAGCAGACAGCCCCAACTTCGCTTTCGAGCTCTCTGAATTGCTCTCTGAGCTGTTCTCCTCCTCTTCTTCTTCTTTGTCGTCGTCGTCATCATCAGTATTGAGCTGATGATGAGATCCATCGATCCGATTCTCTCCAGAATTTCTCCTCGATGTCCGTGAAAGATGTATATTTTCCGCGATCCGATTCTCTCCAGAATCTCTCCTCGATGTCCGTGAAAGATGTATATTTTCCGAAAATGGCTCATGGGAAGCACTAGAAACCGGTGATCTCTTCCCCTTCTCCTTCTCGAAAAAGCTCACTTTTTTTTCCGTCCTTGTGGGTGGGATCACTTCGTAAGCGTTCTCTGCGATCTCCATGAGCTCCTTCTCCTTCACCAACACCTTGTCGACGAAGTCCAATATGCGGGTAAGTTCGCGGCTTATTGATCTCTTCCCTTCACGAATCATCGGATCTCCGCCCTGTAATAAAAAAAAAAAACCCTAGTTGAGCAATCCGACAGGATAAGACCCAAAAATAGAAATGTAGGGTTTGTCGGAGCTCACCTGTATGGCGTCGAGCTCCAGGAGGAGAGCCATGGCGGATTCGGAGAGGGCTGCCGGGTGGAGGTGGGTCTTGTCGGAGAGGGAGGATCTGAGGGCGGCGACATGGGATTTGATGGAGGCGAGGCGTTTGAGGTGGCGGAGGGTTTGGGATCGCCGCACGAGGAAGAGGCGGAAGTGGGTTTGGATGGTCCGCGCCGCCAAATCCTGGAGCGTCTTCGGCGGCGGCGGCGGAGGAGAGAAAAGATGCTTCTTTGGAGACGGGGACCGCTTAGAATGGGCGTGAAGAGGAGGGGGATGGGGAGGAGGGGAGAGGTGGGGGAGAGAGGATTCGAGAGCGGAGATGCGGCGGAGGAGGGAGTGGAGGAGCTGCTGCTGCTGATGGTGGTGGTCGTTAGGTGGGGGTTGATGGGTTTGGGGTGATGGGTAGGGTTTGAGATGGGGATAGGAGTAGAGAGGAGGAGGAGGGGGAGAGGGTTTGGGGGATTGGAGGAGGACGAGGTGGTTGGCTAGGGCATGGAGAAGGGGATCTGTGGAGGTAGGAGCTGGTAGTGATGGTGGAGGAGAAGAGGAGTTGCAGCTACAGCAGCAGCAGCAAGAAGCAGCAGAAGAGCAGTGGGAGGACGAGGAAGAGGAGGAGCAGCAAGAAGAGTAGTAGTGGTGGTGGGGGTGGGGATGGGGATGGGGATGGGGATGGGGATGGTGGTGAGGAGAAGACATTTGGGATTTTGATCAGGGAAGTGTGGTCGACAAATCTATGGTGTACTTTGTAGGAAAGGAAAAGAGCTTTTTTTTCTTCTGGGAATAGGTTACCACTTACCCATCATACGAATCTAATACTTGAGAAATTTAGATTTTTTTTTTTTTTTTAAGTAGTCATGAGAACTTTAAAATTAGGTTGTAAATTAGAATTCCCAAAGTTTAAATACTTATGTCACAAACACTCTAAGATAAGGTTATAAAATTAGAATTTTTAAAGTTGAGATTTTTATTTTAAAATGAGCTGTGGCTTAAAAGGATCTTATATATTTTTAGCTAATAATGTTAATACAAGGAAGGTGAGGAGAATGGATTTTATACTAACAATAGTATAAATGGCTGAATTTATAATCACATTACTCAACTTGAATTAGGTGAATCCAGATTAAACGGATTTCAAAGGGATCTGATTCCTTTCACAAATACTAGTTCATTACTGTACATTTAAATAAACACTTGACCAGGAATGCAACTTCATGAGAAATTTTCACTTACATACCTTACATTTCACAACATCTGCATACAACAATTCACAATCGATTGTTACCTTGCAGAAAAGAAAAACAGAAGACAGAAAGAGCCTGATCGCTGCATCGCTAACTGTCGAGAAAGCCATAACTTGGATGTTTGAACATAAGCCTAATAAGTATGAACACATTTGTAATCACAAAAAGATTGTACAATGTGAAAAACATATTGATCACAAAATTCAATTAGGAATAGCCTCGAAATTTTATTGCAAGATATCAGAAATATGGCCTGGCCACATTTAAAGAAAAGAAAAAGAAAGAAATGTCCCAGTGTGTGAGGAAAGCATGTCAACTAGACTCTCTACTTCCCAAGGAGGCGTCGCCCTCGAATATTTGCTACTTTTACCCTGGAATTAAGTATGTCAATGTCATCCTCCGTATGGCCCAGAGCTGTGGTTTGCCTGTATCACCAAACAAGAAGTTGATATACATTGTTTGAGTTTTATTTAGTTGGATTTGAGTAGTAGTCACTCTATCTTAACATTTGGTTCAGGAGTATATTTGGTGGCATTGCGAAATTGAAAATGCAAACGAAATTTGGTTGTCTATCTATCATTTGGTATTTCATTTATTTTGCAGATCTCTCTTTGTTGTTTTGCTAACAAATGTGTCGGTAACTTTGTGAGGCATCCAAACAAAGGTAAAATTACTCAACTAACACCCCTTTTTTTTTTGGAATACAGAAATATGCTCATAATAAAGAAGAAATTGAGCACAAACCTATCTAGCTCTGCACCCATGTCGACAGCCATCTCCTTCAGCTCTCCCAGTAAGTTACTCAGATCAGAAAGAGCATTATCTTGCTTTGTCTGTTCAATCTGGTGAAATAATCAAAATACCGGCAAAAATCAGCAATAAACAATTACAATTTCATCCGGCCTTAGTTCTTCCCGCGTAGTACTATCATCTGATACCTCAGTTTTTTTGAGTGCAGATGTGGGCTCATGAAGTGTATTTGGAGGACCAGATATTCCCAATCTCTGTCTTTGCTCCATATGATTACCTTTTCTTTCAAAAGAATCATCTGGGAAGTATATTGATCAAACAAGTTAAGAAAATGCATTAAAAGGGAGAATTAGTTTCTAATAAGATGATAGTTGTACCTTACCTCCTGTTAGAAGAGGCCCCTTTATTGGGCTAGCTTTTGTTGGCTTCCATGTCCTAGAGAAAATTCCTCCAAGACTTGCCAAAAGCTTTTCACCCTGAACAAGTACATGAAACTGATTAAATCAGTGCTCTATGTCATAATTGATTTATACAAGCAATTTCTTTGATATTTCTCCTGTCGTTTTTTTCAAATGATTTTCCTTCCTTGGTAGCAGGTTTGAGCTAAGGAAAAGGGAAATGACAAAATAAATGTAAAAAGAAGAAGATAAATAGGCCTACCCTGCTAAGATCATACTCAATATCTACAGCGGTTTGATGAGTCCGAGTAATCTGCTGACCCTGCTGATGCAACATGACGAGAGTTCGTGAAGCACTTTCTCTAATCTCTTCCGCAATCCTCAAACATCCATCGACCTTCTTCGTGGTCTCCTCAGATTTATATGCAGCATAATTTTCAAGCTCCTGCACAGACTGGTTTTCAATACCCCCTGAGCCATTACAGTCATTTCTGAAGCCGTTTCTCTCTGCGGAAAAGAATGAGGTAGGAGTTCCTTTCTCTTCATTTTCTTTGTGGCGATATTGGGAGGTTTTACTGCAATTTCCCTTGCTGATTGGAGGGGCTGAGAAAGATCTTGGAGGCTTATGGTCAAGATCGAGTTCCGAATCAGAATCAAATGGGTTTGTAGCAGAAATTCTACAAGCGACTGATCGTTGCTCGGAGACCTTGTCATTAGGTGTTCTCTTTACGTTCGCATTTGACATGATGATATAAACAATTGATGAAAATAGTTAATAGAGATGTTGTCCACCTACAAAAACAAACAAGTTTTGATCAGAACTATGTGTAGCAGCATCATAAAATAAAACTAATATATCTAAATGAATACAATGTTTTGAACTTAGAACAGCACGAACATATTTCAGAATATTGAGAAATAAGAGATTAATGCAGTGAATGTCAAACAAGAACTAATGTGCTTCTAGGAAAAAAATGAAATTGGCAAGGGTTGCTGCATATGAAGAAAGTTTTGTGTAAAAAAATATGTCTAAATTTCCTGACATGCAGCAGTAAATGAATGAATGGACCAAAAAAAGGGAAAAGAATACTGAAATGGACAGCATAAAGAATTAGGCTATCCAAGAAACAGATATAGATATTTATTGAAAACTAAGGGGAAGCAATACCAAAGTAATGTTGCAGGTGAATCTGCTTATATGTATGTAATCAAACAATTGGAGAAATCGAATCTAATCCAAAGCCAGATAGAGCAAAATAGAGATTGATAAGAATAATGCTCAATAGAACAAGTCAAAAGATGAAGAGAATAACTGATGTAACAAGAACAAATGTAAGCAAATAAATAACACAAGTACAATCAGAATGAATGGATATTGAGTTAAACTAAGAATAAAAATGCAGGAAAAAAAGAGAGAAAAGAACAGAGAACTCCAAAATAGAGTAATTGAATGCAAAATAAATCTAGGGATAGGTACTGCATCGTCACAGTAGTAGTTAACAAATTGCAATTTGCAACAAAAAATGATTCTAGGAGTAGAAGTCGCCGCAGAAACACTACTAACAGAACAAAGCAAAAAACCCTAATTTAAGAAAAGGCGAAACAATGTTGTAGATTGCTTAAATCGATCTACAAATCGAGAGAAAATCACTTAAAATTGAGAGCAATAGATGAGATCGGAGCAGTAAATAACCATTCGAAATATATAGAGCAACCGATCGCAAACCACTCAATAAAAAAAAAAAAAAAAAAAAAAAAAAAAAAAAAAAAAAAAAAAAAAAAAAAAAAAAAAAAACTGGAAAAGGATCTATTTTAACAGATTAAGCAAAGTGTTGCGATCTACAAAGCCTAGAAGCGACATAAGAGATCGAAACACCGAAGAAACCATCAAATAGATCGACTAGGATCGTACTGGAACGGATCGAGGAGGGAGAATGCAATAAAAATGCCACACCAACCTCCGCGCAGCGAGATCACGCTTGTAGAATTTCTCGAAAGTATGAGTTTGGAAAATACAAAAAGAGCAAATGGAGCGAAGTCTCAGATCCTAATTTATTACTATTCAATTTGAATGGAGTTGGTGATTGCTATTTTTCGACCGTTAGGGGTTCCTCGTCGTTTTCCTCAGAGGGAAGAACCTGGCGATGGCGAAATCCTGCTCGTTGATTGATGATCCGACGTGTAATAAGAACGTTCTACGTGGTGCATAAATATTCCCTAAGGTATCGTTTGGTAACGGAATAAGTCAGAACTAGCTATTCTGGGGATAGGTATAAAGTACGGAACAAGAGCAAAAAAGCGTTTGGTATGAAAATGAGGAATAAAAAAAATAAAGAGATTGTGATGATGAGAGTGTATTGGGAAGGAAAAGAGAGAGGAGAGAGAGGGATTTGTGATGATGAGAGTGTATTGGGAAGGAAAAAAAAGAAAGGAGAGAGAGGGATTTGTGATGATGAGAGTATATTAGGAAGAGAAAAAGGAGAGGAGGAGTGGTAGTTTGGTAAAAAAAAAAAATTATAAAATAATAGGTAAGAACTGTTGTTCCAGCTTATTCTGCTTGTACTAGAACTACTGTACCGAATAATTCTTGGTGCGTTTGGTATAATAAAAGAGATAAACCTCTTATTTTCTGTACTAGCCTCGAAATAAACGGTGAAAAAAGGTCCAATTATACCAGACTCAGTATGGGCCGAGATGGGCCCAAAGATGGGCCCTGTCCCCTTCTTTCACCATAGAAGAGAAAACAAGAAGATTCAAATCGCTGCAGGGTATAATAACAACACTACAATACCTTGTCCCAAACAGTTCCTGATAATCCAAATAACTCTAAAAATTATTTCCGCTGGGAATGGAACAAATATTTCTAGCACATCAAGTATCTGTATCTGGGTAGAAAGATAGAGTCTGCGGAGTTGGGAAAATATTTAAAAATTGAAGAGAAAAATTTTTATTCCAAATATCATAAAATTGAAAAGAACTGATGTAATCAACTAGGAGTAAGAACAAATGTGACAACTAACCATATAGAACTTCAGTATCCAGATCTTAAACGGAAAAACAGAGCATAGCAGTTACGAAACTAAAATGCTCGATAACAATAAAACTGACAAAAGGTTCAACCCCTAATCTGAGACACACGACCGCGGAAAGAACCAATCACTATGAGGAAATAATAGCTATAAAGAATTGTTGTTTTATCTAACTCCAACAAAAGCTCTTTCATCGCCATTCTTGCTTGATCGCGACCTCTATTATTAAGCAACCGCAGGCATGTCCTTGAGCCACGCGTCGAGCGGCTTTCCAATGGCGTAGACAATGAATCCGATCGCCCTAAGTTTCTCCGGATCCACCACGTTGCGCCCGTCAAACAGGAAAGCAGGCTTCTGCATGCTCTCATAGATCTTCTCATAGTCCAAGTTCTTGAACTCATCCCACTCGGTAAGAATGCATACACCATGAGCTCCCTTAGTGGCCTCGTACGCGTCCCAAGTCACACTAACCTGCTTAACCGCAGTTGGGCTCATTGGCTGGAGGTGAATCGGATGGTCCCAATCAAACTTGTTCATGGCGAGATCACGTTGGATCTGATCTTCAGTAACTTGAGGATCATATATACTAATTGTGGCCTTATCGCCTAACAAACCCTTGCACACATCAATGGCGGGAGTCTCCCTAGTGTCCCCAGTATCCTTCTTAAAGGCAAAGCCGAGCACCGCAATCTTCTTACCTGAGACAGTATTGAACATGGAGGAGACAACTCGGTTCACAAACCGGCTTTTTTGGTAGTCGTTGATCTTTATAACCTGCTTCCAATAGTTGGCCACTTCAGGAAGGCCATTGCACTCGCAGATGTAGACCAGGTTCAGGATATCCTTTTGGAAGCACGACCCACCAAACCCGACACTGGCGTTCAAGAACTTGGGCCCAATACGGGAGTCCTTCCCGACAGAGTAGGCCACCTCAGACACGTTAGCACCGGTTGCCTCGCAAAGCGCGGAGATCGCATTGACGGATGAGATGCGCTGAGCCAGGAATGCGTTAGCTGCAAGCTTGGATAGCTCAGCCGACCACAGGTTAGTGGTTAGGATCCTATCCTCAGGTACCCAATGGGCATAAACTTCCTTCAGTGCCTGAACTGCCTTCCTCCCCTTAGGAGTCTCACGCCCACCAATTAGCACGCGGTCGGGGTTGAACAGGTCACTGATCGCCGTGCCCTCTGCAAGGAATTCAGGGTTGGAGAGGATCTGATAGTTGATGCCCTTGCTGTTATGTGTCAGGATCTTCTCGATCGCCTCGGCGGTTTTGACAGGGACGGTGGATTTCTCAACAACAATCTTGTCAGATTTTGAGACGGTGGCGATCATGCGGGCAGCGCTCTCCCAGTAGGTGAGGTCGGCGGCCTTGCCAGCACCAAGACCACGGGTTTTGGTTGGGGTGTTGACAGAGACAAAGATGATGTCGGCCTCAGAGACGTGCTTCTCAACGTCAACACTGAAGAAGAGGTTGCGGCCACGGCACTCCTTGACCACGTCATCGAGGCCTGGCTCGTAGATTGGGAGCTGGTCGCTGTTCCAAGCTGCTATGCGGGTAGTGGAGATGTCAACAACCACAACCTCGATCGATGGGCACTTATGGGCTATCACGGCCATTGTCGGACCGCCAACATAGCCTGCTCCAATGCAGCAGATCTTCACCATGTTTTTGGCTTATTCTCCTGCCTGCAAGTTAATTAAGCAAAGTTTTTAAGACAAAAAAACAACACCTATGCAACTAAAGAGCATTCGTACTAACTCAGAAAATTAAATCTCATACAGCAATAAATCAATTATTAATTTTCATTTCTTCCAATGTAAAAATTCATTTCTCACAAAAGACGAACAAAATAGGCATATATCCATGGTTCAAAGAACATATACAAAAAAGATTTAAAAAGGCAACATTTCCTGTTAACACCAAATACAGGAATCAATAGATCATTGTCAAATTCTTTTCATATGTGGTGGAAAATATTTGTATTGAATCTAGATAATAAAGGAGAAGATAATTTTCCATACTGCTCTCTTAATACTTAAATAAATAAAAAGTGGAATCAGCATCCTTCCAAATCAAAAGATATGTCGCACACTTTTGCACCAAAAGAGGATCTAGCAAATTGAATTTCCCACCTTCAGAATATAAACAAGATGAGCCAATCTACCAAGAAGACCGAGAATCTAAGAGAAATGAGCAGCTAAAATGCAAAGAGAAAGTAATACGCAGAGATCTGTAAATTAATGCGGGAAAATATATGCGATCAAATGAGTAGATCTGAATAGGAAACTGAGTTTAGAAAATTCCGGGAACTTTCGATTATCAATTTCAAAGATGGAGAGGGATTAATCACTCCAAACTCTCAAGAGAAACAGTCATAAATCTCTGGAATGCCAAAAGAAATATCCATAAAAACTACAGATCTATCTATATCTGCATGCTGAAATAGAAAAAAAAACAAACAACATAGATCTAGGAGAAAGTGGCAACAAGAAGAGAAAATTGAAAAATTTAAGAATTTCTCAAACCAGAGTCCCTTAAAAAAAATGGATCCTCATTGGCACAAGAAAGAAGCAAAATAAAAAAGGAAAGCAAGGAAAAGATCACATTTTTGAATGACCCAACCAAAGAAAATAGCTACTAGAATACCTTACAAACCAAAACAAGAACAAATTGAACCAAATTGAGCCCAAATTTTCAGCTCTCATCGCAGAAATTTATACAGATCAGCCAGAGAATTACCTCAAAAAAATGCTCCCAAAGACTCAAGAGAAGAGAGGAACCGAATGAAGAGATCTTTACTAATAGAACAAGGGGGAAGAGAAGGAAAGGAACCTTCTTTTTTGGTACCCAAGAAAGGGTCAGCTCCCCCTCCTTAAATACCCAAAACCCACTTAAGATCTACCCCGTTTTCTTCACGAAATAACCTCGTAGAATCGCAGGGTTAAAAACCCACCAAGGTGGACTAATCAACACGTTTTCAACAATTCAACCAGCTAACAATTCCATATGAACAGTAATTAAATATCGTATTATTATAAGCCATCTTACAACTACATCCTACCTAATTGGACAAATGGTTAAAAGGAATTGTGTAATCAGTACAATGGAAAAAGTTTTTCTAAAAAAAAATTGAGAACTAAGCTGGGTATGATTCCAACACCTCTGTCCATGGAAACTACGAACGTGTATATTCTAATATGTAGTCAACTAGTAGATTAATCACTGAATAATAACCCGGTTTTAATTCATGGGAATAGAAGAACCAATTCGGGATTAAAAGTGAAAATGGTAAAAATTTACATGAAATATTTATTGAAAAGTTTCGACATTTTCCATTTTAGACATACAAAAATCATGGGAATAGAAACACTTGTCCCACTTTCATATTAATGACTACGTAGGTCATGTAAACTGTGGGTCCTAAACACCCTCTCCATTGAATAAGCTGATAAGGACAAGAAAGGAAACTAGAAAATGAAAAATATCAAACTTTTTAATGTAAAATATGGAAGAAAAAAACAAACATACAATCACTATCGCAAGGAACGAGGATGTAGAATTTTTGCAAGCATGAATAATAGATCCAATCGTCGCATATGTAAAATAATTCCAGGTGTGCCAAACTATTCCTTTTATTCAAACAACCAAAATACCAAACACTTGATATGCACATTTTTCACTTTCAAATGGACGCATCTTCCCATGAGCGAAATAATTAGATTCAAGATGTGAATTTTCCCATATGAGTTAGAGAAAACTAGAAAAAGCTTAAGAGCCCAGAAAACTAAGTGCATTTTTTTTTTTTTCTCCTTAGAAAAATGCCATACACTTGAAGAGCATATATATTTTCGTCCTTACAAAAGAAAAACGAAAAACGCATCATTGCATGTGCGAAATTAAACCCAAGATGCGATTTTTACCATATGGGTTTGGCCAAAATTGAGAAAGTTTAAGAACCAATAAAAGAGAAGAGACCGTACGACTCAAAAATTAGGAAAAAGAGACGGCTTTAAGTGAGATTGAAGCGAACAATTAGGATCAACTGAAAAGGGGAAAAATATATAAAAATTAACCCAGAAAAAGTGGAATTGGGGTAGGGAAATGCCACCAAAAACTGGCCCACCTGATGGAAGCGTAACGAACACTGCATCACGAGATCTACAAATCAAAAAAAAAAAAAAAAAAATTATGAGAGAAAGAGACAGAAACCTTCCTTAATTGTACGTAAAGAACCTAATGGCGTTAGGGTTGGAGAGTTGGGCCTTCGATTGTGATCGAGAGAGGGAGAGCTTTTGGGGGTCGCAGATGGTGTGGGGTATGTGGAGCGTGGAGAGTCGAGAAGATAAAAAAGGTTCTTTTTTACCGTTTCCTTATTACCTTTGCATTTTTTATTTTTTTATTTTTTTATTTTTATTTTTTTTTAATCTCCGTAGTTAAAAATATGTATATAAAAAAAATAATAATAAATGAAATATACAGTGAGATTTCCTACTGAAAAATGTGCAATAACCCCTCAGCTATAAAATATTTTGAAGTAATGATACTTTTTATCAAAATTTTAATTTATATTATATTTTATTAGATTTAATGATACTTTTGTTTACAACTAATTAATATAAAAAACTTCTACTTTAATATTTTAAACTGAAATAATTAAAAATCGGAAAAAAATTTGATTGAAAAAGAGATTAGTTGAGGAGTCGACTTCAAAATAACTTATGAATGAGAGAGTTTTTATAGTGTATAAATGCTTTTCTAACATCTATACTCTATCCGAAATTTTAAATTCAAAATTTAATTACTTCGTATTCCCATGTTTAGTTAAATTTATTTTTTAAAATAATAATAAAATATTTTTGCTATGTGCAAATTTAGTGCATGTGTCTAAAAATTTGTATATATATACTTTTGTATGTTCTGACAAGTGAGTTTAATTTAAAGTTTGTTGTTATGTTTTATTTAAGTCCTAATTTTTTTTAAAAAAAATATATTAATAATTCAGCATAGGGATAGTAGTTGAATTACTGTAAATATATATAAAAATATATATATCGAGCCATTTTGGGAAACATATTGATTGACCATTTTTTTCCACTGAGTGAAAAAAGAAGGAAAATTGGTAATAATAACTTATTATTGCATTAACAGTGAGAATCCATGATCGACCCTCTTAATTACCGGGTTGAGTTTGGTTCGGCTTAGACCCGAGACTGATCAACCCAACCCATTACAATTAACCATTAGCGATCATCTACGGGTCACGAAGAGTCAACCAACTTATAATATGTTTGCAGCAGTGTTTAATTAAGCTTGATGGAGAAATGAACTTGAACCCAGTTTTTCCTTTTAGATTACATCATTCTAATCCTCTTTTGGTGCTTTTTAATTAATTAACTAAGTCCAACTTCAGAAGAAAAAAAAATCACTTTTCATTAGGATGAGAAGTCAACTTTGTAGTCCACATAGAATATATTGGTGAATTGTGAGTTTTTATTTGGCTAAATTACAGAAAATTTTCTTGTAATATTTCGCTTTTTCACTTTGCCCTCCTGTCTTTTAAAAGCCTACATTTTGCCCACTCGTAATTACCGAATTATCTTTAGAGGGCAACGGCGTTAACGGAGGAGGTAAATTGATGAAAATGCTCTTACCTTATATTGGAGGAAAAAGGTAACGAAAGAAAGAGAAAGGGATTTAGACTTATTTTCCACCATTTTTGCAGGGTATTTTGGATATATCCAATAATATTTAAAAAAAAACTGACGGCTCACTCACGGAATCGTGACGGCGGGGATAAGTACATATTTCGGTAATTACGAGGGGGCAAAATATAGGATTTTAAAAGACAGTGGGACAAAGTGAAAAAACGAAATATGATTTTCTATAATTTAGTCTTTTTATTTTATTATTATTATTATTTTTTCTGCAGAGAAAAATATTAGTATTTATTTAAAATCTATTTTAATGAAGTGTCTAATAAAATGCCTGTATACACAAGTCAAATTTCAACAGCTCGAAATATGAGTTAGAAACCTCTGTATATACATTCGTGTTATGCACTATAACAATTTAAATATATTCTACGGTAGAGGAGTACCTAACAGGTCAAAATCAGGTGCGATGAACAATTGTTACTCACAAGTGCCCTTCAATGAGGGGTTGATGTCGCCATCTAAACCAACTTAATTATACCAACCTACACAAAAACCAGCTCGATCTAGATCGTGCCAAGATGCCTACCTCGATCTCGATCCAATGCATGTAACCATTATTAATATATAATATATGTAACACTCGGATACAACACTGCCATGTCGACCCCACATACGTTGGCCCCAAGTGATCATCACGATCAAATTAAGTTCAGGTACACTACAAATTTTGACTTCCAAAAGTTGGGCGTTTGGACTCGCTCGGCACCGCCATCTGCGGCGCGATTGACCGCCCGCCAAGCCATGGACGACTGCGTGTATGCTGGCGGCTGCGCATCGACCTCGATGGCCGCCGGTTAGGTGTCCGTCTCTCTCTGCTCAAAAAATGTCAAGTCGTCAAAGTTTAGTACCGTCAAGTGTGATTCGCGTTCGCACCAAGAATTTAAGTGCCGTGGTACGAGATCGTACCGAAAACTTATCGGCACGGTACGGCACGATGCGTGCCGAGTCGCGCCAAACCGTGCCGGTCACAAAAAATACATGCGTGCCGACACATAATGACATGAAATATTTAATTTCTTTAACAACAAAATTTTTTTATTGCTTATTATATATCTTTATCAAATATTTTGAACTTTATTAAAAAAATTACTTACTAATTTTAAGAAAAAAGGGTTTTGAACTATGTCATCGGCACGGGAGCTGTATCGTGCCGGTATCTTGTTGGCACGGTACGGTACGGTAAATAAGACCCGTGACGATTGATACTTAAAACCTTGGTTCGCACTAATATGTAGAAAAATACTAAATGTACATTTTAAAATATATGTACATCTTATATTTCATCCATCACTTTAAAATAATAAATAAAAAAATTTTCATCCTTAGATAAATAAAGTGTAAAATTTATACCCAAAAATAAATATAGATATGTACCAAAAAATTAATTACTGCCCAAAATTTACTGTATAAACTACTATTTTGTTAAAATACATACTATAAATATAATTTAAAATTATCATATATATTTGTTAATTAATACATCAAACTATGTATCAAATTTGTACTCTTTTTTATCTAAAATTATTTATTTATTTTCGCTGGTCTTACCTTTTTATATTTAATATAATTTTTTAAAAATTATTTAGTCTACATCACTGGTAGTACTGGAGGATTATTTTGGATGGGACATTATTGGCCTTCGAGTTCTTTCAACTGGGCAACAGCAACGTAATCAAGTCCCCAAAAAAAAAGTTACAAATTAATTAAGCTAAAAAATAATAATAATAAGGAATTTGATTAACGTACTTTTTTATGATGACATTTTAACAACCATTCGTACTCCAAATCAATATTTTTTTATATAGAGTACCCCTAGTGGTACCTCAATTGTAAAAATGTTTTTACTTTTTTAATAAGAAAAATAATAAAGTATATTTAGCACTAATCTCTCAATCTAACCAAATCAATAGCCACCTAGTGAAATAAAGTGATCTTTCAGGATTCTGATTCCCTACTTGTCGTTAAATGGGTCTATAGCCTTGCTACTCGGTAAGAGATGATCGGGCTAGTTTGGTGGGTACGATGCTTGCTTGACGAACGACACCCCTTCGGTTTCTCTATAATTTTTTTTTTTTTTTTTTTTTTTTTAAGACCTAGTTGTCTTTCCCTGTTTGCTTATTTTAACAGAGAGAAAAAAAAGGGAATAAAAAAATCCTAGCCGCCTATCCTCTCCCTCTTCCTCAAGTTCTTCATAATTAATTCATTGTTCTCGATATTCGGAAGATTGCTAGCACAATTAGAAGATTGATTCATCCTCCTTACATCGACGCGAGAGTTAATTCGTGATTAGATCGCGAATCAAGACGATCGATTATTTCGATCAAGGGCGTGATTCCGTGTGGACACAAGTAGAGGCCGGGTGCGTGCGCGGTTATCAAGGACGAACAATTTTTACCAACGATCGTCGGCTTCGCGGTGATCTCGACCCGCGCAAGGTAAAAGTTAAATCCTAATTGATAAGATCAATTAGATTACCTTTTTCAATCTAAAACAATACATGAGGTGATCTTTGTTTTTAAAAAAATTTTTAATTGCGTTTCTTTTTTCGCTGCGCATATCTGATTACTTTTTTACAGTGGTATCAAAAGCAAATAGCATATTATCTTTTTCTTTAAAAAAAAAAAAAAAAAAACAAAATAATGAATTAGTACAAATAAACAACATGGTAGCATGACAACCAACATGCCCAAAATAGCACTCAACAGATCTATGATAGATTAGTTGAAGGCACAGACGAGTGAATATAATTCTGCTGCCGACACATATATAGTTTAAACTTCAAGTGCCATAACAAAAATTTAATTTGTAATAAATAGAAAATTAGGTTCTTGTTGGTTCATGTTAAAAGAGGGATGCAAAGTTATTTGAGGACAAATCTTACACTGCAGCATTTTTACTGTTCAAAGAAGAAAAAAGAAGAAAAAAAAAGGATCCACATGATAGAAAAAGGTAAATAGTAAAATATCCCAGATAAATTTTAAAAGATCAATACAACTCTGATTCATGCAGACATATTAGAATACGCAAAGCATTACAAATCTCTCCAAAGTACATGCATGGGTACTGGATCTTGAACAAATTTAAGCACTACTGAATTTTGGAGAAAAAGATGTTTCCCTATCTCCAAACCAACTCCGATCAAGCCGACCATTTTTTTTAAAAAAAATTGCATAGTAATAAGCAGCATCTAATCTGATTAAAACAATACAAAAGCCCGTGAACGAAGGAGTTGCAGTGACTCGAAGAGTCAGAAGAAACAATTTGCTCCACATTCATGCATTACAGATCATATTCGCAAAGAGAGATGGAAAAGCGAGGCTTGCGATAGAATAGCTTGAAATAGTTGCTTGATATGTGCATATCAAGATCCAAAACCCTATGCTAATAGCAGGATGCGGGTCCAGTAGTTAAGGTGGAACTGGCGCTTCATGCTGACGGCACGGTTAGGCCTGAAGTAATTGGTTATCGAACCCATGATTGCAAACCTGGCACAATTCAAAGTCGTCAGTAAATTAAAACATCTACAATGTTTTGATACTCAAAATATTTGTTGTATAAAATCTTTCTTTAGTTATTCGAGTTTTGAGTCGCATAAATACAGCTATAAGAAAATACTTCCCTACAGCAGAGTGAAGGTTTTTCAACCTATTCCAATTATGTAAGATGGTACATGAAAAGGTTTCTATAAATCATGACATTTCAAAATAATCATAAAGCTCTCTGGCATTATACCTGTCCATTTCAGAAAATGAGTGGCAGTAAAAAGTATATTTTGCCAAAAGTTCAGGAATAGTAACTTTCGAGTTAAACAAGATATAACAGTATATCACTTCCTGGATATCTTCAATGACAGAAATGCAATACTAGCTTCCCCTCTCCTTCGACCATGAATTTGAAAGAACTGAAGGAAAATGTTGAGTCGGAGGAAATCTAAACGACAGTATCTTCAACCCAATCGTGTTGCCAGTAGAATGCCAAACCAAGCTACAACATTTCTAATAAGAAAATGAATAATTTAATAAATTGACGCAAATCTACAATCTCATAGTGGTTCACATTATATATTTTATTAATAATGCAGGAAGTAAGTGCAGCAATAAAGCATAAAGAAATCACAGAACTAAGCGATAAAAAAGGCAGCTGTATCTCATTCTGTAATCAGTAAATGTACTGTGCCATGGTCTAAATAGAGTATTCCGTAAAGGAACAGCCTTTTGAAAGTCTTACTTACATAATAACAGCCGTGGATATTTGTTCAACATCATTCTCGTCATTCTTCATGTCTGCAAAAATTCAGGGCACGGAATGATCTAATCTATCACAAACATAGATTGTACTGCAGGAAAAGAAAACCAAGAATTTCCAGACAGAACAATAACAGAAAAGCACCAACAGAACAAACCAACAAGCTATGCAAAATATCTTATGGTTTGACGACATGATATGATGATTCGGTACGACAAAGAATATTTAGTAATCCATGTAATTAGATACATCAAGAAACACGAATTCTCAATTACTGAGGTAATAAATCTCCCTCTCCAAACGTTAGTAAACTGTAGAGATAAGAAGATTTCCCTGCATATCTTAATTCCGCTCTTTTTATGGGTGATTTCACTATTGTTTTCAATCTTCCTTTTTTTAAAAAAAGAATACATGCCATTCGAAACAAGAATCTAACCATCCCTCAATCAAAGATGGAAGATATCTCTAGTAATCTAATTCAAATCATTGAGTTAGTAGATGAAATTGGAGAATCAAATCAAACCATAAGACATACAAAACACTAAGGCATCCATATCTCGATCAATTGATGAATCAGAGATATCTTCGATCTGAGAGAGAGATCTAGAGAGAAGAGATGTCACATACTCGGAACATGACGCCAGTGATGCCGAAGACGACAGCGAAGAATCCAGCATAGTTTATGGAGAGATCATTGGCGGCATGTAGGGCCTTGCTGTCAACAGTTCACTAGAATTGCTCGCCGATGCGCTCGTCTCCGTCTCCTTCATCTCCCTCCTCCCTCCTCCCCCCCACCCCCCACCCCCTCTCTCTCTCGCGTGCGCGCGCGCGCGGGGATCGCTTGCTGATGTACTCATCTCCTTCATCTCCCTCCTTCCTCCTCTCTCCCTCCCTGCGGCTTCTTTTTTATACTCGGTAAAAATGCACGGAGACCCCCTCAACTGTAGAATTTTTCAAATAGCATATCAGCCCTTTTTCAATTTGTAACGCTTTCATTTGAGAAATCCTCAAGCTAGTTTTTACACCGGGCAAACTGATAGCAAAAACTCCGGCATTGATCTCTGTAACAATATACCGCAGAAAGGGCACAACGGTAAACAAAATTCATCCAAATCAAAAGATCCGCAACCACAATTTACATCTAATGGAGAACTAGGCATGGTAAAGATTGCTTGAGGGGATAATTTATTGATCCACCTATTGCAACAACAGCAAAACCACATTGGCTCCGTGATAGAACACAGCTTCATCGAAACAGCACATCTCGATAATTTATGGCTTTCGACTTCCCCACCTTCAAGTTTGCAGCCTTCGCAAGAGGCAACATCCGGGGATTTAAACTGAACTGGGCCATTACAGAAGCCGCAGACCTCGCTCATTGAATATTCACATACCGAATCAATCCTAAATGATTAAAGATAAATTCAAATATCAGAACACAAGTATATTAAAGAAAGAAATTGATTTAAGCTGATTATTTCATTTGTGGATGAAAATGTAGGCTGTCTTATAAATTGGAAGGAGGAAATGAATAGCCATTTAAATAATTGATGAGGTAAGAAATAAATACCTTGTTCCTAGTTCTTTAATTTTTGATAGAAGTACCTTAAGCTGATTGTGCACTACTTTACTGTTAATGGCAACCCACTGCTCCATTTGAGCCACTCCAATTGGGAGCCAGCTTGTATCAACTGAGAAAGCATCGGGCGAAAGAGCTGTACGACTTAGAACAGTAGTAAAAGTTAAAGCAACAAGCCTCTCTGTCAGCTCTCTTTCACTATTGACATGAAAATTATGCCACAATTCCATCTCTCGTTCAACATAGGTTTTCTCACCGAAATTATGCTGCTCCCATTTAGATACCTCAGCCTTTTCCTTTCTTAGCATTAATCTTCTAGAGATTATGTTGAGTAGGTGTATTCTGCGAGAACTTATAATGGACAACATGTTTTGAACATGCAACAAGGTCTTCTCCATATTGCTTTCTTGCATTTCAGGAAACCAACTTGAGATCCACTTTGAGAGCAAGTCTCGAACAAAAGTAGGTGCCAATTTCTTAAGGACTAGCAATGCAGCTATAGTGTCCCATAGGACAGGTAGCTTATCGCCATTCTCAAAATTCTTTAAAGACCACAAAATGTTGCATTCCCAACAATGCAACTCCCTTTTGGATAATCCTGAGGGTTTACTGCCACAAAAAACGTTTTTCTCCAGCGGTTCAAGGAGCTGTCCCCCAATCCAGAAAAACTCGACCACTGCTCTCTGAATTCTGAGTAACACCAACAAGAAACTTTTAATTTCACAGTTTTATTATGCATCATGTTACCACAAAATGTCTCCAAAGTACTAATGAATGATATTCTATCATAAGTTTAAAAACTCTTAGAGAAATCAATCACCTGGCTTGATACATTTGGTTCAAAAGATTAACCTCCAAACTGCGAACCTGAAGTGGAATGATCTTATTAGATCATGATTTAAATGCAAAGGAAATAAAAAACAATCAACAATAAAAAGATCGGAACTAACTCCTATCGTGTTTATGCATGTCTAAAGAACAGAAACAAATAGCACAAAATATAAATGGGGAAATGATCTTCTGAGAGATCGAGCTCACCACAGCAACCATCAAATCCCCAGGAGCAAGTGCAAGGCCAAAGCATTGATCAGATACTTGTGAGAGCTGCATATGAGTTTCATACTCCATAAAAAAAAAGGAAAAATGGAAATCAAGAATAGAAAGAAATTAAACCTTAAATGATGTACATTTGTTGAATTTTTTATCCCTGGAAAATTTGAAGGGAAAGGAACTTGGCATAGATGACTTCCATGTAAAATCCAACTACGCACAGAATTGTCCTATTGCCAAAGAATGAACTTGAATTAGTAAAGCAGCAAAGATGTACTATATATATACCCTAATACAATTTCCCTAGACTTGTAATTTGACATGTGATATCTCAAGCTATAATGTATTTTTCTTTTGAAGCACAAAAATTGCAAACAGATACTAGTCAATAACATATGTTTGATGATTAATGGATGTAAAGTAACCTGGCTGCAGCTGTACAAACAATGACCATCAAAAGCCCAAGCTAGACCAGTCACCTGCAAAAAAGAAGCATATCAGTTGCCACTGTAAGTATGAGTTCAATGGCATCTAACTTCATCAAATTGTACATATACCACTTGATCGTGTGCTTCAGAAATGCCAACACTCTGAATTTTGTTGCTAGATAGGTAATAAATCCAAGTTTCGAGTGATCCAGATCCTCTTCCAATTGCCAAAATAATTTTATCTTTAGATTGAGCTGGCACAGTCAACGAAATTGCTGAAACTGGGGCTGATGTAGCATTTGTGACCTGTTGAAGATGAGAGGAATTAAAATGGTACTTGAATTCAAGTCCACAAATAGTGGATGACTTTTTACCAGGGTATAACATCTACTAATGAAAACTGGGGTTGTTTTCTTGGTTATCCCTTATCAGGGTATAACATCTAGCACAAACCATACAATAAAGGAGAAAAAAAAAACTGACTGTTACAATTTTTTTTTTCCTATATATGCAATCTATTTTCTAAGCTTGTAAGATAAGTTTTAACAAAATACGGTTTGCATGTACATGCTCTGTAGTCATGAAAGTGATATGCATAGAAAGATTTTACCTCAGTTAATAAGGAAAAGGACCTATTGGTTGCCTCTGTAGATTGAACTAGTCTTTGAACATCTCCCAACCATATCTTCACGCTGTGTTTTATTTTTTTAATTTTTTTAATATAGATTAAAAAGAACCTAGCAAATAATAGAAAGAAGAAAGAAGAGAAGAGAAGGACAAAACGGTAGGAAAAAAAATCACCTTCCGTCACAACTACCAGTAGCCACAACTAAATGGGACTTTGAGCAACTTGAAGTGGCAGCTCCCCAACTAATTGCTGTTATCCATGAACTATGCGCCTGAAGAAGCCCGACGAGTATCGCATCAACTGGAACTCCACCATGCTCCACTGTGTAGCATTGTGGTGTGCAAATTTTCCAAAAAGAAATATTACCAAACTTAGCTCCAACAGCTAAAATAGTACATTTGCTTCCACATAATGTTACAACTGGGGACCATGCCACTATGAGGGATGACAGGAAAGCACTACGAGATGCATACTGCTTTGCTGTAATTAGAGGAAGGGAATTGTTGCCTCCATTTAAAGATGATCTTCTCTTAACTCTTGATGGCAAACTCTGATTATCCACCATGGAATTTCCAGATTCAACCTCCACGACCTGAGATAACATATCATTTACAAAATGAACCACCAACAAGAAATATTCACGCCCCCAGCAAACAACTGATGTACTTTTCACTGCATGATTCAAAACTTTTTATCCATTTTAAAGTATTACTGGTGAAAGCAAAATCAAGAAGAGAACAAATGGATACCTTATTTGGAGAAGTTGTATCGGATGCTAATAAACGACCACCTTTTTCCCTTAATTTAACCTTCTTTGAACAATAAGAGAGTTCTCCCACAAATTCTTCATTGGCCTCATCTCTACAAAAATTGATGTTCGATAAGAGAATAAATAAAAAAAAATTAGGAAAGACAATGAATATGTATGAATCTACAGTATAAGTGTAGAACCTTAGATAAGATGAAAATGTTAATATATAATCTAGATAATGCTATATACAATCATTTAACATTGCAAAAGAGATATAAAAGAGACCAAAAGAAAACATAATATGCATTTGAAAAGGAACTTATCAGTCTGAAACAAAAAATTCAATAATTCTCACAAATAAATTTAGGCAGTAGGACATAAATAATAACTTGCATATTGCTTAGATCAGACTATGCTATGGTTTCTAATAATATAAGTAAAAAAGAGGGTCGACGATCCTCGGTAAAGCAACTAAGTGCCAGTAAACCTCAAGAAATACGCATGCAGCTCCCGAGATCAATACGACATATACACCATAAAATATAATCACTATAATCCTTAAGACTGTTCCCACATATATCAAATTCATATAGGCAAAATGCATGCATGAATACCAAATTAAAGGCAAAAGTGGACCTTTTGCTTAAAGTCTTTCTTTTCCTTCGTTCAGGGCCCTTACTGGAAAGAGATTCTTGCAACTCTTCAGCACATCCTCTCCCTGTCGTGCAGTCCGTGCTGGCTTGCTTTTTCATACAAGACGAAAAAGATTTTCATGGCAAGAATGAGACAGAACACAAATGACTCTCAGAAGCTACTATCTATTTGATGAAATGGTTAGATGCCGTAGCATGGTTATTTAAGAAATTTAAAAAATATTATTAAAGAACTAACCTTATGATAAAATTCAGAAGCATTAAGCTCTCCAAACTTAGTACTTTCAAGATGCTTAAAAAGCAACTCGGAGATGTCCACAACCTATCACAAGCAAGAGAGCTATGGATAGAATTCTTTTTGTGTCGATTCAAAAAGGATGGAACGCAATAATGGAATACAGCTCCTCTATAAGAACATTTATAATGAGAAATTCAAATATAACGGATACCTCAATCCATTCAGCAGTAAATTCACAAAAAGGAGCGCGATACAACTTCACATGACCTCCGGCGGTGCAAACAGCCAGCAAGCATCTAAAGCAAGTCATACGTAAATACAACAAGCCAGCAAATCATATGCAGTGTCGAGAGTCATGAAGGTTGAAGAAATTGTGTTTACCCTGAGTTAGACGCAAACCCCGGTTGAGACCACGAAATCGACCGAACACACGGACGAACATCACGGGACAAACTCGTAGGCATTAAACACGGACTAAGAAGATCTGCAAAATTTCATATCAAGTGACGATGAAAACAATAGGCCGAAAAGTAACTTCATTCTCGCAAAACCCAATTATTTGTCAAAGTTATGATGTATAAAGCGGAAAAAAAAAAAAAAAAAAAAATATGTAAAAATTGAAAGAAAGGATGCAACCTTCTTTGTCAATAACTCCTATAGGAAATGGCTTATCAGGATGCAGCGTAATCAGACCTCGAGGACCCGCGTGCAAAGCTGGGTTCTGGCAAGAGCACAAACAACATTAAAGAACATAAATGTAAAATAATACTATGTAATGCAAGGTAACCACTGTTTGCATACCAATATAGTAATGATACGGCCTGATGCAATAGCCACCAAATTTTCGTTCGACCAAGCAATGGAGTTTGGATACGACGGAGAAGCAACCAATAAAGCAGCTTGGTAATGCGAAGCCATATTACTAGGGCCCTACGCTAAAATAATTTATTACTAAAAATAGGATCCAGAAACAAAAATCAATGGTGCTCTGATCTTCAGAAGTATATAAAAAGTACAAAAAAAAAAAAAAAAAAAAAAAAAAAAAAAAAAAAACAGAAAACTGCGTAATAATCTACTGATCAAATTAAACCAAGTAGGAAACGATTTGAACAAATTCCACAGCGATCGATCTCCCGTAGTTCGCGAGCCTCGAATAAGATCAAATAAAGAGATTGTGCCCAAAACAAGCCTGAAACGAAAGGAGAGAAGAGGAATACCTCGAAAAGAAGAGTGGGAGAAGATCATGCGGGGAAACTGATCCGATCGACAGAAGAGTAAGGAACCAAGGTTTCGAGATATGTACTTGTACTCCTTCATCATATTTTTATATTAAAAAAATTTATTTATGATAATTTTAAAATTATAATTTAATATAATAAATCTATTTTTATATGTGTACACCCCTTTCGGGGTGTACATCATACACCCCACCCATCTAAGGGTGGGGGTGTGATGATGGGTCACTTGATGTGACCCGTAAAACGTATCGCCACCATTAAAATGGTAGAGGTGTATGATGTACACCCCTTCGGGGTGTACATGTAGCATTGTTCTTTTATAATTTAAATTTTATTTTTTAAAAAATTTTAAAAAAAAATTATTTTATCCACGATTTTGCCAAAGTCAATTGGACCTGACAAAGGCCCATTTTGAAAAATGCTCCTGGGCCGCACTCTCTGGTCCGTGTCATGCCTTCCCAGCGAGCCAGTACAGTTTTTTTTTTTTTTCTTTTTCCCTCAAAAGATTTTCGTGTCTTTGTAATTTTTTTTTTTTTAAATAAAAATGATAAGACGATCTTAATAGAAATATATGGATCTTTTAAAATTATCTGAGCCCACATGTAATGTTTGAATCATGCTAAATACAAATTGAATTAGCGTGATCCATTATCAACTATGCCGTAAGATCTAAGCAACTTACCTATTTGTCAGCAATCTGATCGGCGATATGGACGATCAGAAATAAAGTGATCTTTCATCAAATCTATACTGATCCACTCTGTGCTGTAAATTGGGTTAATAGAGATGTGCTATTGTGGAAGGATTTGATGTAAGTTGGTGTTGTGAAAGGTTTTTTTTTTTCTGCTCGAGACTCTGCTGTCTCACCTCTGTCACCTAGTTCACTTACGTATTGAATGAAGCAGATAGCGTGCTATTTCTCTCACAAAAAAAAAAAAAAAAAAAAAAAAAAAAACTATGCAGCTTCAACTTGTAATAGAAAATAGTTCTACATTCAAACAATAGGGTGATACATTGTTAGCCTGTAAGAATAATCTTGTAACATACTTCTGGCTACATACTACGGTAATCAAATACCGCGTAAACAACTTACAGCAGAAAAACCAATTAAAGTTAAAAGAGTCTTCAGGTACACAAAGATGTATGATTTGATGAACCGAAAATCAAATATGAAACCAACTAAGAGAACTCGCCACAATTAGTTCGATCGACCGAAACTGTATTGCTCGGCTCGATACTTGCAAATTTCCAAGTAATCTTGGGTCTGACTACTGCTTACTGACAATCTACAAGCTAATACTACTACATCCAGAATTCGATCCACCGAATTTTTGCTATTTTACTAGATACCAAATTTCAATGTAATATTGGAAATCACTTTGCTTATTGAAAGCTTAACCATAATGCTATCAACCACAACTTGTAGATACTTCAAAATTTTCATACAATATTGGGCTTGCCTGCTTATTGAGAACCGCGAAGTTCATAGCAAGACAAGTTTCTATAAAAGATCAAGGGCCAAAGACAAAATCTACAATCATCTGATGCAGATATTAGGATTGTATAGTAACCAGACACTGTAAATTGCACTGATACCAGTACTTGCAGTCCTTCGTAGTGGATATACTGCAGGAAATAATGTAGTCATCTGCATCTAACATGTGCAGCAGCTTCTGGCCATTATTTTGCTCATTACTATGTGCAAACATAAGATAATGTAATGAAACACCATGTGGAACACACGCAGAGGCACCTCTTCTCGGAATCGAAAATTCGATTCAAAAGATGAAAGTTCTAGATAGCAGATTGCTTTTCAAGTAAAACAATATTAGATACACCAATAGCACCACTATCGCAATACCTTGGAACATCGAAGAGCAATTCTAGTGCAGAAGCCCAAGTTGAGGCAAGTCTTACCCGTGAAAAAAAGTTTCAACAATCAAACATTCAAAATTATAAAGAACAACACTTGGCTGTCATTCATGATACATGCTGCACAATTGCAGAAAATAAGTAAATGGAATTCAAATTGAGCAGAAAGAGCTACTAGCAGCCAACACCGGCACTAACTTGGAATAACATATAGTCCCATTTGATGATATTTCAGCATTGTTATTCTCCTACAAGGAGGTTCAGAGTCTTAAGACATGGAAGTATTTACAAGTTCATCAATATCTTAAACTTTTACTAAGACGAATAATCATAAGATAGTCTCATCATTAACCATACGAATGAAGTGGAGCGAAAGAGTCTCATCATTAACCATAAATGAAGAACTAGAAAGAATTTTCAATCATCCAAGCCAGGAAAACAAGTATAGCCATTCTATGAGTTGCATTCAGATTTCACCCAAAAAACCAATGCTAAACATCAGGACGAAGCGAAATTGGGAGCTGAGCTTCTTAGTCTTTCGGTCCAAGGAGTATGATAGAGATTTCATGAATGTGCAATAAGATTTCCTCTTAAACAAATGAATTGGCATCTTAGAACATCAACAAATTTGTTGAACACTGGACCACAAAAACTTCGAGCAATGCCCGCGTCAATACATAAAACACAACACCAAGAGTTATAGACACCGGAAGAGCCGGCAACGCCTGACGGAAAAAGCCGAGAAGCAGCAAAGTAACACCTAAGCCTGCTATAATGGCGAGGTAGCAAGCGTATGCTGCTGTGAAATCATACATGGCCGCCCTGCCGACCAACACGCTGTAGAAGATGAAATCCCCCAACCCTAACTTGATCGAACCCAGCGAAGCCACTCCTATCCCTTCAAGCCATTCTTCTCCGGACTGAGTTACTGGGGTTGTTCGTCTCTGCGCTATTAAAGGAGCATTGACATCGGGAGCCGAAGGTTCCTCCTCTGCTGCTGCAGGTCTATCTACATTGAGCACCAACGTCGTCTCGGGGGGCGGCGGTAGCGGCGGATCTCCGGGCGTAGCAGGGGTGGAATTAGAAGGTGGGTGGGCGTCAAAATGCGTCCTTACTCTCGAAACCCTCCTACTCGATCTGGGCAGGTTCTCCACGGGCCGGACCTCGTAGATCAAAGCGGGGATCTCCTCATCCCGGGACTCGGCGATCTCCACTAGAAGCCTTAAGGGGCCGCCGGGGAGCAGGACGGCGGCGAGATCGTACAGCGCCATGGCGATGAGGAGAGCCCAGGTGGTCCACTCGGGGAGGAGGGTGAACCAGTAGGCGACCAAGACCCCGATGAGGACGAGGTACGCCTGGTTCAGGGAGATGGGGACGGTCCTCGAGGGCGCGAACACGGCGGCGACGCCGACGACGGAGAGGTTGAGGAGGAGGAGGGAGAAGGTGAGGGGGTCGAGGGGGAGGGAGAAGCGGCGGACGAGGAGGAGGGAGACGTGGCCGCCGAGGAGGGCGAAGACGACGAAGGAGGAGACGGCGAGGTAGCCGCGGAGGAGGCGGGAGCAGCGGAGGTAGAAGAGGAGGACGAGGACGAAGGTGACGAGGGTGGTGATGGCGACGAAGGCGACGGAACTGACCAGGGCGATCTTGAAGTCGTCCCACGCGGAGGAGGAGGAGGAGGAGGCGGCGGAGGTGGAGGTGAAGGTGGTGAAGAAGAGGGGGGGCGAGGAGGAGAGGAAGGAGACGAGGAGGACGACAAGGACCATGGAGGCGGAGACGGGGGAGACGATCCGGATGATTCCCTCGCCGAGGAAATCAAGGACGCTCCCCGGATCGGCGAGCTCGGGATCGGCCATCGTCGTTACAGGAGCGAGAGAGAGCGAGCGAGCGAGCGAGCGAGAGAGAGGAGCAAGGATGGTCTTCGTCGTTTCGGACTTGGATTTAGACCTTATATTTACCAGAAAAAAAAAAAAAAAAAAAAAAAAATTGTTGGAAAAAGATAAACACGAATTTTCATCGTGATTATTTATCTAATTAACTTAGTGATGAAATAAAAATCGAACTTAAAGATAAACGTAAAAACGTAAATAATTTATAAAATATATTCCTTCAACACCAAGTATAAATAAAAAAATTTAAAAATAAATATATATATATATATATATATATATATAGAAAGAGAAATGAACATTGGAAATCTAATGTTGGCAAGTCGGAATGAAAAAAATTTAAATTTTTTCACGCCAAAAAAATAATAATAAATAAATAAATAAAATAAAATAAAAATTAATAAATAATAAATACAAATTTTGAATTTTACTTCAACAATTCTTTACAAAATTTAAAATTTTTTTAAAAAATAAAAATTAACATCAAAATTAAAATTAAAAATTATTGGATATTTATACTATACAATAAGGCTGCGTTTGGTTCGGATATAAACGAAAACTGGTTATTTTTGGGATATGTATAAGTTCAGGTACAAGCAGGAATTAAAGTAATTTTGTGTTATGTTGAATATAAGAGTTGTACCGGGGATAAGAAAAATTTTGTTTCGTAAATTAAATAGGAATAAGAATAATAGAGAGGACTAAAATTTTAATTTAAGATAAAAATTTTACTGATATGATTTTAAATATTTAATTTAAAATATTTATTAAAATTTATATTTTACTTATATATATAAAAAATTATTAAAAAATTTTGGTTTTTGAAAAGTTATAATTTTTTTTAAATTCAAAATTTTGTATATAAAAATAGGTATAAATTTATAAATTTAAAAATTTTAAAAATTTAGTATAAATTTATTAAAAATTAAAATTTAAAATTTAAAATTTAAAATTTAAAAATTTGTATAAATTGTAAAAGTAATAAAATTTAAAATTTTATAAATTTGTACATTTATTAAAAATTAAAGTTAAAAATTTTAAAAGCTATAAAATTTAAAATTTTATAAATGTTAAAAATTTTAATTTTAATTGTCCCAGAAAATTATAAAAATATAAGCAAAAATTTTAGTTTTAAAATTAGTATAAGTTTAAAAAAAAATTATAAAAAAATTTTGCATAAATTTAAAAATTTTAAAATAATAATTTTTTTAAAAAAATATAAAAAGTTATATTTTTAGATTTATTAAAAAGTAAGTTAAAAATTTTAAAATTTATAAAATAAAATAAAAAAATTTAAATTTTATAAATTTAAATATCTTATAATTTAAAATTTTCTTCATACACGACTGGGACGAGCTCGAGGCCAAGTTCCCCAAGCAGTTTTATCGGGCCGTACCCAAGCTATCAATTGCCGATCTAGCATCATATCTGTCGAAGAAATGGTCGAGGAATATCTCAACCGTTTTAAGATGGCAAAAAATCGATGTTTTGTAATGATGCCAGAAGCCGAGTTTACAAAAAATAGTTTTTAACTGCCTCCACTTCAAGATCCATCATCATTTCGAGAGTCGATATTTTTTCAATCTTTTTTATCTGGGAGTTCGGATTGTTCAATACGAGCAATTCTAAAAAAATAATAATAAGGAGCGGCCGAAATTATGCCATGGACAAGACTGGAGGAAGCCGAAGGAGCACAACGTCTCCTTCATCGAACAAAACTCGGATCATGGGGAGCCGAGCGAATCAAGCGAGGGCGAGTTTTCGGCGGAAGAGGCCGAAGTATGCGCGGCTGAAATGATATCAGGCCGTGAGCCTTATACATGCTAGATGCTCAAGCCGGGCAGGATCTGAGAGTTCAAAGCTCGGGCATCGGCCGGCGTCTTTACCTTCGACACTTTCAAGACTAATCAATTTTCGATCGATTATAAAAGGACAAGGACGGTCGAATTAAGCTCTAAAAGGGTCAGTTGATCTCACCCTATGAGGAGCTGAGACGACAAAAATATTACAAGTGACATCATTATTGGAGCCAAAGCCACCGAACAAATGAATGCTTTTCGCCTTAAAGAAGCAAATTCAAAAAAAAATGAATGAGAGTCGACTCATTTTTACCGACCAAAAAAAATATATATAAAAAAAAATTTAATAAAATTACATAATATATATTCAAACAGTTTAAAAATTAAAACCGTAACATTTTTTAAAGTTACAAAAAATTTTATTTCACTTCAAAAAAAAACTACAATTTATAAAACTCTATATAAAAAAACAAAATTAATGTACATCCAAACAGTCCTTTTAACCTAAATTAGTAAAGCGAAAATACTTAGTCCTTATATATTCATATAAATTGTTTTTTGTCCCATCCAATAAGGCAATTCGGATGTTACATATATATATATATAGAGATCTAATTATTTATTCTCATCAAAACCAGGCGATCTATTCTCATCAAAATCAGATCTATTGTCATCAAAATCAGGCACAGAGTCCTCTTCCAACAAAGAACATACAGTGAATTCAAAAAATAATAAAAATAAGAGAGAGCTACGAAGTTGGTTCATGAATTTTGTTTCTCTCTTTCATTACATCAAGTGATCAAACCTCCACATTGGCCACCATTCATTATAACTTTATAATAGTACACAGATTGACATCACTTGGCAACAAGGATACTTAGCCCAGCAAAGAAAATGTCTCAGATTTCTGGGACAATGCTGGGCATTTTTGCAACAATTGTTTTGTTTGTACAATCAAACTCAAACTGGTAATGTAAGCAATATATGTTTAGCACTTCGATTTCTCACACATTTTATATCAGACTATTTCAGGGACGTACAACCGCGCAGGTCGCTTTGTGGAGATGAACCTGTTGTAAGCCATGAAATCATCAATATTTTCAAGATTGTGAAACTGTCAACATAATGACAAGCACCGTTCATTCAAAACTTCCGCGCAATGTGAGACTCGATAATAAACACACAAACGCTACCAAGAATAAGCACAAACAATCTACATAAGACTCTTTTTTTTTTTGTTTCTTTTGTTTTGTTTTTTTGAACATCCTAATGATCTCACCAGCGATGTGCATATGGCAGTGACTTTGGTGACATTTCAAAAAGATCCAGTAGATATTTTTCCACGTCTTCTGCACAGTATTTGATGTACCTCTCTCGGTGTCTTACACCATCCAAATAGCCAGCATACCTCCCCATGAAAGTGCGATAAGCTTGTACGACCTTTAACGATATTGAGATTCTAAGATCATCTCTAAGTTGGGCATTCGAGACCGTCCATGCAGTCTGAACCCGATAAACCTCTTCAAAGGCAGAGTTGAACTCTCGAAATCTCTCCTTAAGTACTGTGTTCGAAGGCGTGCTAGAGTTAGGGCTCCAGATCCCATCTTCTCTCAAGAAATAGAGGACCGGGGGCCACGAGGCCCTCTCATAGCTCAATTCATGCTGCTGGAATTTCCTATTATGCACCCGAATCCAGTTGTCGCCAAGGAATTTCCGAAGTTCGGAATCTTTGACCTTTTCAACCATGTAGCATATGTTGTTCATCATAAAGATGTTCTGCAATGAGCCATCCTTGTATAGCTTAGATCTTCCTTCAAGGTTTAATTCAAGAGCAGCAGTTATCGACTGTAGATGCAAAGCCATTGTGGTGAATTCGGATGAGAGACTTGGGTTCTCGCTGTTTTGGGACCTAAAGAGTGAATTAAGAGTCTTGCTATAATCCACGAGGGTTTTGATATAGTTCATGACATACTTTGTGAGAGGATGAACTCCACCTCCAGAAAATGGAGTGGTTGAAGTGTTTGACTGAATTGCATACTTAAAATCCGTGAAAGTGTTCTTCACTGCCTCCCCCAATCTGAGCAAAACTTCATTACACTCTGTTAAGACACTACAGCCTGATTCATTGGGGAATAAAGAATTTATGTCGGTGAGAAGCTCCCACAGAACCTCGTACATATCAAGAATCCGAAACAGCTTCTCAGGTTTGCGAGGCCCGATTGCTACTGCTTCACCGAAGCTAAGGAATTGAACAAATGAACCCCTCGAGATCTCCACAAAGCACGAATCGGCCACCGATTTTGAGAGTTCTCCAAATATAAGATGAGAGAGGCGCCTTTCACTGGCGAGAAAGACTCGAACTAAAACCTTTAATGCCCGATTCCGCCTCTTAATTAAGCTGCTCAAGGCTTTCCACTCAATGCTAAGAAGTTCTTCGATGGTGAATTTCTCAATTTTTAGAACCAAGAGGCACTCCTCAAGCGCATCTTTTCTAGCAGTAATGTATGCTTGACAACATTCTTTGTCATAATCTGATAAGAACATCACCTCCGCAATGGATTTGACGGTCACAATCGCATGAGAATTTATCAAGTCGACTACATACTCTTCTGGGCTCGAACTACTATCTCCCTGAATTTTGCCTTCAATTGGCTCCTCACCAAAAGAGCTGCTCGAGAAATCTTCCACGCTATCATCTTCCGTTGAGCGGAAGGACAGCCTTTCTGGGTCCATCGGCTGCCGATAGTGAGCAAGGAGATGAACAAACTCCTCCTCGAGCCTCGCCATTCCTATTTGAAGAAGGTCAGAAGCACGGATTAAGAGTTTGTCCCACTCTTTGTCTACATTGGTGAAGTTGGAGCTCCTCAAATTCTCGACAAGCTGTCGGGTTTTGTTTACTAGCTGCAAATACTTGGACACTTGTTGCAGATCGTTGTCGCATATTATGGACGGATTGGAATCAATAGCGCGGATCTTCTCCTCCAACATCCTAAGCTGTTTCTCGGCATCATGAATACATCTTTCTTCTCGAAGTGCCATGTTCGAGTAGCGCGCGTTCAAATCGGTAACGATTCTGATCATCTTGTTAGTAAGAACCCCAGATTCTTCAACAGACTCAACACCAGTCCTCCCAACCACAATCTCTTCTCCACCCATCTCAATAGCAATCGGCGGCATGTATTCGGCTATAGCAGAATAAAGGTCAGCCCATGTTTTCTCAAACAATACAATAACATCTCACCAAGAGAGAATTATCACACCACAAATATGTTTGGTACTACTTGTTTAAGAGGAGAGTTTGATGACACAAAATGATTCAGCAACCAACCTGGATGAATAGCTACATCAAGTTCATGATTAATCAGACATTTCCTTCAAAATTGATTAGATTACCACGATTAATCTAGAATCAGAACTTGTACTACTTTTTCTTCAAAAAAATTTTAAAGACAAAAAGGAGTTATGAATACTAACCAATACAAGCAGTCTAGAGATTTGATCAATTAGGGAAGGACTTGAAGGGAGCAAAATACTTCAACTTTTTCCTCTAGAAATCAACAAATTACAGAAAAAAAAAAAAAAAAAAAAAAAAAAACTAACAACTAAATTCATACCTGGATTCAAAGGAAACGGTGAAATGGAGAATTTTTAGGGTTTGGTGGTCGCGAGAGAGAGAGAGAGAATTTGGGCTTAGAAGAGCCAATCAGTTAAGTCCGAGTTTTTTTTTTTTTTTTGGGTGTGGGGGGTGACGACAAAAGAAGAAAGAGACCTGGGAGAGAAGAAAGAGGCGAGAAGGGAAGACGGCTCTCTCGATGGGATTGCGTGATCTGCTGCCACCTTCCAGACCCAACAAAGCGACAAGGAAGACTTTTTTTGAGAGGAAGGTAGCATGCTACCGCTTCATTCAAAGGGAAGTTGAATTAGGCAACAGTGGTAGGCAACGTGGCCTAAAAAAAAAAAAAAAAAAAAAAAAAAAAAAAAAAAAAAAAAAAAAAAAAAATTCACGAGAGCTGGCCCCACCACTCCGAAAAATCACGAGCCTCCCTAAACAGCCAGCCCGCTGTCTTCTTGCTTTTGTCGAAGATCCTCCTGTTGCGTTCCAGCCAGACGGTCCACCAAACAGAGGCGATCCTTGAGAGTTCTCTATCACGCATAGTGCCTCCCCTCTGGCTCGAAAGGCGCCAGAGAACAGCTGCAGTAGGGGGAGAGTTGGCAGAAGCGAAGTTCAGGATAGAGGCTTGGAGGATGGCTTTAGTAAACGGGCAATGAAGAAAGAGGTGGTCGGCCGTCTCAGACTCATCCAGGCATAGGGCACAGCAACCGTCCCCTGTCCACCCCCTCTTTAGCAAAATGTCTTTGGTCCGGACCTTAGATCTTAAGACCAGCCAGATGAAGATTTTGACCTTGAGGGGGATTCTGATCCTCCACAGGTCCCGGAAGCGAGTGTCGGAGACCCCGCTATTCTCAATGAAGAGGTAGAGGGATTTGACCGAAAAGTTCTCAGATTGCGACCATCTCCAGCGCACGACATCCTTCGAAGTTGACGTGGGCGTAGCAGTAATAGATTCCTTGAGGAGGGAGACCAAATCAGAATCCGCCGAATTTTCGGGGGTGAACCCCCGAAGGATAAAGCTCCATTTCCATCTGTTCGCTCCCCAGCATTCCAATACGCTACATCCCTTCCTTCGGACCGAACTGAAAATGGATGGGAATAGAGTTCGGAGAGGCGCCTGTGCAGTCCAAATGTCCGACCAAAACCGGATATCGCGGCCGTTCCCAAGCGAGAACGAAGTCCCGCATCTGAAGATGTCTCTAGTAGCTGCGACATTGCGCCACCATTGGGAGTACGGCCTGAAGGAGGTCCCCTCTCGCAATGGTTTCCTTCGTCCATAGTAGAGCCCCATGATAAGGGGTCCCCACAGGAGGCTCTTGCCCGCGAGGAGTCTCCACCACCACTTAGCAAGCAGAGCTACATTCATGCTCTCCAGGTTAAGGACGCCTAGGCCGCCTTCCGCGGTACTTTTACACACAGTCTTCCAGTTAACAAGGCATTGTCCCCCTACGGTGGTCGTCGATCCTTTCCAGAAGAAAGCCCGGCGCAGCGCCTCAATCCGTTTAACCACCCATTTGGGTGCCCTGAACACGGAGAGGAAGTAGAGAGGGAGGTTTGAAAGCACGGAGTTCACCAGTACTAATCTACCTCCCTGGGAGAGCAGTTTAGCTTGCCACCCTTCTATCCGCGTCTCGAGCTTACCAATAACCTGCCACCAGTCGTCTTTACGGATTTGTTTGGCGGAAAGAGGGAGGCCAAGGTAAGGTATGGGAAGTGTAGCCAGTTTACACCCCAGGATGTCGGCAAGTCTCCCACCTCTGCCGGTCCGACGTCCCAGGTAGAATAGCTCGGTCTTCTTACGATTTACCTTCAGGCCGGAGGCCCACTCGAACAGGTTCCAAATGAATAACAGGTTGGTGATCTGTCTCTTCGCAGCGCCGCAGAAGAAAAGGGTGTCATCCGCATACTGTATGATCGAAACCTTAGAGGCTGGATTGGGTCCCAGTCCACATAGGAGCCCATTGTGGACGGCCCGCTCCGTCATTCTGGTCAAACCTTCGGCCGCTAAAATGAAAAGATAAGGGGACAGCGGGTCCCCTTGCCTAAGCCCCCTAAAGGTCTTGATCCAGTTCGTCGGCACTCCATTCACTAAGATTGCCACCTTCGCGTTGCAGATACATTGCTTGATCCATCCACACCACCTGTCATTGGCCCCTAGCCCAGCGAGGGCCAAAAAAAGATAGTCCCAAAGCACCATGTCAAATGCCTTTTCGAAGTCGGCTTTAACCCCCACCACCTCAAGGCCGAGTTTGGACCCCCAGCTGACCAGTTCGGTAGCGGTGGCGAACGAATCTAGGATGGACCTGCCTTTGAGGAAGGCAGATTGGGCAGGGGAGATGACTTCCGTCATAACCGCTTCAAGCCTGTTAGCCAACACTTTAGAAATGATCTTCTGTACCGCGTTAAGGAGACTGATAGGTCGGAAGTCGTTCGCTGAATTGGCTCCCTCCTTCTTGGGCACAAGGCAGATGAAGGAATAGTCCAAAGGGGAGGAGTTCAGCGATCCGTTATAGAGATCGTGGAAAATGCTGACCAGATCCAACTTCACCACATCCCAGAACTTCTGGAAGAAACCCAGGTTGAATCCGTCTGGTCCAGGCGCTTTGTCACTCCCCAACTGGAACGTGGCTTTTTTAATCTCTTCCAGGGTGAATGGCACAGTTAGGTCATCAGGGCGGCTAAAAGGTCTATCACCAAAGAGTTCGGTCCAGTCTCCTATCGTACCCCGAGTGTGCTCGCTCGGGGCAAAGCGGGTTTTGAAGTAGTCAGAGAAATAGCCCCTTTTGTCTTCTTCCCTTCGCAGTGTTTGTCCGTTAGACACCACATCCCCAATGGTGTTTTGGCGCCGCCTTCCGTTGGCAATCGCGTGATAAAATTTCGTGTTCCCGTCCCCTTCCTTCAGCCAGCGTAGGTTTGCCCTCGATTTCCAAAGGGTCTCCTCATCCACAATCACCTTTCGCAGGAGGGACTTAAGCTGAACACGCTTCTCCAGCAATTGTGGCGTAAGGTCGACACCTTCCTCAAGAACATCCAGCTGATGGATCTCGTCGGCCAGCGATTTTTTGGTACGGGAGATACTGTAGAAGCTCGTGGAGCACCATTCTTTGATACGTTTCCGACAGTGTCTCAACCGGGCCACAAGCGTAAGCACCCCAGAACTCTTAGGAGCTATCTCATTCCACCAACGTGGTACATTAGTGCAGAAATCCTCGCGCGAGAGCCAGACCATCTCAAATCTGAACCGAGGGGGGGAGACCTTATGGCAGGTAGAAAGAAGAAGAGGCGAGTGGTCCGACGTTACCCTCGGACCGGCAACTACCTTAGTGAGGGGGAAGCAGAGGTCCCACTCAGTGGAGATCAGAAAGCGGTCAAGTTTGGCCATGGAGGGGTTGCTCTGCAGATTGGACCAGGTGAACTGCTGGTTGCACAGGGGAAGGTCCAGCATTTCTAGCTCGTTGAGGAGGTCGGGGAACAAGGAGAAGAAACGCCCGCTCGAGCTCTTCTTTTTTTTTCTACAAGGAAGACTGACTTCGGTTTTGCCATGCTGCAGAAAAAGTAGTAGAGGTATCCCGAAATCTGACGAAACACTTTTGTGTTGACCTGTACTAAACTGGGCCAAATTTACTTCTACTCCCAGTAAAAATTTGAAATTGCAATTTTTTTTTTCCATTAATTCATTAGTCTTTTTTTTTTTTTTTTTTTTTTTTTTTTTTTTTTTTTGCGAATGATGTGTTAGTAAATTATATATAGAATTTCGATTTAAAAAAAAAAAAAAAGAAGAAAATATAAATCTGTAATGTTACCATTGTGCTGAGAATATGTAGAGTTGTAAATGTTTCCTGCAAAAATCTACCGTTTCAATTCGCGGTCGTGGTCCATCTCTATCGCCGTACCGCGTTGTTTCCTCTCGAGTCATTTTGACTTTGCGATTTGTTAGTAGAGAATATTGACCGTTCTTCGCTCAGAGTCGGGGGTATTAGAGTCTTTTCCCGCATCTCAACCGGTACCGCCCTCGCGACTCCACGGTGTCCGGAAATCGCCGGCCGTTGGATGTTCAACGAACGGCTGTGGCGGCGTAGTGTAGGGGAACTACTTTTTCGTGGACCATGCGCATCATATCATCGGTGGACCGCGCGCTTAAGCACCGCAATTGTTGTCCACTCGGGGTGCCAGCTCGTGTTCGGTTCGAAATGAGCTTGAGATCGAATCGCCCGTTTAGTAAACGAGCCAAACACGAGCCGGATTTTTTATCTCGTTTAATAAATGAGCCGAACACGAGCTGGGTCAGCTCGCTCGTGTTCAGTTCGATAACCGCTCGAATATATATATAAATTTTACTATTTAGATTTTAGGTCATCAATTTTTTATGAATTTTAATTATTAGATTAAAATTTTAAGTTTTTAATTTTTTTTCAACTTTACACCTAATAGTAGAAATGAAAATCAAACTTGTTGTTCGCGAGCCAGCTCGTGTTCGACTCATTAATAAACGAGCCGAACACGAGCCGAATTTTTCAGCTCGATATTTAAACGAGTCAGCTCGTGTTCGGCTCGTTGGCACCCCCAGTGTCCACAGCTTCTATTTCCATTCTTTTTTTTCCTTTTTTTTTTTTTCTTTTTTGTGGAGTCAAAGAATGAATCATCCGCGTGAGCAAAGAAGTCATCTAATTCATACATTTGACCAATCGATTTATATTAGTCATGTATCCAAGTCGCAAGAAAATTCTATGATCTGTACAATCAAAAAAAGAGAAAAAAAAAATAATTTGCTCATACAGATGGAAGTAACAAAAGCACAACTCTATGCATGATGAAGCTTCGAAAAATATAATATGAAAGAGAAAGATTATATTCAAGTGGAGATTATTTGATAGTATTCCTGCATAAAATTGAGAATCACAAAACAGAAAAGGTAGCTCTGTACAAGCGAATATGATATGCAGAGAAGATTCTCTCAGTTCCTAGTTACAGTTTATTGTAGCTTCTAAGTTTTCTTAAAAAAATAAAGCAAAAAAAAAAAAAACAAAAAAAAGTACTAAGGAAAACCTTTCACATCGACATTAAACTGTAAGATTTCCATATGTTGAAGAGATCATTTTATTCCAGTCGAACTTGGAACCATTGTACCGAACCAACCTCACCGTCGATCTCGAGCTCACAAACACACTTGACAAGGTGCGAAACAGCATCATCGATTGTGCTGAATCTCGCGAGATCAGGAGGCAACACATTTCCTGGCCAGTTTTCCAACCAGCCTTTCAATCTGATCCTGAGTTCGTCCTCCGAAACAAACTCTTCACCTTTGCCTGGTTCTAGAAGAACATAAGTATCAGACTGCATATATGCTCGTCTCCTCCTAACCGCATAAACCTACATCAGATTAGAAAAGGCATTGTTAGCATCAAAATACTCTTCAGTTCCATTCATGTGGAAATGCCAATTTGCACAGTCAGAGAACTTTTTGCGAGGATGGCGGGAGTTTCAATTTTAGACGAAACTGGCGCATTGATTGCGAGGAAAGGGAATTTCTTATTGATGGATTACTCAATCTATAAAAATATCAACGACTCGCGTTTTGTGGATTAGGAAGAAAAGTCGGTCCTAGGAGTTTTACTGGAGAATTCGGTGCGAGGTGAAAACGTAACGCCGCCTCCCTTTCATAAATTTAGCCCTGTATTTGGACTAACAGTCTATTAAGTAAAATTGAATCAGGTCTCAGTCATTACAAGATCATACAATCATACCTTCACATCGTGCTTGTTAGGCATCGACTGCGGTTCCAAAAATGCATTTGAGCATGCGATACCAGCAGTGGATAACGGTTTCCGCATGAAATATGAAGTTGGCCAACATATTTTTGGAAACTGTTTACCTACAGAAAAAAGGGTTATTATGCTACATATTCTTGAAACTATATGTTCTCATACTCTGATCTTCTCCTTTACATGTGAACTTACTAGTTGAATTCTCCCGAGCCTACTGATATATGTGAACTAGTTTTTTTGTTCTGCTTTGTGCTGTCCTGCCTAGTCATGGTTTGATATTCATGTAAATTTAGTAACTGAAATTTAGCTTCACTTCCCTTTTGTCTCAATAAGCAGAAGTTCAACCAATCAACCTGGAATGTCTTGTGTGTAGAATTCAAGATGCATTCAAACACGGCAATTCATGCATTCACACCCTGTTTGGCTACATGTACACATTGTGGAATTGATATGTTTCATACCTATCATTTTCTGAAAGTAATATGTTTCACACCCTGTATTTTTTTTTTTTTTTCTGGATATTCGAAGCCTAGTTGTCTCATAATATAACTAAGTCCACCCTTTCTATGAATGAATGAAGCGATAGCATGTAACAGAGACAAAGCTCAATTTTCTCACAAAAATGGCTCAAAAACCACTCCAGTCAACACGGCACCGTAAAAATACTAAATACAAATACTAATGCATTCGAGCGCACATATTCCTGAGATTATTATTTTTATGGTCTACAAGATAAGCAGCAGCACCCACTTCATGAAGCTTTAGCACAAAATAATAATCTTTTTAAGTAATAAATGTTTTCATCAGGAAAATGAGGAACTCTACTTACCATCGAAGCATGGAACTCCCACACAGGAATAACACTTGCTCAGTGCTCCGTCCATTGATGCTCTCTCTCTCTCTCTCTCTCTCTCTCTCGCTCTCACAGAGACACACACACACACACACACACACACACATTTTATGGCCTTATCTTATCGTCTCTGATGCTGGGGATCGAACGGACGAAACGAAGGCCCAGAATACCCTATTCCCATTCTACCCCTCCACCTGTCCAAGTTACCAAAATGCCCCCGTAAAGTTTCCAAACTATGCTCCTCTCATGCTCCTCCACTCACCTCGTGCCCTTTCCCCAAATGCCCCTTTACCTTTCCCTTTCTACCCTTCTCTCCGGGTACCTCCGATCATCCATGGCGATCACCAATCTCATCTCCAATAAATCTCCACCGTATTGATATAATTTCCGTAAATTTTATTCGATTTTTATAGAATTTTGCTTCGGGACAACCTAGGGTAAGGGTAAGGGTAAGGGTAAGGGTAAGGGTTAGGGTTAGGGTTAGGGTTAGAGCTTTGTGCGGAAATGGCGGGGGGGACGAAGGCGAAGCTCCTCTGCAGCTTCGGGGGTGAGTTGGTGAGAGAGCAGGGGAGGGCGTCGTACGTAGGGGGGAAGACGCGCCTGATCTCGATCGAACGGTCGGCGAGCTTCCGATCGCTGCTCGCCAAGATGTCGGAGCTCTGCGGCGCCGAGCCGAGCTCGCTCGACGTCAGGTTCCGGCTCCCTGACGTCACCGTCGGCCTCGACGCGCCCCTCGTCTCCGTCGAGAGCGACGACGATGTTAGGAGCATGATGGAGGAGTTCGATTCGGATCAGAAGATCCCAATCTTTCTCTTCACCGCCATTGCTCAAAACACCAACGACGAGATTGCCGAGGACGAAGGCGCCGCCTTTGGAGCTGCCACTGTAATGGGAACAGTGAGGTATTGACCCGGGCTAAAAATTCTGAATCCACAATCTTTAATTGTTATCTTACACTAATAATTTGATGAGTTAATTCCCTTTTCTGGATAGTTAAGTGCTTAGTTCCCTTTTCTGGATGGTTATTTATTCATGATTTGTACCAGTTTCCATTGATTTCCGGCGATTACAATGTGTATTAGCAAGTTGAATGATTTGAGGTCTGATATGGCGTGATTTTAGCTAAGAAAATTTGTATCACACAGGGTAGTAAAAGACCGTAGAAAATGGAAATTAATCCAATAGTACTTTGCTAAACCCCAAATGTGATTCATTTGAATTTTGTGAATTGCAAATTAAATCAATCTCCGGACAATTTGGTATCAAACAGAGTGAACTTTACTCAACTTTCGAAGTACTCAATCTTGTCTTCCTTGATTTGCATTTGGAATGCCATACTATTGTGCCTTATGTTCTGCGAACTGGATTTGCGTTGCAAATTATGAACTTAGAATGAGGATGGAAAATTGCAGAGAGATGGAAATAGTGACGAACAAAGAGCCACTCAATAGCCAAATCTATCCAAGCACCTCAGCATCATCCTTGAAAAGAGGCTATGTAAGGCATCAAAATGTAGGCCCGGGTATGTCAGGGGAAACATTCCGAAGAGACTCTCAGTCGCTAGTTGTCGGTCAGGAGTATGAGGATGTACAGGCGTTCCGTAATGCGCTGACAAGTGCCGCCATTGCTGCGAATTTCGAGCTCCATATGATCAGATCGGATCAGCGCCGTGTCACAGCCAGGTCGTCGATTAATTCTTTATTTATCTAAATAGCTATCTTTGACGTTTGAAACTGATATATATATATATATAAACCGACTTACCATGTGTGTTGTAGAAACTAGACTTTGGTAAACAAAAAATCATGGGAGTCTAAATTGAGCTTTTGCACCGTAACAAAAGCTCCAATTTCATGCTTCTACTTCTGCTACTGAAGAGATTTGGATGAGAAGGCTATCAGCCCTTATTTGAACAGCCCTGCTTAGACAAAAATGCTTATGTAGAGACTCCAGACAAGCCTAATAGGCCACAATATCTGTTATGTTGCCTAATCTTACATTTTTTGAGATTTTGAATTACAGATGTGCTGCAGAAGGCTGCACATGGCGAGTACACGCATCGAAACTCCCACAAGTGACTACGTTTAGAATACGAACCCTAACACACGAACACACTTGTGTTAGGACACAGGAAGCTGGCCATCGCCAAGCAACGGCAAAGTGGATAGCCAATTGCATAAAAGACAAGCTTCGGCATAACTGGAATTACAAGCCAAGAGAGATCGTCAACGACATTCATCGAGAGTATGGGGTGCTTATTACATACAAAAGGGCTTTTCTTGGGAGGGAGAAGGCACTGGAAGAGCTACGAGCTCAGCCAGAGAAGGATGTAATTGCTGATGATGATGGTTATGAGTGCAATGTCGATAGCCATGATGAGGATATTCACGCATGGGGCGAGATAGATGATCCCCCGAGAAAGAAGCAGGATTATGGGCAGTGTCGATCCAAGGAAGTAAGGCCGCTGCACTGTACACGGTGTAACCAAATTGGGCATAATAGAAGAACATGTGGGACGATAGAAGCTTCGAAACATTGACCTCCTTCTTCTTGTTTGATGCCACTCGAAGCGGGCCGTTTTCTCTGTTCGTTGATATCTCAGAACAACTGGCTTTTTTCTTTGAATCAAGCAGAGCTTTCAAATTGTCTGTAAAGTGATCAGTTTTTAAGGAAAATATCTACGGGCGTTAAATAAGCTCACTAGCAGAGAGATTAAGCTGTAAATAATTTGATTTTGATGGTAGCTGCATTGTTTTGCTAGTTGTAATATATAATTTCTTTGTATTTAAAAGGAGCAAGTGTTTGTTCTGCAGCTCTTACTCTCTGCTGTAAAATTGGTTTATGGAGGCTGCTGACAATTCGTTAGCATGCATTGTTCGCAAACTACAGGAATTCCAACTACAAGTTGCGAGCAGTAAGTTTCATAAGCTACTGGAACTAGTTCTTTCAGTTCAACAATGTCTCATCCTTTTTAGCTTATTTCCAGCATAAAGTACAATTACTCTTTTTAATTTAATGCAGGTGATGCCTATCTATTACCACTGTTAAGATTGCATTTGGCCTGGTAGGATCTTTTATAGGGTATAAGTTGATTTCAGTTTTCTGCCTTTGCAAAATCTTTAATCATGTGACAATGGTAAACTCGTCGTAATCTAATCTAATCTCTATATGAAAGATAGATGGTTTGGCTAAAACCTGAGACGAAATTTCGAGGTGAAGGAGCGGTCCACGGACACACTGTGACACCTCCGGAATTTGAAATAGTCCTATATATAAATGATATAATAGGACTAAAACTATTAACCCGGCTATAGCATTTTGGGTGGTAGTAAGACCCAAGAGGTTAAGAGAGTTAAGCGTGCTAGAGCTAGAGTAGTTTTAGGATAGGTGACCCCCTGGGAAGTTGGTGCGTCACAATTGGTATCAGAGACACTCACCAGCCGGAAATGTGAGATGAGTCTCGGCTGAGCCATGGTTATATAGCGGATAGAATGTGGCTCCCCGGCTAATGATCGTTGTAGGTGGAGTGCAGCTCCCTACAAGGTCGGCTGAGACTAGCGAGACGAGTCTCACATCGCCTGGTACTAGTGAGTGTGCTTGAGTCTGACGTGGACGTCAGGGCTTAAAGGGGGGAGGAATGTGACACTTCCGGAATTTGAAATAGTCCTATATATAAATGATATAATAAGACTAAAACTCTTAACCCGGCTATAGCATTTTGGGTGGTAGCAAGACCCAAGAGGTTAAGAAAGTTAAGCGTGCTAAAGTTAGAGTAGTTCTAGGATGGGCGACCCCCTGGAAAGTTGGTGCGTCACACACACAGATGCATCGGGCGCAGGCATGAGTTTCTCCTTCATCACTCTCTCTACCTAGTAAGTGAGAACACTCCCCTGGTAAGGAGTGGTCATGAGTCTCACAAGTGGACCATCAAAGGCTGAAAGAAGTGTCTCACATGATGCAGAAAAAGTATAGGGTGACTATGAGATGCATCCTCCTAATAGCTGAATGATTTGTATAATAGTAGTAAAGTCATCTCTCTCTCTCTCTCTCAAAAAAAAAAAAAATTTCTTTGCAATCTACCTAATGATTCCATGGTTGGTACATTACCGCACCATTATTATTGTTATTATTTTGTCTAAATAATGAGCATTGGAATTCTATATGAGGGGACCATGTTGACAAAATCCATCTAAGTTATATGCTACGTACTCTTTAATTTGTTAGACCTGCTAATGCTTAATATCTATCGTCCTTTGCAGTTAACCCTATCCAACAACAACGACCTCTTGTAGCTGCTGCACTTTTTGGTTGATGAGTAGCACGTTGCTAATTCTCTCTTCAATCTTTATTTATTCATTTATTGAACCAAAATTTGTTAGTTGTTACATACAGCTAAAAAGCATAAGCATTCCAGTTGAAATAGTTCTAATTTTTCCTACTGAGGATTACATCACATCAAATTAGTCCTCCCAAATACAGAGATTAACATAGCTGTTCAAATAAACTATTTGTTGGGTTTGAATGTAAAACTCGTCAAAAAACTCTCTTATTGGAATACCATGCGACCGTCCATTCAAATGTATGCGCACACAGATCGCATATTACGTAAATTTTCCCGTTTAATCTCTCTCTCTCTCTCTCTCTCTCTCTCTCTCTCTCTCTCTCAAAAAAAAAAAAAAAAAAAAAAAAAAAAACATTTGAACTAGAGGACACGTGTTGCGTTCAAACTGGTTCGTTCCACTGTGACGTGGAAGAAGATGTTCAGGAAACACGTAGCGTCGGGTTCACCCACGTGGTCCCACTCATCCGCATCCACGCGTACATGTCTCAACTGTGGGCCCCCTCCGCTTTCCGTGCTCGCATATCACAGTTACATCGAAGGATTCTCTCTCTCTCTCTATCTCTCTCTCTTGACTCATCCGACGCACGGTTGACCCAAGGCGGGCCCACCACCCCCTCATAATTTTCCCACTCTCCACCTCCGATGCACAACTTCAAACACCAAACACTGTTCTATTCCCTCTCCACCTATGAGAGTCCACTGTGTTCCACGTGTAAGTATTCTATTCGCCTGATTTCGTAACTTGTTGATAAGTAGGGAACAGCTGATGTAGTCTCCCGGTCTCCAGTGGGGCCCACGGTCGGTGCTCCACGCGAAATATGGTGGAAGAAGCGCGAGCGGTAGCAGTAGAAATTAATTGGGTTTAAAATTTAGGAAAATTGAAAAAGAAAAGTATCAGAGTTGGACGAAGAAGAAGAAGAAGAAGAGGAACGACGACGAGGACGACGAAACGAAGAGAGAGAGAAGCAGTAGCCCTCCTCATACTTTTAATTTCTTCTTCTCCATGCTTGTTGATTTTGAGCAAGGATTTTGGTTTCCCCTTCCGCGATCTTCATCGTTCTCCTCGGCTCTCCCTTAGGGTTAGGGCTTCTTCATCCATCCGGGGCCGTCGTCAATGGCGGCTCACCGGAGATTCGACGCCGGAACCCTAGCCTTGGTGATCTCCTTCCTGTTGCTCCTCCTCTCGATATCGTGTACCTCGGCGGAACTGGGGCCCGGCGCCGCGATGGAGAGATCGGCTCTCGTCCAGTTCAAGAGCTCCGTTTCCGACCCCGCCGGGCTCCTCCGCCTGTGGTCCGACGCCCCCGGCGGCGACCACTGCGCGTGGCCCGGCGTCGCCTGCGACTCGAGATCCAGGGTCGTCGCCCTCAACATATCCGCACAGGGGCTCCCCTCGCCGCCGTTTTCCTGCTCCAGATCCGGTCCTTTTGGCCGGCGATGCCCCGATCCGAGTCGACGGCTCGCCGGAAAGCTCAACGCCGCCATTGGGGACCTCTCCGAGCTCAGAGTCCTCTTCTTACCATTCCATAACTTCGATGGAGAGATCCCCGCTAAGATCTGGAGATTGGAAAAGCTGGAGGTGCTCGATCTCGAGGGCAGCTCGCTGTGGGGGGCCCTTCCGTCTCGATTCCCGCGTGGTCTGCGAGTTCTGAACCTAGCATCGAATCTGATCAAAGGTGAGATCCCGCCCTCTCTCTCGAGCTGTACCGATTTAGAAACCCTAGACTTTGCCGGAAACCAGCTCAACGGCTCCGTTCCGGGGTTTCTCGGTGGGCTTCCGAAGCTGAAGATGTTGTACCTCTCCTTCAATCGCTTCGAGAGGTCGATCCCCGACGAGATTGGAGCTGGTTGCCAGAGTCTCGAGCATCTGGACATGTCGGGAAATCAACTGGTCGGTAGCATTCCTTCTAATTTGGGGAATTGTAGTGAGCTCCGATCTCTCCTGCTGTTTTCGAATCTTTTGGATGGCACCATTCCCTCTGACCTCGGACGGTTGAGAAAGCTTCAAGTTTTAGATGTTTCGAGAAATAGGTTGAGTGGCCCTGTACCTTCGGAGCTTGGAGACTGCGTAGATTTGTCTGTTGTCGTTCTCGTGAATGAGTTTGATCCAATCGCTGGCAAAGAACCTTCAGGCTATGTCTATGGTGATGAATTCAATGCTTTTCAAGGGGGAATTTCAGAGAATATCACAGCTCTGCCGAAGCTTAGGGTTCTTTGGGCCCCAAGGGCAAGACTGGAAGGAGAGATCCCTAGCAACTGGGGTACTTGTGAGAGCTTGGAAATTGTTAATTTTGGCAACAATCTTTTTACTGGAGAAATTCCAACAGTGTTTGCACAGTGCAAGAACCTTAAATTTCTAAATCTCAGCTCTAATAAGTTGTCTGGTCAGCTCACTGAGGAGCTTGCTGTGCCTTGCATGAATGTGTTTGATGTCAGTGGGAATCAGTTATTTGGTTCCATTCCTAGGTTTAGTTACAAGCATTGCTCTTCATCTCTGCTTCCCTCTGATCGCTTCTCATTGGCTTATTCTTCATTCTTTGCATACAGGACTATTACAGCGCTACCCTTAACTTCTTTTGATTCTGGAGATGATTTTGTTGTATACCATAATTTTGGAAAGAATAATTTTACAGGTTCTTTGTTATCTTTACCAATTGCTATTGACAGATATGGAAACCAGACTGTTTATGCATTTTTAGTCGACGGAAATAATCTTATGGGTTCCTTAGATGCTGTTCTCTCGGAAAAATGCAGCAAATTGAAGAAGCTTATTGCTAACTTCAGCAGCAACAAGATATCTGGTGAAATTATGACGGAAATTGGTGTTAATTGCAGATCCCTTAGAGTTCTGGATATAGCCGGCAATCAAATTTCAGGATTGATTCCTCCAAGTGTTGGTTTGTTGGACGGTCTTGTTATTCTGGATTTTAGTAGGAACCATCTTCGTGATTACATACCTGCGAGTTTTAGCCAGTTAAAGAGTTTAAAGTTTCTCTCGTTGGCTGGAAACAATCTTACTGGTCCTATTCCTTCTGGATTTGATCGGTTGAGGTCACTAGAGGTTTTAGATCTTTCATCAAATTCTCTCTCAGGTGAGATTCCCAGTGATCTTGTTAAATTAAGAAGCCTCGCTGTCCTCCTACTTAACAACAATATGCTCTCTGGAAGGATTCCTTCTGCTTTTGCTAATGCAACTTCACTTTCTGTATTTAATGTGTCCTTCAATAACTTGTCTGGGTCGTTGCCATTGAATTCCAGCACGATGGCATGTGATAGTGTTCTTGGAAATCCTTTTCTCCAGTCTTGTCAGGCCTTCTCTCTTACAATTCCGCCAACAGACCTGCAAGGTCATACTGCAAATTCACAAGGATACACTGATTCACCACCCGAAAGTTCTCCTAGCGACAGCAGCGGCAGTGGTTTTAGTTCTATTGAAATCGCCTCAATTACTTCGGCGTCAGCCATTGTCTCAGTCCTCTTAGCGCTTATTTGCATCTATTTTTACACAAGAAAATGTGTGCCAAGGTCTTCAAATCGTCCTTCAGGAAGGAGGGAAGTCAAAGTCTTTCATGATATAGGGGTCCCACTGACTTATGAGAGTGTTGTTCATGCCACGGGCAATTTTAATGCAAGCAATTGCATCGGAAGTGGGGGCTTTGGAGCTACATACAAGGCTGAGATTTCGCCAGGTGTCCTAGTCGCTATCAAGAGACTTGCTGTTGGAAGATTCCAAGGTGTTGAGCAGTTCCATGCTGAGATCAAGACTCTTGGAAGGTGGCGGCATCCCAATCTAGTGACCCTAATAGGATATCATTTGAGTGATTCGGAGATGTTTCTCATATACAATTATCTTTCCGGGGGTAATTTGGAAAGGTTTATACAAGAAAGGTCGAAGAGGCCTGTTGATTGGAGGATGCTTCATAAAATAGCATTAGACATTGCATGCGCACTCACCTATTTGCACGACCATTGCGTACCCCGCATTCTCCATCGTGACGTTAAGCCAAGTAATATATTGTTGGACAATGAATGCAATGCTTTTCTCTCTGATTTTGGATTAGCAAGGCTTCTTGGAAATTCTGAAACACATGCGACCACCGGTGTTGCTGGGACTTTTGGGTACGTAGCCCCAGAATACGCAATGACATGCCGTGTTTCTGATAAAGCAGATGTATATAGCTATGGTGTGGTACTATTAGAATTGCTTTCGGACAAAAAAGCCTTGGATCCCTCTTTCTCTCCATATGGAAATGGTTTTAATATTGTAACTTGGGCCTGTATGCTGCTGCAGAAAGGCCGGGCTCGTGAGTTCTTCACGGAGGGGCTGTGGGATGTGGCCCCACATGATGACTTGGTAGAGACCTTACATTTGGGGGTCAAGTGTACTGTTGAAGCGCTTTCTATTAGGCCCACAATGAAGCAGGTTGTTCGGCGGCTAAGGGAGCTTCAACCTCCACCTTATTAGAACCAGCAATATGAGCATTCCTTAAACATTTCTTAATTCAAGATGTAAGGAAAATGTGTTTAATATAATGTCTTGTCAATCAGTTTCTCAAGTCAGGCTTGAGTTCAGGTTTTATCTCATATTATCTATGTATGCTGCTTCATTCTTGCATGTCTCTATGCTTCTGAAATTGTATTGCGCACCCCATCAGTCATTGCATAAAGATGTCTTGAGAACTATATGAACACTTTGAGAATGCCTGCTCTGTTTGCTTGTTGGCATACTGCATATGCATAAATCTCTATGGCTATAATGTTCTGAGAACTTTGTTTGTCTACTGTAGGTAAGCTACAGAATCTTCTGGACAATGTTAAAACCATCGACATGAAGTACCGTCTCTAGAAAGGCTGGCAGGAATATAAAGCTGAAGATAGAGCTCAGGCTTTCCCTTTTTTATCGGAGGACTTTTCTTTTCATTGTGAAAGGAACAGAGATCTCCACGGCTGGCAATCTCCAATTTTTCACAAATGTGCTGTCCATATTCCTTGCTAGATTTGGGGTTTGAAGCTTGCTCTTCGATTAGTTTTAATAACAAAGTAAGCATCTGCGGCTTGAGAAAGCGGGGAAAGTTTATCCAGGAAATTGGGAGCTGCCATGGATAATAGTGAGTATGACTTTTCCTATTTTAGCAATCACAGGAATATTGTGCTGGTTTATTTTTGATTAATAGCTGGTTTCCTTCTGTCTCAGGCTGGTCTTATGATTGCCGTGGAGTGCATGGAACGGGCAGAAGATTTGCACCGGGAGTCGAGAGATTTATGTGTTGGAGAGTGCTGTTTTTGTTGACAAATTGGTTGTGTGGTGGGACGAGCAGAAGATTGCTCTAAGGAATCTATGAAATTTCTATCCTCTTCCTTGGCAGACGTGGAATATTTAAGTGTAAAATTATTCAACTATTTACTGGCGGCCGATCTGTGTTGCTGCTACGGAGTCGGAAACTCTGAATAATAACAAATCTCAGCAAAATAACCTGATGTCAACCCACATCTCTTCAGAAAGGCTGTTTCACGGTTAGAGATGGACATTTGTTGCACACAATTCACGCTGCGGGAGTTACCTGATACCATCAGCTGTTCCTCAGGTTAGAATCACCTGGAAGAAAGAAAATGTTTTCTATCGTTCGCTATTCCCATTTGTTGAAGTGTGAGATTTAGCTCCTCTTGTTCTTGAGCGGCTTATGCCAACTCTGCTTGTCATATTGTCGTGCACAATCAAGAAACATCAGTATGAATAAATACTAGTGGGCAAGGTTTTAAGTATCCATCGGCACGGGCCGTATCTACCGTGCCGTACCGTGCCAACAAGATACCGGCACGATACAGCTCCCGTGCCAATGACACAGTTCAAAATTCTTTTTTTAAAAAATTACTAAGTAATTTTCTTAATAAAGTTCAAAATATTTGATAAAATTACATAATAAGCAATTAAAAAATTTTATTGCTAAAGAAATTAAATATTTCATGCCATTATGTGTCGGCATGCATGTATTTTTTGTGACCGGCACTCATCGGCACGGCTAGGCACGCACCGTGCCGGCAAGTTTTCGGCACGACTCCGTGCCACGACACTTAAATCCTTGCTAGTGGGGCTATAATACTAGTATATATATCAATTTTTTAGCCCTTTGAGGCCTACGGTTTACTATTTGGTGGTTGTTTTAGTATTGATCTAAGAATTAGCAAGTAGGTAGTAAATACTATTTCTCTACCACTAGTAGTAGTTTAGCCCAACTGAGAATACCATGTGACCATGTTCGTTATCATTTCCAATATTATCATTGAAGCAACTAAATGGCCATTTCTATCTGTTATGGCTGAGTAACTCAAAACTTACTCCGTTTTCATTTTTTATCATGGCTGAGCTGTTTGGTGGGGGGAGAGCTGCTCGTACCGACCATGGGTAGATTGTGTGCTGGGTTCATTGTAGGTTTGTTTCTGTTTGCATCATCAATGTGTTTGACGAGTCAAATTCTGGTTTGCCATTGGAGAATAGAGAAATACTCTGCTTAAATTCTTCTAGAAAGGTTGCTGGTCCCACAAAAGCAGACTTTTGAATACCCGCAGGCCTATGTAGAGAATCTATTCTACATGCACTTTTAGTAGAGAATTTGAAGGGGGCATCCTAAGGTCTGGAGCTCATGTTCTACTCATAATTCCACTCATAATTCCGCTGTTATTAAGATACCAAGGTCGATTGTTTGCAAAGAACCCAACAAATGCATTCTTGTTCTCCAACTGTATATGCAACAAGCCCTTCAAACTCACAACTAAACCAAACCAAACCAGTCGGCGCCACCCTCATACAAAGAAAGAAAGATGATGAAGAAACTAAGAACACTGCAACCAGAAAATTTATTACATCCAAGTGAGAATAGCACATACACATCGACACGACAAACTAATGATGCTCAGAAGCATATAACTTTATTGGAAGTTTATACAATGTCGTTATACAATTGAGGAGTACGGACAATTCAATCGACTAAAAAAAACTCAATCTCTCTCATAAGACGAGACCAAATGGGCGATCTTACGCAATACTCCCTCTGCGCCCTTTATGTTCTTTGCAGCACCTGCCCACTCCTGATAATGATGAAGGCTCCCGGTGAAATCGGTGAATAAGCCATCAACCCCTATCTTGGTTACCCAGTAGTCATATTCAGCATACGGGTCCTGGCTAAAGTTGAAGTGTAAGAATTGGTTCTCGTTCCTGTATGTATATGGATGTACCTGCGATCACCGTTTTATGATAAGGTGAGTATCAACCCTTGAGAATTACAAGTACCAACCGAGTTTATACTCAAGATAAGCACACCTGTAGATCATGAGCATGTGCTCTCGCAACAAGATCAGTGGGAGTAGTCAAGTAATTGTTCACCGGTGGAACAATGGTGTCCTTCCATGGTCCAATTCCGAGCACATAGTTTCTTATATATCGAAGATAACTATCTGAAGTAATTTCCCAGTACGACTGCACGTCAAACAGATGAACCATAAGTAAATTTTACGGAACAGATTCTCTTACAACAAGGATAGTTTATTCTATGGGCTATTCATACAGAAGAAAAGAAATGGATATCAGACTTATATTATTAGGAGTAAATAAGGGAAAAAGAAGAAGAAGAAGAAAAGCTGGACCTGATTGGTGTCTTGAGTTGGAATTGTCACATCATCGATCAGAAAGATCTTTGGGGAATTTGTCACATTCGATATATATATCAGGGAAGTTGGAGCAAAGGATTGTATGAATACTGGTTGCTTTAACCAATCCTTTGACAAGTATTCACCTTTATACCCGTATTTCAGCAACTTCGCCACGAACTTGTCCTCAAACTTCTTTCCATCAGCCCACTTGACCTGCCACAAATAGAATATTCATCCTCAGAATTTGAGGAATGAAAGAAAACTATATATGATACTAAACCCACACACACAAAAAAAAAGAACTGTACTATTAGGTGAAAACCAATTTTACACTTAAGCCATAGTTACAAGTCAAAGGTACCAAAGTCGAATTACTTTCTTACGAGTGGCAACATAATTCATATAAGAATTTCAACAAATAAATATTTACTTAATCAAATCAAGATATGGCAATATATCTCCTTATTTACCTACAGCCTTATTGCAATAGAATAATTCAGAGTGAATCCTAGATAAATATTCAGAATGGACTCATAATCAGACAAAAACACTTACATGCTGATTGATAAAAACTGGATTTTTGATCTCTGGGTATATTCCGACAATTCTGTCCGCACCTAGGGCAATTGAAATATACTCCTCAAATGTGATAATTGTGAACTTCCCTGCAGGTAAGAATGTTGCCATATTTTAGCACATATAACAAAAACAAAAATGAGTTATATGTTTGTCAATAGCAAAAGTTTATGCTTCTAGCACAATAATAAAATTAAAAGTAACTTCTATTGGGAAGACAACCACAAACTTTAAGCCATTACATGGCTGATACATGAACTAAGTCATCTTCTGCACAAAAACAAGAGCCTTCAACATATACATACATTGCGTTAAAATAACATCAATAAATCTTAGGAAAATAAAGAATTTCACTAAATTATATAAAAAATAATAATGAAAGAAACAAATAGGATCAAAGTTCCCTTGAACAAGTAACATACCATTGTACTGTTGATCTCTGAAGCTATACCGTTGCTTCACCCTTAATGTCAGAAGTTCTTTAAGAGTGAAGTCCACTGTACACAAATAAAATTCAGAATATCACTATTTTGTATGATCAAGGGAAAAGGCTTCAACACTTAAATGCTTCTACTCCTTCCAAAGCTCGAAATCATGATATTGACAAGTAATTCACAATAAGCTCCTATAATTGGTAAAGTAAGATTTGAAAGAAGACCACATAGCAATATAACAATGTAATTATCAGCAACTTCCGGAATGATTTATGACAAAGTATCAGCTGCCAAGTATACTGGAGTAGACTCTCATGTTTCTTTAAATGAATAACAAATTATAGTACCTTGAATTGGCACTTCTAAGTTAAATAAAAATAATAATAAAAAAAAAGCTACCTCACTAGAAACCAATATCCAAGCTTGCTACTAAGCCACATCACTCATATTCTGAACTAAAAATAATAGAAATCATCTGACCTAGAATGTAAAACATAAATAATCTCCAGGACGACTTACTGGGTTAACCTTTTACATTATTAACTGAGCTAGCATGCATATTCTAACAAGAAAGATAAATAGAGGGTGTTCGTACCTACAAACGATCCAGTAATATTTTCCCCTTGGACTTCGTAGGTTCTTTTACGATCAGCAAACTCCGTATGATTAGCAATGTCTGTTGTATCATCAAGTGTTACATCATGAAAGCATATCAATTTGCCGTCCTTGGTCGCGAGGATATCAGTTTCTATAAAGTCGGCACCTTCTTTAATAGCCCTCTGCAAGAGCCAACATAAAGTATTACTTGAATTTAAATTTGCCAAAATTTAATGTGAGATGAAATACCACAAGATAGTGATATGTTGCAAGATGAATTTGGTTTCAATGTGGATAAATAAATAATCCTAATAGCGCAGCCGCCACCATTGATGAGTTGGAACAGTAAATTTCCATGTTGTGACACTCACAATCTTTGAAAAGCTCAGACTAAGGAAAAAGAAGAAAGCAAACCGAGAGAGCTGGCTACGTTTACGAGTACCCAAAGCATGATCTGCTCAACAAACTATCAGCTTCTGAGTTCATGAAATTTTCTCATAAGCTACAGTTCAACTTAATAAAGCGTCAGTGGAGATCGACAATCCGGTTTGTGCAATCAAAAAGTTTACTTTCTTAGATAACAGCAAAGCCAGCTTATCAGCTTCTTCAAAAAAGAAGAAAAGAAAAAAAATATTATTTCGAACAAAGAAGGATTAACTACAGCAAACCAACATCCTTTGGCTTTATGACATACTCAACACATCTCCAAATTATAAATGCTACATACATATAAGATGATGAACTAAAGAAAAGGAATCATTTTACCAAGTAAGCTGCAGCAGTTTCTTCAGGGATTTCTCCATTTGAACCCCTATGAGCAATGTTGTATGATCTGTATGTTTGCAAGGGCCTCTTCTCTTTATTCTCCAGCTTTCTCGGAAGTGGGTACAATGTTCTCCCACTTATTCCATCACACAGTAACAGAAGAAGCGTAGATATATACCCTACCCAAGATACCATAATCCACATAAATCACCCAATACTGAAATTAAATTATAGGAAGAACAATGAATTAAATTACTCAACCAAATCCACAAAGTTGCCTTTTTTTTCTTCTACCCTCAGAATAATATAGTGAATCTAATCAAATTTATAAGCATGTTAGAGGAAAAATCAGTGAGAATCTCATAAAAATCCACTTCTTTTTTCCAGGTAAATGCAACGATTCATAGATAACCCAATAACCATCTCAAATTTACCCCCCCAAAAAAGGGGAAAAAAAAACTTCAAACAGGAATTGAGCTAATGCGTCGAAATAAGACATCAAACCCTCAAAAAATAGATCGAATTGGAGAATTTTGAGAAGGGAGAGGGAGAAATGCGTACAAGGAGAAGCCATTGCTCGAGTCTCCTCCTCGGTCTCCTTTTCCCACCAAATTCGCTCCTATTCCGCGCGATCTCTCTTCTTCGCCTCCAAAACGGAGTGTTTCGATCTCCCGCTTCGATTACTCTTTATTTATATAGTGGTATTAATTAATTTAATATTAATATTAATATTAATATTAATATGTAGAGAGAGAGAGAGAGAGAGAGAGAGGGTCTCGGATTGGAATATTCGGCGGGATAACGTGATCTTCCCTATTCCCCATTGGTTACTTATTCCCCCTGGTGAGAATTAGCACAATAAATAATTTATACTAATTTTGCTGCACAATAAATATCATTTTTAAATATTTGGATAAAATTTTACTCAAAAGAAATTATGATTAATTGAAACGGTAGAGTTGAACCTCATTCACTGCCCATAAATTTGTCCAAATAAAAAAAATTCGATAAAATTAGTGGATAAATTATTATTATAAGTGTATGGGAAATAAATTATGAGTAACTTAAATAGAGAAAATATATATATTAATTTATCTTTTATTCATGCAATTTTTACATCATTTATTTTATATTAAATAAATAATAAAATTTTTAAAAAATATATAGTTTTATCATTAAATAAATAAACTAACAAGGGAAGAAAAGTAAAATTTACGTGAGTTTTAATTTATTCGACAGTGTACTTCAAATTAATTATTTTTTTTTTTGGGTGAAATAAACTTATTCCACAATCCACATGAAACGAGAGTAAGAGCTTAAAATCAATCTAACAAATTTAACTGCACAACGAAACTAGGGAAGGAGTAGAAGAGAAAATGGGAATTTTTTTTTTTAAAAAAAAAGAAAAATAGCATATTATTTACTTTATTTATTTTTAAAATAAATTTAATTAAAAATATAAAATAATTTAAATTTAAATTTAAAATTTTGAATATTAATTATCAAATTTTTTATTATTTATGTTGCAACGGTGAATAATAATAATAATAATAATAATAATAATAATAATAATAATAAAGTTGGCACGCCAAGTTGGGCACTCAATAATGTTGTGGGGTCAATGCAACGGTCGTGGGCTGTGGTCAACACGGTGGGCCCATCCTGATTGTACGAGAGAACGATCTCAGCCGTCCGATCACATCATTGCCGTGAATGATGGAAATATCTAGCATTTGAAAGCGTACGTAGGAGATGGGCAGGGAATCAAATCAGAGCTAGAGTTTGTTCAGAGTCAACGCTCTTTTTTTCTTTTTTTTTTCCTCTTTTTTTTTTTTTTTTTTTTTTTTTTTTTTTTTTTTTTTTTTTTTTGGGTTTGCTCCCAAGGTATTATTGACTTAGCTTGGTCTCCACTTTAGAGCGTGGGGATTCAAATTATTGATCGATTTGGAAATATTGAATCCTGCTCATACGCAACATGTGAAACACATCTACTTAAAAACTCATTGGATCCCAAATTTAAAAAGTTGAAATGAAAGGTTTTATATATAAGATATCTAGGGATTGATCAAAAGGAATCCAGCATATTCGAGGAACTACTTGTATCAGTTTTAGTATATGCTAAGAACATTCAGAAAATATAGATAATGAAGTATCTATCATTTTTGTTAATCGATTCATTATAGATAGTACCTGATACAATGCCAATGCCTCATAAGTTAATCATTTTCTCTTTACTGCACTTGTTCTTTTTCCTCACTTCCAAGTTTGAGCCCTTTCAGTTGACTTGGAAGCATTATAATGTCTTTGTATAAGAATATGCATGGGAATGAAACCAAAAACATAAAGCATATTAGGAGTGGTTTTTAAATGAAATTTAGCATATGCTCATTACATGATTATATCACTGGATATATAGTAATAGCATATTTCATGTCAACTCTTCTTCTTCTTCTTCTATATTCCAGTTTTTTGGTGGAGGGGTCTCTGTTCAAAGGCCAGTATCTAATTTTAGAACTAGAGTGAGTATAGCAATAGAAAGTTTGCAGAGTTATTGTATACAGTTGAAATTTCACAGCCAGTAAATTGTCAGTGTTGCAAAATACACAATGGAGCTAAGTAATGGATCTAAAGTTTTGAAAACTATATGACAAGAGCATATGAATTTAAAATTCACGCAAAATCATCGCATTTTATAACCCTCTAATGACTATTCTGTATAGTCATGAATCTGTGAAACTTTCCGAGCATAAATATGTTAACAATTGTTAGTTTTAAACTTTATTTACATTGCCCATTCTTCGGCGCACACAGTCAATAAGATAAGGACCTCTAAATTATTTCTAATTCATTTATAGTGTACAGGTTCTGAATAACAAAGAGCAATAAGAACACAGATTCATGACAATTTCAGTATCATTATCCAGTTTGTTTAGCGATAATTTACAAATTCAGTCATCAAAAATTAAGGTAGAAAATTGGTTGAGGGTATCTCAAATCTCTCCAGCAATGTGACTGTCTCAGTGCTTAAATGAAGAAGGCAGAGTAATCAACTGTTAATATATGGGATCTGACGAGGAATTAGGGTTGGTCTGATCTCCGATAGTCAGTTAGAATAGAAGACACCATCGAACATGACTACTACATAAAACAGAAAGGGAGAATGCTAGTAGCAGCACAAACCTGCCGAAATTTGACGAATTTGATCGACCCATTGGTTCCAACCATTCAAAAGTTCATCTGAAGCCATCGAACTTGAAGAATAGCTTATATATTCAAGATCACTGGAAAGCTGAAATGAGAAGTAGACATTACGATGGATTGCAAAACGTAGTATCATTTATACTATTTCTCATTAATTAGTCTCGTAGTGAATCCTGCTGATGAGTGGCAGTCGGCGTCTGCAGCTCCAACGAGTAGAAGCATTAGATTTGCAATTCAATCAGAATCTCCAGCACCAGATAAAACAAGTCGCACCACTTAGTCCACAGGCAAATATAATTGACCGATGTTAGCACAGAAAGATTTAAGAAAGGTTAAGACACCAAATTTGTTGCTTTGCAAGAGAGAATCAAGACTGTAACTCTACAAAATCTTTTTTTATGCAGAATAACTTGCCAATTCAGGATAATGAAAAGGCGAGAGCATCCCAACGAAGAACCTTTTAGAAGCCGAACATCATAACACATTGTAGAAGAAGCTCAGCTTAAAAAACACACAGATAACGAGAATGAAGACTTTTTCCTTATTTTGTTTTTTTTCCTGCACTAGTGTTATTGCTTGACATTTTTTCTTGATTATCTCCAACTGATTTGTCCCCTGATCTGAAACAACTAAACAAATTCTCATCACCGGTATCCAGGAGACGGCAAGGGATTAACGACAATGTGTTTGAGAGGATGAGCCACATCACTGCCTCCGGCATGCTTAACGAACTCAGCCGGAGTGTGGAACTTCCCATGGCATATACACACAATCCTCACCGCCTCCCCCTTCTTGTACTTGTAAAGAAACCCTTCAATCTTCCTGCCGTTTGGGCCATCACCCCTTGTCGACACAGATGGCATCTCTTCCATCATATCCCGATCAGCTTCTCCCACAAACATGTTGGCTTTCTGATCAGCCTTTTGTGTTAAGCCATTTTCGTCGGCAGCATAATTAAGAGTTCTTGGCATTGTTGCAGAGGTGGGATTGGTGTCGGCTTTATTACTATCGTCATGTTCGGGCAAAGGCAGTTTGATTGAGGGGCCCTTAGAATCTGTAGAAATGGTTAGCCCTGAAAATTTTGAATTGAAAATTAGATGAAAGAAAGATTTTTTCTTTTAATAAAAAAATAGTATGTTATCTGTTTCATTCAATAAGTAACTGAATTTAACTACAAAATACGGAGACGACTAAGGCCTCAATAAGAGCAAGAAAAACACAGCAAAACAAAAAAGACGAAAAAACAAATGTTGGGAAGAAAAGAAAACCCTGAAATTTTGGAACCGAATGGATTTATGGTATTGAACTTGTAGTCGATCAAACGGGACGCACAAGTGGTGAAGGTGGAGAACAGGTTCAACCGAAATAAGGTTTTAACATGGTGTAAATAATTCAGCAGGTTTTCACAAAAAGCTCATAAGAAACACACAGGACCAACAAACACCACATGAAGAAACCCTATACAGAAGCAAGTGCTCAATTAATCGATCTGAATGCTTTGATTTAAACTTCTTCCATTGTAAAGTTAGTGTTGTATTGATCCACTATCTCCCTACCCAGTATAATCCGTTTCGAATTCTTTCACTGGTCATTAAATTCATCCTTGCAATGAATGAAGCGGCAGCATGCTGTCTTTTCCTCAAAAAAAATTCTTTCGCTGGTCATAGTGCTATCCTATCCTGCTATATAACAAGGACATTGCAACTAAAATTCTATCACAAGCAAAAGAATGGGTACAATCTATAATGGGCTTTGCATGTAAAAAGTCGCAATAATATCGACACTTAGTGGTAGCATGTTTATATGTTCATTTATCTACTATTATATTCTCCAATTGTCCTGACAGTTAACATAGAACAATCATTAATATACTAAACAGAGAGGACAAGAAAAAAATAACATCAGACAAAAAATTAGTAAAAGGGCAGAAATCAACATATTTCAACTAACATTATTAAAAAAATGTTGAGCAAAGAAAAATAGCTAATATCTTGCTGATTAAGAAAGTAATCAAGTTGTACTAGTAACAAAAGGAGATCCTACCAAATTATTACCTACTAAATCCAATCAAACACATGACAATATAGTACTAAAAATTTTTTTAAAAAAAAGTATTTAAAAGTTGGAAAGCCAGCTAGCATAGAATTGCTGAAATTCAATAAAAAATTAACAATAAATTCCACATGATGTCTGGATCTGAATTACCCAAAAAATCAATAAACTATTATTTTTTTTAGTTTGAAGTTCAAATCGTCAATAAACTCAATAGAATCATTCGGAACTATATATATATATATATATATATATATATATATATATAGAGTCCAGCTTCTGTACTATAGAAAGCATAAAAAACTTGATGCTACCGAATTTTTTGCCACCCCTTAAATCAAATTAATTTTCCAACCACTCTTTAAGCACTACGGATCCATTATTATTACATTTTTTCATTTAAGAATTAAAAAGCTAATGACATTAATGACTTGAAGCTATTAATAGTATATTAGTCTATATATATATATATATATATATATATATATATATATATATATATATATATATAAAAGTCCCGTTATAATGGTTTTAAAAGTATCTAGAATGTTTGTAAATTTTTCACCGTTAGATTTCATTTTTTAACTAATTTTATCTCTTAAATTATATTATTCTACAGACCCACCACTAAATACTAAGGCATCTCTATCATTTCATATTTCTTCGTCCAAGTACCAAAAACTCATAACCAATTACTGGATACTTAAGAAAATATAAAAACTTAATTATATATATATATATATATATATATATATGCGCTAAAGAATCTTTGGTGAGAACAGTCACCTTGCAATGCCTGAGAATCGATTAAAGATAATCGAGAAGAGGTTCTCCAGGAAATCCTCGATGCGCATTTGGGCGATCCGAGGTAAGAAGATGCCCCATTGATTAGGACGTTGGTGGTGGGGTTTGTTTCGATGGAAGCGTGCCCGCTAACCACCTCCTCCTCCTCCTCCTCCTCCTCCGAGCCAACTCTGGAATTCCTCCTCTCTAATCTCTTTCTTTTGGCCTCCAACCTCTTCAGGCTCTGCATCGCCTTCCTCTTCCGATGCTCCTCGTCGGCCTCCGTCGGGAGCGAGCACGTTCTCGACAGCGCGCTGTTAACCGCCGGAGCCTCGTACTCGCCCATGGGGAACATCGAGAACGCCGCGAGCGACGACGACCGGACCAGCCGCTTATCCGCACCACTACCCGGCTCGACTCCGAAGCATCCGCCCAGGGACAAGCCCAGATTCAGCTCGATCCCTCCCATTTCCCCCTCCCCCACCGGAATCTGCTCCTTGCTGTGCGTGGCCCCGCAGAAGGCCCTCAAAAGATCCCGCGGGTTCCTCGCCATCGTCGCAGAGAGATCCTCCATCTTCCCCTCCGCCGCCATCGGAGATCCAAGAGAACATGCTCTACGCACAAACATCCACTAAGCGGCTTCCTTTTACTACTCCCTTTCCCCCATTTATGGTCGGAAATTTGGGCATTGCTTGAGATTTTGAGGCTGCTGCTTCAACAAAAACTACGCCTCGAACAGAGCCAACATGAAAATTTGAAACAACAATTTTAACAAGCATAATAATAACTATAATAATTATTATTATTATTTATAAAACAGAAAATAGAAGAGCTTTTTTTCTCATAATTGTGAGGATTTTTAGGGAGAGGGAGAGGGAGTAAAAAAATAGGTTGCTTCATAAATACAGAGAAATAGAGAGGCGAGGAGAGGCCATGGGAGATTGAGAACGGAGGGAGAAAGAGAGGAGGAAGAGGTGCTTCTATGGTTTTTTTTATTATTATTATTATTATTTTTTTAATTGTCTTTTCTTTTTTTCCTTTTATTTATTGCAACTCCCAATACCCTGATAGTCCACCACGTGTCGACACGTGGCAGTTTCCGTACCATGGAGCCGAAACCAAACTTGCGTCTCCGCCTCGATTCGCGAGTAGATGGCCCCACCCTCGTTCGGCCTTCGATGACGCGTGTCGAATGACCGAAACTCCGTGCGTCCTCTCGACACGTGTCGGTGGCCACGCCGGGGGTGTGCGAGCGCGCACCTCTTTTTGCGGGGCCCGCTATTAGCTGTCCTCTCCGAAGCTACGGGCTGGAGCCGGTTCTCCTCCCGCCACGTGTCGGACATCGCGACGACTCCTACCGAGAGTATTTGAAACGGCGCGCGAACCCAATATGCTGTTGGACGACGTGTCGCGTGATGATAAGTGGATGAAGGTTAGAGCCAATGACGTGGATCCAGTGGGTCCCGTCGAGCTTCATCTCAAGGTATTGTACCGAATGAATTGATATTTTTGAATTTCTGGTTCTATCTTATTATCCTAATCAATTTTTTACTCAAAAACTTGTTGCTACGTATAGTGGGTATCTATTGGCCTGAATGTAGTTTTCATTCTAAGTGCTAGACAATATTTTATGCTATGATGGGGTTAGAAATTTTTTAAGCTACTTTGGAAGAAAAAAAAAAAAGAAAATGTCTATACTTTATAAACAAAAATATAAAATTTGCTATTACATTAATAATATAATAATAAAAAAATTTAAGATTTGGATATATTTCTCATATATTTAAATTAGTATATAATTATATTTGTGAGATATTATACTAATTTTATTTGAATAATAAATATTAATAACAATTTATGCCTGATCAATGTTTTTTTTAATTAATTTATTTATTTATTCTGGGTATGTATATTTGTTTGGTAGTTGATACATGCCTCTCAAAAAAAAAAAAAAAAAAAAAAAGAAAAAGAAAAAAAGAAATGTTTAAAATAACATTTGACCGAGTTCAACGCCCTGCGAAGCTAATGAAGATGCCGGTTCTCACGAGCGACACGTACTCCCGACAAGAATGGGGCCCACAACGTAGGCTTTTTCTCTTCCGTGATTAAAAGCTCGCCCCCTCATCGTGCGCCACGTGGACGGCGATGCGATGCGAGGCGGGGCGGGTAACGGGGTGGGGGGAGGGAAGCAGATGACAGCGACGGGCCCGGGTTGGGCCCCACCGAGGTGGGTGAGTGGGGGCGCGTCGAAAGAGGTGACGTCAGCGCGGCACGCACGTCGCCTTTTAAGATCTCCCCATGGTTGGCCCTCGGAACACCTCAGCACGAGCCGATCCTGGGGATGCGGGAAAAAAAAGGGTCCCTTTTCACGCCGCGTGTAGGTCTCCGTACGGACGTGGGGCCCTGACGGGGATGTGCTTAAGCGGGGATATCTACACGCGTGGTAGGTAAGGCATCCACGGGAGAAACCCATCGGACTTACTCCCACACCTCTCCAGAAGGAAGGAAAATTTTGGTGGGAACAGCTGCAGGTGACCCCTTTTCTAATATTATTATTTATTGAAATAAATTAACAGATTTTTTTTTTTTCTAGCGAGATCTCGACATGCACAATTCCATATTTCTACAAAGAAAAATGCTATGTGTACACCGTAAGGGATGTACATCTCACACCCTCACCCATCTAAGGGTGAGGGTGTGATGATGGGTCACTTGATGTGACCCGTAAAAAATATCGACATCATTAAAATGGTGGAAATGTATGATGTATACCCCTTCGGGATGTACATGTAGCATTGCTCTTCTACAAAACGACTTAAAATCTGATATATATATATATATATATATATATATATATATATATATATATATATATATATATATATATATACACTATATTTCATTCTAGAAGTTTCATAGAGACAGTCTCACCTAATCTCTATTATGAAAAGCATAATTTACCTGACTGATGATACGTCACAAAGCCCAAATATAAATATTCATTATTTATACCAATATCGTATGAGAATTATTCGAGGTTCACTCTCAGTGAGCGAATACGACCACATGCTATTCCTTTTACATGATAGTTTATAAAGATTGGCTTAGAGGGGGACACACAAATTCAATCATAATATTCTAACACAGTGTAGAGTATTTTGTCCTCATTTTTAGAATTATCGTATTTATATATATATATATATATATATATATATATATATATATATATATATATATATAAAATAAATAAATACTCGTCAATATTTATTAGAAATACGACATACATCCAAACCCAACCAAAGAGTACCAAACGAATACTCCGCGACCTTAAAAACCACGTGCTCAAATACACTATCTGATACCAGTCTCCCGACAATTATGTTAGAAAACTTATGTACCTTCTCGGACGTCTCACAAAATGAGTGTTCTATTTTAATGACTTTTAGCACTTTGGCACCCTACTCAAATAATGAAACCTAATTAGCGCCAACTTCAGCTTTAGGACCTTCTAGGCAAGATCCAACAGTACAATCATTCGGTCCACGAATGCGCTGTCCACCACTGCCCTAGCAGTAGATCTCATACACCTCAAATCTTGAGATATATAGTAGGTTACTGTCAAGTGAGGTTATAACTGACCTGACTCGACACATCTGGACTTAATCCAAACCAACCCTGTGATCTCACGTGCCTAAATATCTTAGGTCATCCAATGGATCAACCTACACCCGAAGTTGATTTCTGGTTGAAAACCGCTTTGATACTCAATAAATTGTCGTTTGGCCAGGTGCGACAATTTATTGGGCCGTGCAAAAACGTATCGCAGACAATCTCCACTATTGGGCCACGCTAATTCAAATTTTAATCTTCAATATTTGGAGTTATATGAAATTAAAATTTTACTCTCATAAATCTGGTTAAATATGATGCATATACATGAACATTTCATCAAAATCCAATCAAGTGAACCGGTAGTGAGTGTACAAGTTGTTTTTACACCTTCCATATGGAAAGGTCACCAGCTCAAATTTCAACAGAATATAACGAAACAGTTTATATGAACTGGTCCACAGTAGTTCAATTAGGCTCAGATGGAAAGCCAAACATGACATTTTTATACCATAGTTCAAAACAAAACAAAACAAAATAGGTACATCAATCACATTGTAGCTCAAAACAGAACAAAGTTTTGACCATATCTTAGCAAAAAGATCCCAGATCAAAGTTTGTGGCGGGAGAGAAAGAGAGTGAACTGTAGACTAACATAATGCGTCGCCATTTCTTGCATGTTACCAATGGAAAGCGATGATTCGACAATGCTTCTCATCACTTTCAGATGGACATTAGTTCGCCAAAGTTACGCATGAAAAAGATGGAACCCACGAAGAGCCCAAAAGAACGCAACAGCTTCTGTAACAAGAGTTTTAAAGAATCGCGCATTAGATTGGGTATCATTTATGATACCCTATCAAACAAATGCATAATTTAGTGGTAAAACCAGATATATAGTGCAAAAAGTGAACAAAATACTCGCAAACTCATTATTCAATTAGCGCAAGCAGTAGGGCAACTTAGCTGCCTACTTACAGATACTTGTAACAGCAGAGACATTAGGAAAAATAAGATATAGCGCTCTTCGATAAAATGACAGGTGTTTGTGCAAGTATAGCGGAATAACTGTTTGCAGTAGTACATGGACTCCAACAAATTTGCAAAGCTTGAACTAGCAACACACAGAATACGGAATTATCACGAATTAATTTCTTTACCTTCAATTCAATAGTTGAACCACAAATATATATATATCCGCAGTTTATACCGAAAATGGAGAATTGTACACAAATATCCTCCTGTCAAACCAAAAGTTCATGACCTTTCGCATACTTTTAGAGATGCTATTCAGAACGCAGGTCCTACATTGCATATTTTCTGACCAGAAAATATCAAAACCTTTACGGATGCCTTGTATATGCATACTGAAAAATCATAGAGCATTTAGGGTTTATTAAATGATTAATAAACATTACATGTCCATATCCAGATTCATTCGTTACGAGTGAGTCGAATCAAAAAGGCTTAGATCATACACTTCAGGAATTCATCAAAACACCTAATGTAATTTGCACATCAACATGAGATAACAATGTAGAAAACTAACATATCATCAAATGGACTAGATCACCAGGGAGAACATTTAGAGCCACACAATCACATATATTTCGTCGACAAGTATTTAAACTAAGAATTTAATTCAAATATATTCAATTGGCGAAGCAATCGCATAAACCACCAAGCTTAGAGAGAAAGAGAGGAGGTGAAGAAGAAGATTACCGAGTTGAGACCCCACTTCTCATCGTCATTGATCTGGGAGTTCCAAAACTCCTTGAGTTTCTCCACCGACGAATTCGCCATGGCGATCGCTCCGAAGGGTTTAGTCCTGGGGTGAGGGTTAGGGGTTTTGCATCCAGATCCAGGGCCTTTACTATTTCTTTCTCGATGAATAAGAGAAGAATTTTTTTTAAGTATGGTGATAATGGGCCTACTTGGGCCATACAGCCCATATCTAAGGAACGAAAAAAGGAAAAAAAACAAAAATATGGTTAGGGGTTTTGCATCCAGATCCAGGGCCTTTACTATTTCTTTCTCGATGAATAAGAGAAGAGTTTTTTTTTAAGTATGGTGATAATGGGCCTACTTGGGCCATACAGCCCATATCTAAGGAACGAAAAAAGGAAAAAAACAAAAATATGGCTCCGACTCCACTGGGGATCGAACCCAGAATCTCTGGTTCCGTAGACCAGCGCCTTATCCATTGGGCCATGGAGTCCCTGTTAGAACTTTTTTTTAATTAAGTTATTTATAAATAATTATTAATGTAGGATCAGGTTAATCCACTGTGGTGGATTATCCATTTATCAGATGACGCGTGTCCACGCAATGATCTGGTAATCATCTGGCGACCAATGGCCACACTTCGCACCCAAACCCATCAATCTACTCACCACTGAAGCGAGGGAGAGAGAGAGAGAGAGAGAGAGAGAGAGAGAGAGAGGATTTTGTCCCCTTTTGTTTATTCATGGAGGGTGTGGGAGTTCACAGCGCCGGGGTGATATTCTCACTCTCTTCCTCTCTCTCTAGGCCAAGACCCACATGCCCTCTCCTCGTCAAATCCATGGCCACCCAAAAACCTGGAACCAAAGTTGGTGGTACCAGAAAGGTGAGAAATTTTAGTACCAATCTCAATTCTCGTGAAAATAGTTTTTTTTTTTTTTTTTTTTTTTTTTTTTTTTTTTCCAAAATCTTGTTTACAACCGTGTGTTCGATTTCTACACTCTCTGGATTCAGGGTTTCCTCAAAATTGCTTCTTTTCAGAATTGCTTCTTTTCAGCCTGAATTCTGAGTAATTTATTGTTACCTAAATTGGCAATGTTTTCAAATTGGTGCATTTGAGTTCTTAAATTCCAGTTCGCTCTCCTTTTTGCATATGCCTTAGATTTCGTAACTAGTTCGAATAAGTCGGTCTATGAGACATTAGGATGTGCCTGGTACCAAACATCAGAAGCTGCCCAATTACATGGGAATAGGCAACATTGATTATACTTAGTAAGATTCAGAAAACAAAAAAAAAAACAAAAAAAAGTGAAAGAAAGAAGGATTATGTTATTGAGTTCTCGTGTATCCACCATAATCTTGCTAAAACCTCAGGCAACCATGTATCAGTGCTCATGTAGATTGTAAATGTGGCTCGAATTTCTCTGTAGATTAAATCAGTGGCAAACCTCAATGTGACAGTATGTATATATGAAGCAGGGAACTACAGTTTTTCCTCTCGGCGAACCGGGGCCGCGAGAGATAAACAACAACAATAAGCCACCTATAAAACTTTTAACGAATGTCGAGAAGCTTCGGCTCCTAAGCAAGGCGGAGAAGGCGGGACTACTTTCGGCGGCGGAGAAGTTTGGCTTCTCGCTCTCCACCGTGGAGAGGCTGGGGCTTCTCTCAAAAGCAGAAGAGCTAGGACTTCTATCAGCAGCCACAGACCCCGGGACCCCCGGGGCACTCTCCACTCTGAGCCTTTTCTTGCTAATCTTAGGCCCAGCTTGTGCATACATTGTGCCTGAGCAATACCCCTGGGAAATTGCCCTTCAGATTCTTGTGGCTTCAATCGGTGTGGTCGGCGGATCAGCGGCGTTTGCTGCATCCAATTTTGTCTCCAAACTGCAGAGATCGAGTTAAATAACTTAATATTGAGCTACTTGTTCTTGTGATTATAATTGCAGCTTAACAGCTGAGTTTTATCCCTTTCCAGTTGTGTTGTATTCCTTTTTCATTGTATAGAAGACAACTTTATTTCTGCTGAAAATATGCTTTTGCCTGTTTCTCAATGAATAGGAATTTTGTGTTTTGATAAGAACCCAAAAGGTAACTAACTAATAAACAACAGAAACAAGATTAATTACATATTTGGTTGCAAACAATCATCTCTTCAGCACATTTCATAACATCCAGATGATGAATATTCTCTATTTTCATGCCAAGTTTCTTGTACTAACAAAAATATAATCGCCCCGGTATTCCAAGAAAACTTTCAATAATGATGCCACACAACTTTCTCACGCACTCTTTTCACTGAAAAAATCCCCAAAAAAAAACAAAAAAACAAAACAGAGTGTATCAGAATCAGAGCAAAGTGAAAAGTGGCAACAAAGAAACAAATACAATATTAATATTAAACGGTGGCTTGATAGCCGTTTAGAAGCAGAGGAGGAAGCGACTGAAAGTACAAAACCAAGCAAAGACACCGATTGAGAACTGACCTTAAACTCTTTTATACAACTTCTTGTTCTCCAATATTTTCTTCTTCTCCAGTAATTTCTTCCATTGCTGGTGTTCGAATATCATAGCCTTGTCGTGCAAGCTGAAAAAAATGGTATTAGAATATTAACTAACGATGTTCAAATTAACAAAAAAATGTCAGCAACCACGAAAGAAAGAAGCTCAAGTACTATAGCTTGTTGCGAAAAAAAAAAAAACATCAAAGTCGCGCAAGAAAGATGACGGGATGAAGAAAATAGCTTCCAGTATTTTCTATGGAGACGCGAAAAGATGATAGAAAATTGCCTGCCTCAGTAGGCACCAAATTTCTGTCTAGGGCGCCCTTTTCGGGGGGGGGGGGAGTAACATGCAAGAGAACAGGTGACGGCAGTTGGCAAACAAAATGAAAAGCACGACTCTGATGCAGCCGAAATATCACCCTCGAGAGAAGAGGCATCATAAAATAATTCATGGACGTATGCTGCAAAGGTCGGTCACAATATTCCTCTCAATGCATGTAATGATACTATTCGTATTACTATTTAACATCAGGAGAAACTTCTTTGCCATGATGATGGAACAAGGAACAAGGAACAAGGAAAGGCCATTATAACTGTGAATAACTGCAACATGTTCTCACAAGGTGCACAAAGAAGCGCGACCGTAATTTTCAATTCTGAGAAAACTGTACTTGGTCCGACTGTAATCACTAGCCAAACAAACAATTTAGACAGATTTTGGTTGGTGTACCCTCAGAAAGCATCATTGTAAATTTGCCAAGAATCCAAATCTTCACAAGGATAAACAATCTCCGAATACCAATTGAGACGACCTTGTGGGGAGCTACACTCCACCCACAATGGTCATTAGCCGGGGAGCCTCGCTCTACCCGCTATATAACCCTGGCTCAGCCAAGACTCATCTCACATTTCCGGCTGGTGAATGGCTCAGATACCAATTGAGACGCCCCGCCTTTCTAGGGGGTCACCCATCCTAGAACTACTTTAGCTCTACCACGCTTTACTCTTTTAACCTCTTGGATCTTGCTACCATCCAAAATGCTATAGCCAGATTAAGAGATTTAGTTCTATTATATCATTTATATATAGGACTAATCCAAATTTCGGAGGTGTCACATTCTTTTCCCCTTTAAGCTCTGAGTCAGGCTCAAGCACACTCACAAGCACCGGGCGATGTGAGACTCGTCTCGCTAGCATTAGTCGACCTTGTGGGAGCTACACTCTACCTACAACGGTGATTAGCCAGGGAAGCCTATCTACTATAGGCTCACCAATAACTAAAATTACTTTCTCGAGCAACACGAAAGAAGCATTTATTCAAGGATAACAAAATTAATTAAGAAACAGAAAGTCACTTTGAACACCAATAGGAATCGACGACAACAGAGCATGAATTAGTGTACTAATTGTATGGCTACCTTCGAGCTGCGTAACTTAAAAGAATTCAGAATTCTCTCTTCCTAGAAAGTGATAATGAAAAAAAAAAAAAAAAAAAAAAAAAAAAAAAAAGGTTATGTTCCAACAAATCATAAAGAAATTAGTAATCAGACTGAAATCATCTCAAATCAGAATATATTTTTTTTTTTTTTAAAAAAAACAATTTCCAAGCACCGGATTTTGTGTTGGATGAAAGGAGGGAGGAAGGGAGGGAGGGATACTTGACGGAGCGGGCGCGGGTGGCGAGGGCGGAGGTTTGGGTGCTGAACCAGGCGACGGCGGCGAAGGCGAAGCAGCCGCTCCACGTGGCCACCAGCCGCTGCGGGTCGGCGTGCGGCACCCCCGAGTCCCCTCTGTACACCTTCTTCCACAATTCCTCCATCTCCCTCGCAAAGACCCTTCTCTCTCTCTCTCTCTCTCTCTCTCTCTCTCTCTTTGAAGGTTGGGATTGAAAGTAGCGGGGAATTTCTTGCGGAGGAGGTAAAGAGCACCCGGGGCCTGGAGGCTTATATACCAAGGAGGCTTATATACCAACTTTCTGAGCAATCCCAGGCCGTTTATTATTTAAGCCCACTTATTTTAGTCGGTTCGGATCGAGATCCGGATCCGGATCCGGCCCGGCCTACAAAATATAATATCTAAGCTAAGTTGATGTATTATATTAATGGGTTAATTGCATACGGCTCCCTATAAACATATCGAATAGCAAGTTCAACTTTTTCATATTTATTCCTTCAAAAGTTCAACGTTATTCATATATATCCTTACCGTCTATCTCTGTTAGAAAAATCTAGTTAACCATAGATTAAATACTTAATTTTGGTTAGTTAGTGAGGTAAATTTATTTTTTTACCCTCTCAGATATTTCTGCATTATTTTTTAGAGAGATATTTTTGAAAAGGCAAAACTGTCATTTTATATATAATCTGTTAAAAAATAAACAATGAACTAACGATAATAAACCAGAGGGATATATATGAATAACGTTGGACTTTTGAAGGGATAAATATGAAAAGTTAAACTTTGTAGGGATATATCTGTTATTCGATATATTTACAGGGAGCCATATGTAATTAACCCTATATTAATTTAGGAGCCGCTTCGTCTAAACGGAGCAACCAAAATAGGCTGAATGAAAGCTTTCCATTATATAAATTAGAATTACATTATTTTAAAAATAAGTATAAGTTGATGAACAAACAAACAAAAAATAAAATTAATTTTATATTTAAATAAAAATGTAATTATTTTTATAAATAATAATAATAATAATATTTGTATAGTTAAATTAGATTAGTAAGAATAAGAATAATTATAATTTTAAAATAGTAATATTATTATCTAATTAATTAACACAAAATATTAATTAAATAATAATTTAACTTATTTAATTAACTATTGCTAGATAATTATAAATATTAATTGATTAAAAAATTATTGTTAATAAATAATTTAATTAATCATAAATAATTTAATAAATTAATAAAATAATTAGATTAGTCAAAATATTAGATTAATTAAAATTATATTTATTTTAATTAAACTTATTCTTTACTAGAAATAAGCTTGTTTAGAAAAAAATGTTGAAACTACTGTTCTAATATTATACCGACTTGTTCACCTTAATTTATTGATGTTCTTGATCGAGATAAGAGACACGAGTTCTTAATCGAGATAAGAAAGTTGCGAGATAAATTTTTACCGGAGAGTTTTTGGATCTAGAGCTATCCTTTATATAATTATTTTGGATTGCGGTGATGTAGGATCTAATTGTTGTATTTATACTTTATTTTTGTTTTCTAAGAAGTGACTTTATATTTTGAATGTATATCAGATGTACAGTAAATTATATTTCAGTCAATTATATAGTCCCTACACATTTTTTTCAAAGAATATAATTGTCCTCAGCACACGAAAAAAAAAATAAACTGAAGGGGGACCGGCCGTGGGGTTACCGAGCACACCTCAACCCACACAGCACACGAGCGCAGCGGAAACAGAATCTTTCGTAGATGAAAGTAGGCGAAAACGATTGTAGAAAACAAGCACGAGAATAACTAAAGAAATAAAACAAATAAGGAAATGTAAGGACACGAGAATTAAGTGGTTCGGCCAACAATGCGTCAACCTACGTCCACGGGCAAGACCACCTCAATGCGTTATTCGATTAATCCACGGCACAAAAGTACAAGGAGTAAAATTGGATTACAAGAAACTCTCTCACGGAGGCTCTCCACGTTTTTCCTCTCAATTAGGATTTTTCAATGAAGCCCTAAAAATAAAAGATGAATCGCAAGAGTTAATATAACTCTAAAAACCTAATTCTAATAGGAAACGATCTCCACCGTCCATCCGAGATTTTAAATCACTTCTAGTCGTCGTCCATATTATCTTAAGAATTATCTTTAAGATATTCCTAAATCATCCCTAATCTTTAAGAACAAGATTGGATCAAATCCATATGGACTCGAAACATGATTTTACATAATCCAACAATTCTCCCACTTAAAAACATGTGCCGAATTTCATAAAACACAAAATTGAATATCTTGCCAAATTCCCACTCTCCTCATGTAGCTCCAAGACCGAGAGAAGTCATACTCCAATTGAACTTCTCTCGAGTTACCGGTTTCGTTAAAATATCCGCTGGATTCGCATCTGTGTGAATTTTCAACAATGAGATAAACCCCTCATCCACCACATCTCTCACGAAGTGATAGCGAATATCAATGTGTTTCGTCCGAGAGTGAAACGCCGGATTCTTCGCCAAGTGTATTGCACTTTGACTATCACAATTCACTCCCACCACATCTTGCTTCACTTTTAATTCTCCTAAAAGTCTTTTTAGCCAGATAGCCTCCTTACAAGCATGTGTCATTGCTATGTACTCCGCCTCCGTCGTCGACAAAGCGACTACCGACTGAAGCTTCGACTCCCAGCTAATAGCACCACCGCCCATGGAGAAAACATAACCCGTGGTAGACTTTCTTCTGTCTTTATCTCCTACGAAATCTGCATCCACATATCCGACGCACTCCAAACCCGCAGAACCATAACAGAGTGAGAAATCTGCAATACCTCTCAAATATCTGAGAATCCACTTCACTGCATTCCAATGTTCACAACCTGGATTCGCCATATACCGACTCACTGCTCCCACTGCTTGAGCAATGTCGGGTCTCGTGCACACCATGGCAAACATAAGGCTCCCTACTGCCGATGAATATGGTACCCGAGCCATGTCGGTCTTTTCTGCTTCCGTACCCGGTGATTGCTCGGCCGACAATTTTAAATGAATAGGAAACGGGGTAGAAACTGGCTTTGCGTTCTGCAAGTTGAAGCGCCGCAGAACCTTCTCCACATAACTCTTCTGTGAAAGCCAAACTTTCCTATTCTTTCTCTCCCGTAGTACCTTCATCCCGAGTATTTGATTCACAGTTCCTAAGTCCTTCATATCGAACTCACCGGCTAACTGAGTCTTCAAGATAGATATCTGGTCCTTGTTATTTCCGGCGACCACCATGTCGTCGACATATAATAACAAAATACAGAAGCTCCCGTCATTATAATCGTAGAAATATGCACAATGATCCGCTTCAAGCCTATCAAAACCCAAACTTATAATGAAGGAATCAAATCGCTTGTACCAACACCTTGGCGCCTGTTTCAAGCCGTACAACGATTTGTTCAACCGACAAACCAAATACTCCTTGCCTTTTTCGACAAAACCTTCCGGTTGCGACATATATATCTCCTCCTCCAGGTCACCATGCAAGAATGCTGTTTTTACATCCATCTGCTCGAGCTCCAAATCCATGACCGCTGCGATCGCCAAAACAGCCCGAATAGTGGTAAGACGAACCACCGGTGAGAAGATCTCATCGAAATCGATTCCCGGCTTCTGAGCATATCCCTTCACCACCAATCTTGCCTTGAACCTCTCCACATTCCCATCTGTATCCTTTTTCACTTTAAACACCCACCGACATCCAATCGCGTTCATTCTCTTCGGCAAATCAACAAGTTCCCAAGTCTTGTTCTTCCGAATTGACTCCATCTCCTCCTCCATCGCGCATTGCCACTTCCCAGCGTCAGTCGACTCACAAGCCTCCTTATACGAAGTCGGCTCATCTTCTTCCGCTAAAGCAACATATGCACTAACATGGTTTGCAGAAGGAATAAATGAAGTAATATAGTCATTATACCTCGCAGGAGGTCTAATAACTCTACTAGGACGCCCGGAATCCGCTGGCGACTCTACCGGTGAATTTGTATCTTCGAATGATTGCGGAGATTCCAAGTCAGGTTCATCATCAACCACTTCATCATCCTGTTGTGCTTGCTCAACTTGCACCTCATCGCGCGCTTCAAAGAGCTCAATTGGAATCATAGCATCATCATCTTGCTTTTCCTTGGTGCCTTGAAAGGACCCTTCATTGAAGATAACGTCACGACTTATGACTATTTTGTGGGTAGTAGGGTCCCACAATCGATACCCCTTAACACCTTTCGCATAGCCAAGAAATATACACCTCCGAGAGTTCTTATCCAATTTTGACCTTTTCTCCTTCGGTATCCACGCATAAGCATCACATCCAAAGACACGAAGATAGGAGTAATCAACGGACTTGCCGCTCCAGACTTCTTCAGGAATTTCCAAACCAAGTGATTTTGTCGGCGCTCTTTTAATCAAATAACAAGCCGTGCTCACGGCTTCCGCCCAAAATCTCTTGTCGAGTTTTGAAGTACTCAACATGCTACGGGCCCTCTCCATGAGTGTTCTATTTAACCTCTCCGCTACACCATTTTGTTGCGGTGTACCGGGTACCGTGAGATGCCGCTTAATTCCATGCTCAATACAAAACTCATCAAATTCTCTTGAACAATACTCCCCTCCGTTATCAGAACGTAGGCACTTAATTTTTAAATCCTTTTCATTCTCCACAAGAGTTTTGAACTTCTTAAAAGTCTCAAACACATCGGACTTTCGCTTTAGAATATACACCCAAGCCTTCCGAGAATAATCATCAATAAATGAAACAAAGTAGGAACATCCGCCCAACGAAGTATCGGGCGACTCCCAAGTATCCGAATGAATCAACTCGAGATGCTTCTTACTTCTTTGATGTGATAGAGAAAAAGACAACCTTCGTTGCTTCCCGTAGATGCAATCTTCACAAAAATCTAATGGCGCAGACTTGTAACCTGAAAGAAGTTCACGGTTGGATAATACCTGCAATCCGCGCTCACTCATGTGTTCTAAACGGCGATGCCACACCGTTGAAGACTCCACCTTTGCGCTTGCAACAACCGCTTCTCCCACTTGAGTCTCGCCCACTAATCTATAAAGGCCACCTACTTGCTCTCCTTTCATCAACACCAAACAACCTTGACATACCTTCAAGCGATCTTTCTCGCCGATGAATTTAAACCCTTGTTTGCAAAATTTTCCAAGTGATAGAAGACTTTTTCGAAGTGCAGGAACATGTCGAACATTAGAAACCGTCCGAATAACACCATCAAATATCTTGATCCGAACGTCTCCCACTCCAACCACCGGACATGCCGTGTTGTCACCCAAATAGATAACTCCACAATCCCGTGACTTATAAGAATGAAACCACTCCCTATAGGGAGTCATGTGGAATGACGCCCCCGAATCCAAGATCCAATGATAAATAAGCTCGGATCTATCCAATGTGACTAACGCATCTCCGTCTTCTGAACTAGCCGACTTAGCATCCGCTTCGGCTATATTACCTTGAAAATTATTTGAATCGGATTTACCATCAACTCTTTTAACCTGACAATCTTTCTTCACATGCCCCAACTTTCCACAATTCCAGCACTTTACTTTCTTTTTGCCCTTGGATTTTGATCTCGACTTTCCTCGATCACCATACTCCCTCTCGAAAGGTCTTCCCCGTGCTATCATAGCCTCCCCCGAAGAACTTCCTTGGCTAGACTTCCGCCTCATCTCCTCGGTAAGTAATGATGCAACAACCGACTCCATCTTAAGGGTTTCAACATGGCTCAAGTTCATAATCAAATTATCCAAGTTTCCGGCATCGAGCAAAGTAAAATACTTGCCTTTTCTTCTTCATCAATTCTCACGTCTAGGGCAGCGAGTTTGCTCACGATAGAGTTGAATGTACTTAGATGTTCTTGTACCGGTGCCCCGTCCTTCATTTTTAGATTGTACAATTGTCGCCGTAAGAAAATTTTGTTCACCAATGACTTTCCTTCATAGAGATTTTTTAATTTATCCCAAATCCCTTTTGCGGTAGTCTCGGTCTCCACATTGAATAACACCGAATCATCCAGTGCCAAATATAGGTTTGCCAAAGCCATCTTGTCATTCTCTTCAAATTGTTTATCCGTCATCCCTTCCGGTTTATTCTCTATTCCTTGCAGGGCAATCTCACAAGCATCTTTAATCAAAACTGCTTGCATCTTTATTTTCCACAACGCAAAGTTCGCTCCATCAAATCGAGAAATCTCATACTTTGTCGCTGAAACTTTCCCCGCCATCGTTTCACCGTCAACGAACTACGAATAACCAAACGCTCCGATACCAATTGAAGGGGGACCGGCCGTGGGGTTACCGAGCACACCTCAACCCACACAGCACACGAGCGCAGCGGAAACAGAATCTTTCGTAGATGAAAGTAGGCGAAAACGATTGTAGAAAACAAGCACGAGAATAACTAAAGAAATAAAACAAATAAGGGAATGTAAGGACACGAGAATTACGTGGTTCGGCCAACAATGCGTCAACCTACGTCCACGGGCAAGACCACCTCAATGCATTATTCGATTAATCCACGACACAAAAGTACAAGGAGTAAAATTGGATTACAAGAAACTCTCTCACGGAGGCTCTCCACGTTTTTCCTCTCAATTAGGATTTTTCAATGAAGCCCTAAAAATAAAAGATGAATCGCAAGAGTTAATATAACTCTAAAAACCTAATTCTAATAGGAAACGATCTCCACCGTCCATCCGAGATTTTAAATCACTTCTAGTCGTCGTCCATATTATCTTAAGAATTATCTTTAAGATATTCCTAAATCATCCCTAATCTTTAAGAACAAGATTGGATCAAATCCATATGGACTCGAAACATGATTTTACATAATCCAACATAAACAACATGAGTTCAGTAGTAGTAGAACTTGAGTAGTAGAATTCAAGGTTGATAGTTTGTTAGTATTTGATATTTAGTGTTCTAATAATCTATATATAGTTCTTGGACAAATCTACACAAAATATACGGTATTATTCCAACTTAGATTGAAACACTCTTACATGTTGTGTGAAAGAAAACATGCATTAAAGATAGAAGATTATTGGATTCAAGTGAAAAGCTGCCTCTTGGATCTGCTAGCCTTACCTTGCGAACCATACACAGCCTCTCTGCAAACAACCTCATCGATTAGCTCCTTAAATATTGATCTCTCAATCTCTAGTACTATCCACGGAACCTCTGTACTAAGATCTGTCCATCCTTCTGATTGCATCATTACAGTCTCATGTGCTATCAAATTGCTGTCATCACCGCAGCTGCCGCCATCTGTCTTAATCCCTTCAATCTCGGAACATAATTCTTTTAGTAGGCGTTGCCCGCTAGGAAACTTGTTGCTGATCCTTTTAGCGCGATAGAATATTTCAGGTAGAGGGCTGGGGCTTGTTAAGTGTAACTTCTGAACCAAAAGCTCATTCACTAAGTCGAACACGAGCTTTCGTCGCAGCTTATCTAGATCAGTCTTTCTTTGTTTCCTGCTCTCGCGGATATTATCAGGTTTAAGAAGCGAGCTTGACTTTGTTTGCTCCAAGACAAGGAAGAGATCAGGGTTTATTGGGTAGCCTGAGGGGTGGAGCTGAACTGGAGTAGAGGTGAGGTCTTTCATAAGAAGACCTGAAGCTATAAGTATCTCCGACAAGTAGCGGTGGTCTGGGCTCTGTGTTTCACACAATGAGGCTATGTGGTCGGTGGTGGGGTCTTTATTGTCGGTCGAGCTCAGCTGTGTGAGCTTTCGAAGTAAGTTCTCGATGTTCTTTAGCTTTTTGTCAGTGAATTCAGACCTGGACTTCTGTAGTGGATTCTCGGGTTTGTCCTCTGATTTGCTGTTGTCTGAAGTTTTGAGCTTGTCATCTGTTACATTCATTAGAAGAATCTTTTTAACACGATCAGTTACTAAAGAATAGATAATGAAATAGCTAATTTTTGTCAGCAAGTATGTTTCCATAATATTTCTTCGTAAGCAGATGACCAATCAGTAATTCTCACATTAATTAGCGTTGACTTATCCTTGAAATGTATGAGTTATTGATCCTGAAATGTGGGGAGAGCTCCAGCTAATTATTCTTTATTTTGAGTAAGCAGTTAGGATTAATGGTACATCCGACGCACTGGCCCTCCTACCTTACAAGCATCAATGCAGTTAATACTAAATAGCCGTTATTCTCCCAAAGCTTCAATTATTAGAGAACGCGTGTTTTTTATATTTATGTTCAATTCTCCTCTTCGTGTATGGACTCGAGACATTTTAATAGGTCAAAAACGTGAACTTGAATTAAATAGGATGAAATTAAACGATACTAGAAGCCTAACGGGACTCAAACTCATAATTTTCTGTTCTGATACCATATTAAACAACCTTTATTCTTCAAAAGCTTAAACTATTAACTAACGTTGTTTTAATATTTGTATTAAACAAGTGTAAATCACTGTCACTCCTCCAACAAGCATTTCACATGAATATTCAGAAGCTGGTCTGAGTTAAGGCAGTAGGTAATCTGCTTGTTTCAAACTCTATGTTTGGGTGGCAGCTATTATATGTAGGACCTCCTAATTACTTGACATCTTATGCAACTTATCAAAACGTCCTTTCATCCTTCTGTTATGATTCAGCAAAACGTTAAAATGCATCCGTTGAGTAAATTTTGAAACATAGTACAGTGTGCTGCCTATATATGGAGCTGTTGCAAAACATGGCTATTCATCAAGAGAACATGGTATGTTTTCATATCTAGGACATTTAATTGCAAGAGATAGTGCTATGTTATGATCTACAGAGACACTCTAGTCTAATTATGACTACACATTGGTAGGTCATATATTGGGGTCCCATATAAAAGTTTGTACTATTTCCAAGTAATGCTTCAGAAGTAAAAATGATTCTAAAATGAAGTCATCTTTAATTTGGCAGACATATTGTACATCTGTATAACCTTGGTTAAGAATTTTTTGAATTAACTCACATATTGTCCTTGGTGATATAATTGCCACTTAGACTCAGGGTAATATAGCTTAAGTTGGACAGAGAAGAAGAAGAAGAAGAAGTAGAGCAATTAAACTGAATATTATGGACAGAAGTAGCGCAGGTACCGTCTTCTCACCTCTGTGGGCATTTGCTGTGTTGTCTTCAGAAGGAAAAGTCAAGTCTTCCGGGTAATGTGCGACATCTAGCACAGAGACCGGACTTGGCTGTTGCACAGGAACAGTTGCAAGCTCGGTCGTTACCGCATCCTCATTCGAACAACTCATTGATTTCTGAGCAAAAGAATGAGCGGGAGAATTTAATTAACAAGGTGGCATATTATTTGATAATCAGTTATACAATAAGAAAGTAATAACACTGGGAAATTTACTGTGGATTTCTTTCTGCAACAAAAAATGGAAAAGAAACCACTTGTCCCTTTCCGCAATCGATAATCTAGATGTAGCTGGAAATGAATGTCCACTTATTTTCCTCTCGTTTTGTCATCTAATATATAGTGAGCATTCATGGAACAAATGGCTAAAGGCGAATGCTAGTACCTTGTTTTTTAAGACTGCAGCTGCTTTCCTTGCCTTCCTACCGGATAGATTGCGACTTCCTTGTTGAACAAAAGAGATGTTCATTTCTTTAGACTTGTCAGCACTTGTTACCTCTACATCCACCTGCGAGGCTAAGCTAATATTACTGTCTGATCTCAGGCTCCTCGTTCCACTTGTCTCACTCAATTGGTCATCATCACACTCTTGTGCTTGAGCTGGTCTTCTTCTCGGTTTGTTTCTTGGAGAAACTGAATCCGCAGTGTCTCTATAACTAGATTGCTTTTGTGACTTGCTTGATTCAGAAGAAGGAATAGGAGGTCGTGATCTCCTATTGACATCATGTTTCCTCTGCTGTAACCTTGGGCTTGTCGAACTTGAATATTTCTCCAAATTACCATTATTTTCTCTTGGCGATTGCTGTTGCCTAGACGAGGTCGGCATCCTTTTTAGACGGTAATTTTGTGAAGCATTTTCTTCATTTTTACTCATGCACTTCTTCTCTGTTGATGAAGCAGGCTGAGGAGTAGTAATTACTCGTGGGCTTACCTTAGGGGTTAGATCTTTAGCCTTCTTCTTATTGATAGAGGTTTGACTCTTATTGATTTGATCGCTTGTTCGCAGTTGTGGAAGACCTGGCAAAGCTTCTACTGGAATTATTGAAGCAGCAGAAGCACTTGATAGGTTGATGGACTTGGCAGACTTCATGATAACAATAGGGGAGTTGAAAGTTCTTGGACTAGTGTTTTTTTTTGTTAATGCAGGGAATGAATGAGAAATTTGCGCACTATGGGCATTCGTCGATCTCACTTTCTCTTCATCCACAGCTGGAGCTTTGTTTTTATTGGTTTCCAAAAGCCCTTTGGCTTGCATGGAGTCCAAAATCTGTTTAAGAGCCCTGAGATCTCTATTGGACTGCTGGAATTCTAGCTCTTTAAGCCTGTTCTCTATGTCAGAATAAACCGACACACTTTGCTGCTGCTTTATGTGAGCTTCTCGCAACCGAAATGGTGTTTTCTGGGAAATACGGGCCCGGTCTTGCTGCTTCCAAGGAGCTGTTTCAATTGGAAGTCGAGAGTTAGACATAGGCCTGTTGGGAAAGCTCTTTTCCGATTGTTTGATCTGATATTGCTTTCTTTCAAGACTCACTTGAGATGTATTTGTCATCATATCAATATTTTTGTCTCCCCTGTGTGTCACAGAACTGGTATCAGCGCGCACTTGAACCAAATTTGAGTTTGGCATTCCTTCCAAACCCATGAGTTTTGCTACAATGCTAGGAGGCCGCTTGCTACTCTGCGGTTCTTGTTGAAGATTCATGCCACTTCTCTCTAAATCAATCACCACCGGGTTATGTTTCGATTCTAAGTTCGCGTTTTTTAAGCAACCATCTCTGCCATCTAATGAAAACCTCGCGATCTCTCTTAGCTTCGATGAAGCCTCCCTCCCATCAAATGAGAAGCGAGGTTGATCCTGCGGTAATAGGGAGGAAGTATCTCTTGCATCATAAGACAGTCTGGCTGGTTGGCTGGCTTCGGAGAAATTATTCCAAGGTGCTTCTTTGAGCTTCAACAACACTCGGAGGGATTCATCGAAAACCGTGCCTGCTGGGGATTTTCCATTGTGATAGTCATTTGTTGAATTGGTAGAAAGCCGCATTGGCCTCGGGGAGTCTTTGTAGTTCATTAGATGGTTCTTCGCTTCCTCCTTGGTTGAAGTTTTAATAGATAAGCTACGAACGTCTTTATACGCTGAATCCTTCGCAATGCCTCGGAAGTCGATGGGCTGCCGACCAAATTGAGCTGGTCCAATGCTCAGTTCAGAGTTCTTCTCTTTTGTCAAACTCTTTATGGGCTTCTCTGGGAATTCGATTCGGTCGACGGAGGTAAGCTCTTGTTGTTGTTGTTGTTGTGTTGATTTGTATTCAAGAGACGAGAACGACGAGGAAGACGAGGACGAGAATGACGCCGTTGGTAATGACTCCAGTGAAACTCTTTGATTCTCATTCCAGCTCTGGCAGAGATTTTTCTCCTGAAAGGAAAATTTCCAATTGTGAATCACTCAGTGACTTGCTCTTTCCAAGTAAAAAGTGACCTATGAATTTACAACAGAACTCTTACGAAAGGCATTTGCGGAGAACATGCGACTCGCTGTGCCCCTACACTTGCGCTGTTCAAAAGAATGCGTCCTAGAGATGAATGGCAACAATCAGTCAGATGGAAAGAATGCATCTAAACCAGGCATAAGCAATACTACATTCGCATAAGAAATTAACTTAAGAATTTGAATTTGGTTAAAGATAAACTACAAAGAATGAAAATGAAATTGAGAAGTAATAGTAGAGGGACCTGAAGTTAGTCTTCTATGGGCATTTCCGTTAAGACGACTTCCGGCGAGGAGACTTTGGCGGTCGAACAGTTGGAAGATGCCGGTCATGCACCCAATCTGCCTCTGCAATTCTCGGTTCTCATCGCCGAACGCGTGTAGAAACTTGGCCGACATTTTTCACCCTCTCAAATTAGCAGCAGCAGCAAGAGCTATTGAAAGTCAAAGCCTTGTTTTGTTCTTCCCTCACAATCTAAGGCTTACAACTCAGTGGGTTGAAATGTGTATTCAAAGTGTAGAAGACACAATTCAAGTTCTGCTGAGGCTTAAAACAAGCATTGGAAGAACCTCCTTCCAGTGATGAATGTGACAACATCCTTCCAGCATTTACCCCAGAAACCTCCACCCAACAAATTATCTCTAAGCAAAAACAAAGGGATCACACAGCTCTCTCTTTGGGGCCATATGCCCCTAAACGCATAGAGAGCAGCATCTCTCCTGTAGCTCCAGGGGACAGCCCACTTCAGATTTATTCCAACTCATATGGTTACCAAAACCAAACCACATTACTCTGCAACCCCACCGAAAACTCTCTTTCATTATATGCACACAGGAGAGGTGAATTATGCATCAATTAGGATCTATGTACAGTGACCACACAAAAAATGCAAAGATATGTGAGGAAAAGGAAAAGGAAGAGAAAAAGTTTAAGGGACCCAACATCCCAGCCACCTTAACTCCCTCCAATCATCAACAAACCCAAGAAGGTATTGCAAGAGGGTGAACGAAAGAGAGGTAACTCTTTTTTTTTTTTTTTTTTTTTTTTTTTTAATGGTTGGGTCTTGTAGAAGGAAGCACCAGAGGGAGAGGAGAGGGGAGTAAGATCCTTATTAAAGAAAGTATAGTGAAGTACTATTATTATTATTATTATTATTATTATAGAGTTGAAAGGTGAAAAAAAGGTGTTGCATGATCCCAAAGATGGTGATAGGTGCCAATGGGAAGAGGATTATCAGGATAAATAAATAAAAAAAATAATAATAATATGAATTGGTCTTAAGTGCTTTGGTGTCTTTCACAGACCATGCCATGTGCCTGACTATGAATAAGTTACTTCTGATTATATTTTTGAGTTTTGATAGCCGTACATTATGGCATTCAGTTCACAGGATGTTGATAAATCTATCTGTTGTTTATAGAGCTGTTTGAACTAATAATAATAATAACAATAATAATAATAATAATAATAATAATAATAATATTATTATGACTTAAATAGTTCTACTCAATAATGATATTTTACTATACATTTCTTTTTGAGTTACTATCTTCTCGTTTTTCACTAGAAAACATAAAATAGTTAATATAGGCAATGAATCAATTTTCACAATTGCTAAATCGAAACGGCGAAAAATAAATTCAAAATAAATTAATGCAAAAAAAGCAGAAAAAAAAGATATATCAAAATTTATATGATTCGACTACCGACTCACGTCTACGAATAAAAAAGAAGTAAAAATTTTTATTAATGTCAAAAATAAAATACAAAGATTAAATGTTTTAAAAAAATCGAAGCTATATTTAAAATTCAAAATGTCAAATTTACATCCACCCAAACAATAATTTCAAAACGATTTGATTTGGGTGGCCATTCAATGTCCAAGAAGCCAATGAATGGATGCCCTCACCTCGGTGGACTTTAATTAGAGCTATAAACTTTTAATTAGTTGCCGACTTCATCAGCAACATCGTCTTCTTCGGTCCTCTCACAGATTGCTCAATTAATCAGAGCATGACTTTTAATTAAAATTCCGATCTCTGACGTATCTTTTTTGGCCTAAGACTTTCGACTAGTTAAAATTACGACTTTGTTAAAATGATCGAATATGCTTTATCCAAGTATAAGGTTCTAAATTAGACTCTAATTAAGATACGTAGTCTAATTAAACTTTTAATTAAATTCTATTTATAATCAATAAATTAAAATTTTATATTATTTTAATTTAATTAGAATTTGACTTTGAATTTAGATAAATACAAATTTAAACTAAAATATAACAACAATGGGAGCAGAATCAGTGTTTAAGAAGAATTAGAAGAATAATTTTAAGGTAAAAGCAGTGTAAGAGTAATAGAACTTCACCTTAATTCCTTGGCCTTACTGAAATGACCAAACTATCATTTTACTGATAATTCCACTATTAAGGTTTCTCAATTTCTACTTTCTGACTCCAGTAAGAATCACTTTTTTAACAACAATGTGACAATTCTTATTTTGTTGATGTTAACTATCCTGTGAATTAATGATACTGTTATGTCCGTGCGTGTTCTTCAACCGTATTCGGAGAGCGCAAGCTTGCATGAAAGAACGATTTTGGAGAGCACAAATTTCTTTCCTGACAAATTTAGAAAGGCTTGAGGCATTGGACGTGTTTAAATGTTATTGCATGCGTAGGAAACACTGTATGAATGCAGTCCTTCATGTTCCCTACGCGCAACGAACGAAGCACTGTTCTTTGCTTGGTTTTAGTTTTAGCATTTTGTTGAGAATAAATAAGTACTGAATTTTGTATTCTGACAATTAGGATGGATCATGGAGAATGCGCATTGTTACATTTTGTACAAGTCGATTTGTTGGACCACATGCATTGAGGGGAAGGTCCTCTTATCCAACCACTATAGAACAAGGCTAACACGGAGGGTACGGAGGACTCTATGCTATGGGCCACATCTAGTGACATAGATCCAGTTTTTCTGGTTATTTTTGGCTAACTTTGGCAGAAGAGGCTAGCGAACATCGATCAAAATTCATCTGAGATCAGAGCTACCTTAAGAGTAAAATCCAAATTCAGAATACACGAAGCTTATTCGCGCTTTCGATTAATCCAAACATGAACCCAATCGAGTTTATATCTCACCACTTTTCTCGACTTCCGATTCAGGTTTGAATCTGATTAATTGCTTCTCTCTCTCTCTCTCTCGACTTCCATCTCAATTACAGGTAAGGAATGATGTACTTGTCTAACTAACATCTTAATTACGAAGCGCGCTTTTGATTTAGTTGAAATTGATCCAACTCACACTGATTGCATGCATGGCTCAATTATGGGTGGTTAGAGATAGTGCATTGATTTCCTTTGTACAATGATAGCAATTGAACTAATAATACCAGCAGTTGGTGTGATACAATTTTGCAGGAGTTGGTGTAATGATAATAGCAATTTTGCAGGAGTTGGTGTAATACAATCCCCAGTCGGCAATCTATTATTCATCAGGATGCCACACTACAGACTCAATGAGGAACCTTGCAGCAATGAAAAATAGAGCTCTACAAAGTGGTTACTGTTTTATTTTGTAGGCAGGGACGAAGCTACCACTACAATAAAACTATATTATAGCGACACTTTTAAGTATTTCTAAAAACTTAAAAAAATACTGCTGTAAAAAATATCGACACTTGTTATTAGTGTCGCTATATGTACCATCGCTAGGGTGTATAGCGACAAATTACTATAATGTGTCCCAAAAATGTGTCCCTATAACCTAACTTTAGATATAGATGGACTATAAATGGGACACTTGTAAAAAAGTGTCACAAACATATGTCTCTATAATCTAATTTTGTTGTAGTGTATACGTTAAAGTAGCCATGGCCCTCCTCAAATTTTTAATATTACTTATTAGTCCTAAACACTAATTTAACAAAAAAAAATTTAGATAATCATAACTCCCTCAGCTTCTTAATATTTACTTAATTTATTTTTTATGCCAATATAATTTTTTTTGTTTTCTTCTCTGTAAATATTTTAAATAGGTAAAAATATATTAAGAGTCGCATATGAAATACATTCCTTAACTCCAATTATTTTTTTTATATATTTTTTAAAATTCCTACCTAGTGAGCTATTTTATTTAACAAAATAAAATATTAGATTAAATTTAATAATTCTTTGATCTAACAATCATTAAATATTAAAATTTTATTTATTAAAAATATTAAGAAATTGATGGATTGCTAACTGAATTACTGTTACATTTAGTAAAATTTATAGTTATTTGAATATAATAATATAAATAAAATAATTAAAAATTAATTTTAATATTTTTATATTAATTATTAAATTAATAATTTTTTTAAAAAAAATTAATTAGATAAAATGATATTTATGTGCTAAAATTTTTGTTTAAATATATTTGAGCCCCCTGGTAATTAAATTCTGGCTAGGGATGGGGTGTGGAAAATGACAGTGGGAAAAGGATTGAAATAGGCAAGTAGCAGTCTAGCTCAGAAAGAACAGAAACCCACTCTTCCATATCATCATCTCCTGACACCAATCACATGCTCTTAGAAGGATATGTGAAAGATTTCATAACATCAAAACTTGCTTTTCATATTAAAGTAAGTGTTGTATTATAAAGGTTGGTAAAGTACTAAAAGCAGCTGCTTAAAACTGCAGGTTAAAAAAGATGATAATATCTAAAAGAGTAACTCCTCTGTGTGAGAACCATCTGCTTTTTGTCTCACCTGCTGGCTCTTGTTTGTGTCCTTTGAGTTGAGAATGACATGGTTCATTTTGTATTATCTAATCCTAGGCTATATATCAATGGGGCTTTTTATTTGTGAAAAATAGGCCCTCCCACTTATCTTTCTTCTATTATATTCTTTCATATTTCCATGCAATGCTATGTGGCCATTGACTCCAGTTGGAGTTTTGGAGCCTTTGCTAAATTTTGTGGGATTCAACTTGTAATCTTGATAATCAATTTTTACTTTCTGATTCTGATTCTGTTGCAACGAAAGGTCATTACATAGATTTTTCGTACTTGGATACATGACTGATCACTCAAATAACACTGGTAAGATCTTCATGAGGTGAAGAATGTGGTGGTAGTCAGTTAGAAATGGTTGGATTGATGGTTAATTAGGGAGGGGGATTTCTTTGAGTGACTTATACTGGTGAGAATGAGAAGAAGAAGTTGACTTGCAGTTAAGGTGGTATCAGAAGTGGGGGGGGCCTGGGTGTGGGTGGGGTGTGCATGCATGCAGCCCCACATCCACATGCATATAGTAGGAAGGGAGGATCACATGGAGTAGAGACCAAGGCAAAGATCAACAACAACAACAACAACAACAACTACAACTAACAGCTAACTCAAAGACCCAATCATGCCAAGCATGTTCCAAGAAACAACCACCTTCTTGCACAACTAGCTAGGACAGGCACATGATGCCCCTAAATTTTTCTCTTAGAAGCTTCCCCCGTCAGAACCACCATGTGCCCTCGGGTTTTGTCAGAAACGTTGCAGGGGCCTTGGGATCACCAATCTGGATCAGTCAAAATACCTATTTCATAAAGTAGTGAAATGTAGAGAGAGGTTAGTTAGTTCATTATTAATTAACTAGATTACTGAATTTTGTGTTGGTTATATATATATATATATATATATATATATATATATATGTCTTTTTTTATATAAAGTATAAAAATGTTTGTTTAACCTGTAAAGTTTTTTTTTACAAGCAAAAAAGATATAATTATGAAATTTGGTTCAATGGTGCACTGAATCTACCAAAGTGTTTAAGTGCGAATGAGACAGATTAAAGTGTAAACACATTCATGCCATAATTATTAATGTCTATACACAGACTAATTAATGAATTACTTGACAATTGAAATTGTCAATTGTACATATGCATTTATGTCTATAAATGGGTTACTAACTCCACACAGGAAGAATTAAGCATCAAAGCATGAAAGAGAACTAATTAAGTGTGAGGTAAAGTTCAAGAACTTAATTAGTAGCTTATTGAATTTCTTGTTTTTTTTTTAAAAAAAAAAAATTGTTTTCAGATTAAGATTGAAATATTTTCTTGTAACAAGAGAAGGGTGACAATAACTATAAAATCCTTGTATTTAAATTAAGAAAAACATAAGAATGTGAATTTGTATTATGATTTTTTTATATAAAGAAGACATCTCTCTCACTTTTTCTATGAACGCAGCCAACTTGCCGAACTATAAAAATTATTGTCTCTTTTTGTGTATTTTTTTTTTATTATTTTTTGCCTTTTTTTTTATTTGTGTATATTTTTTTTTAATCGATAGAAGATATAGGACGATCATATATAAGTCACAACATTTTCATCTTCTGTAATCAACTATGCAGCATGAACTAGTAGTGATTATGGAGCTGGGTTCTTGGGCATCATGAAGGGGGACCGGCCGTGCGGTTACCGAGCACACCTCAACCCACACAGCACACGAGCGCAGCGGAAACAGAATCTTCCGTAGATGAAAGTAGGCGAAAACGATTGTAGAAAACAAGCACGAGAATAACTAAAGAAATAAAACAAATAAGGGAATGTAAGGACACGAGAATTACGTGGTTCGGCCAACAATGTGTCAACCTACGTCCACGGGCAAGACCACCTCAATGTGTTATTCAATTAATCCACGGCACAAAAGTACAAGGAGTAAAATTGGATTACAAGAAACTCTCTCACGGAGGCTCTCCACGTTTTTCCTCTCAATTAGGATTTTTCAATGAAGCCCTAAAAATAAAAGATGAATCGCAAGAGTTAATATAACTCTAAAAACCTAATTCTAATAGGAAACGATCTCCACCGTCCATCCGAGATTTTAAATCACTTCTAGTCGTCGTCCATATTATCTTAAGAATTATCTTTAAGATATTCCTAAATCATCCATAATCTTTAAGAACAAGATTGGATCAAATCCATATGGACTCGAAACATGATTTTACATAATCCAACAATTCTCCCACTTAAAAACATGTGCCGAATTTCACAAAATTGAAGATCTTGCCAAAATTCCCACTCTCCTCATGTAGCTCCAAGACCGAGAGAAGTCATACTCCAATTGAACTTCTCTCGAGTTACCGGTTTCGTTAAAATATCCGCTGGATTCGCATCTATGTGAATTTTCAACAATGAGAAAAACCCTCATCTACCACATCTCTCACAAAGTGATAACGAATATCAATGTGTTTCGTCCGAGAGTGAAACGCCGGATTCTTCGCCAAGTGTATTGCACTTTGACTATCACAATTCACTCCTACCACATCTTGCTTCACTTTTAATTCTCCTAAAAGTCTTTTTAGCCAGATAGCCTCCTTACAAGCATGTGTCATTGCTATGTACTCCGCCTCCGTCGTCGACAAAGCGACTACCGACTGAAGCTTCGACTCCCAGCTAATAGCACCACCGCCCATGGAGAAAACATAACCCGTGGTAGACTTTCTTCTGTCTTTATCTCCTGCGAAATCTGCATCCACATATCCGACGCACTCCAAACCCGCAGAACCATAACAGAGTGAGAAATTCGCAGTACCTCTCAAATATCTGAGAATCCACTTCACTGCATTCCAATGTTCACAACCTGGATTCGCCATATACCGACTCACTGCTCCCACTGCTTGAGCAATGTCGGGTCTCGTGCACACCATGGCAAACATAAGGCTCCCTACTGCCGATGAATATGGTACCCGAGCCATGTCGGTCTTTTCTGCTTCCGTACCCGGTGATTGCTCGGCCGACAATTTTAAATGAATAGGAAACGGGGTAGAAACTGGCTTTGCGTTCTGCAAGTTGAAGCGCCGCAGAACCTTCTCCACATAACTCTTCTGTGAAAGCCAAACTTTCCTATTCTTTCTCTCCCGTAATACCTTCATCCCGAGTATTTGATTCACAGTTCCTAAGTCCTTCATATCGAACTCACCGGCTAACTGAGTTTTCAAGATAGATATCCGGCCTTTGTTATTTCCGGCGACCACCATATCGTCGACATATAATAACAAAATACAGAAACTCCCGTCATTATAATCGCATAAATATGCACAATGATCCGCTTCAAGCCTATCAAAACCCAAACTTATAATGAAGGAATCAAATCGCTTGTACCAACACCTTGGCGCCTGTTTCAAGCCGTGCAACGATTTGTTCAACCGACAAACCAAATACTCCTTGCCTTTTTCGACAAAGCCTTCCGGTTGCGACATATATATCTCCTCCTCCAGGTCACCATGCAAGAATGCTGTTTTTACATCCATCTGCTCGAGCTCCAAATCCATGACCGCTGCGATCGCCAAAACAACCCGAATAGTGGTAAGACGAACCACCGGTGAGAAGATCTCATCGAAATCGATTCCCGGCTTCTGAGCATATCCCTTCACCACCAATCTTGCCTTGAACCTCTCCACATTCCCATCTGTATCCTTTTTCACCTTAAACACCCCCGACATCCAATCGCGTTCCTTCCCTTCGGCAAATCAACAAGTTCCCAAGTCTTGTTCTTCCGAATTGACTCCATCTCCTCCTCCATCGCGCATTGCCACTTCCCAGCGTCAGTCGACTCACAAGCCTCCTTATACGAAGTCGGCTCATCTTCTTCCGCTAAAGCAACATATGCACTAACATGGTTTGCAGAAGGAATAAATGAAGTAATATAGTCATTATACCTCGCAGGAGGTCTAATAACTCTACTAGGACGCCCGGAATCCGCTGGCGACTCTACCGGTGAATTTGTATCTTCGGATGATTGCGGAGATTCCAAGTAAGGTTCATCATCAACCACTTCTGTCACGCCCCGGGGTCGAAACTGCGACCCGGGCTCACTAACAGATCCGCCATCTGTACGGAAACTGCCGTACAGACGAAGCGCCTAACCTGCAGGAAGAATCAACTACAGAGATACAGATATCAGAGCTGGAAGTAAACTAGTAAGAACTGGAAACCAAACACTGTACAACTGAAGATAATACAATATCCATCTCCCAAATACGATCGTATACCAAGTCCTCTGATACAAAACTCCAAAGGGAGATGTCTCCAATAAAGTACATCAGTGTACAAGCTCTCACTACAAAAATATCCTCACTACATCAGTCTCTCAAACTGTAACATAAAGTACAACTCTATACCTCACAACAAAGGTCTCTCAACAGAGGAAAAGAAGTAACTAATCTACTGAAGCTCTCCTCTGAAGGGGTACCGCTACTCTCCAACGACGGGTAGGGAACTAGCTCGCGACTCCCTCGCCTCGGTCAGAAGGATCCAGCAACTGGAGCAACATGAACAGGAGAAGAAGTTCCTGGGAAAAAAGACACCACGACGGGTGTGAGAACTACTTCCCACAGTAGTTCTCAGTGGGTGCCGTCAACAAGCCCAACGGTCTGCCCACCAAGTCTGCTGGAGGTAAAAGATAACAGAGCAATGAAATCTGAACAAGAAAAGCTGGAGCTACTCTACAGCTGTCATACCTCTATCTAGATACTCAAAAAGTGGAACAGATGAAAGTAAAAGAGACCACTCGCACCCAAGGTGCTCAAAAGACCCAATCGAACTGACTGCCTCGATAGGGTCCAGACCAAAGCCCTGCGCCTGTCGACTAGGAACGCGCCTGCCCACGTACCACGCATCCCCATGAGGATGGGAGTTTACGTGGGGCGTGTCCTGCCCGACTAACTCACCCACTCGCGCGAAACCAAGCCTCAACACCGGCTCATCGTTATCCACAAGCGGCATCTCAGGTGAACGGCGAACTCCAACTGCGGAAAACGGCGCGGCATAGAGTATCACAATTGGCATAAGCGGCTAGTCAAATCCACGCTCACTCTCAGAACGGTAGGACTCAGGATCCCCAAATACCTCGCACAACAGTCGGAGAACTCTCGACGACTCAGCTGCTCGGCTAACTCGAAACACGAGACACTAGCCTCGCCAACGGCTCGCAGCACAAGGCTCACTGGCTGGAGATACTCCACAGCCAGGAACGACCCACAACGCAGGTAACAAAACAGGTCGGACAACACTCAACGACCTGGGACCACCGTCAACCCCAACGGTTCCCAACAGGGCGGACCGGAAGATACTCGACGGCCCGGTACTGCCGTCTGCGCAAACGGCTCCCTCTACGACGGCACAACAGGGAAACAAGACCTCCCGGGACTACCGTTTACCCAAACGGCTCCCGCACAGATAAGCAACCCAGCTACAACTACCAGACTCCACTCTGCTCCCAAGCAAGAGTGCAAAAGCATCCCACACTAAAAGCAAGTCCCCCGCTTCGGCACACTACCCGGGCGAGAAAACACTATTTCCAGGGATGAGGAACAGTGTGGATGTCTAAGCATAAATAACCCTAGCCCAAGTGAGTGGGTTTCTACTAGTCTGGTTACACATACAACATAGGACGGGTGTGCTAGGTCAAGTTCCAAGATAACCACATTATCCGATATAAAGGGATAGCCATTCCAACAATCTAGCATGCTACACAAGGAAATAAACCAACATGCATAGTCCTACATTAATAGAATTAATGTACATATCCATAAAACTTGGAGATAAGGCCACCCACCTCGATTGCCCCAATTGCTCGTCGACACTTGCAATTGGCCTCCACGCGATACCCCACGCAAAACGAGGTCCGGCTGCCGGAGTCCGCACGCAAAACGGAGCACGGTGCCGGATTCCGCACGCAAAACGTGCACGTGCCGGAGTCCGCACGCAAAACGGTGCCGGTGCCGGATCTCCACGCACGCAAACGGAGTCCGCACAAGCAAAACGGAGTCCGCACGCAAAACGAGTCCGCACGCAAACGGAGTCCGCACGCAAAACGGTGCACGGTGCCGGAGTCCGCACGCAAAACGGTCGCCGTTGCCAGGATCCGCACGCAAAACGGAGTCCGCACGCAAACGGTGACGGTGCCGGAGTCCGCACGCAAAACGGTGCACGGTGCTAGGAAAGATCCGCACGCAAACGGAGTCCCGCCCGCCAAACGTGCACGTGGCCGGATTCCGCAACTCAAACGGTGCACGTGCAGATCCGCACGCAAAACGTGTCCGCAGCAAAACGGTGCACGGTGTCGGAGTCCGCACGCAAAACGGTGCACCGGTGCCAGGTCCGCACGCAAAAACGAGTCCGCACGCAAAACGGTGCACGGTGCCGGTCCGCACTGCAAAACGTGCACGGTGCCAGGATCCGCACGCAAACGGAGTCCGCACGCAAAACGAGCACGCGTCGGGGCCGCACGCAAAACGGTACCGAGAAACACAGATAAGAGCA